>JAEIFK010000455.1:4065000-4532500 GCA_018901825.1 Drosophila funebris | reverse complement strand
TGGTGTACAAAGAGAGCTCATTGAATGCGCAAATATTTGCGAACTGCATGAGCGAGCTGGCGGTTTCAGGATCGGCTAGGAACAGGGCAGATCAATTGGCACTACAGCTTAAGCGGGCATGCGATGCTAGTATGGTGGCTAGTAAGCGATACAGAAGACACCACAGCCCAACGTACTGGTGGAACGAGGAGATTGCCGAATCGCGTAGGAGCTGCCTGGCTGCTAGACGGCAATATCAACGCGCAAGGAGAAGGCACAGGGAAAACTTGGAAATTCTGCAAATCCAGCTCAGGGAAGCAAGAAGGGCTTTAAAAACCGCAATCCGTGCCAGTAAGCGTCAGTGTTTCCTTGAACTCTGCGACTCCGCTGAACATGACCCTTGGGGCAAGGCATACAAGACGGTAGTCAAACGTATCTATGCAAACAGGCAGGATACCCCAGACGACCCCACGCGCCTTAAGGAGATTGTGGAAAAACTGTTCCCTCATCGAGAGTTCGGTCTTGAGACCAGAGAAGGTGTGCTGCGCGACCGTTATGCAATTGCGCCGTTTGAAGTTCAGGCTGTCACGGTGGGCGAAGTCATCTCGGTGGCCCAGAAAATGAAGCCTGGTAAAGCTCCTGGCCCGGACGCGATTCCGAACAGCGCGGTCAAATTGGCGATATCGCTGAGGCCTGAGATCTTCGCGGATGCTTTCACGCAATGTCTCCGAGAAGGCTCCTTTCCGGATAGATGGAAGATCCAGAAGCTGGTTTTGATACCAAAGCCTGGCAAACCAGCTGACGACGCCTCAGCGTACCGACCGATCTGCCTGATCGACTCCTTGGGTAAGGTGCTCGAGCGTCTCGTTTGTAACAGACTGGATTCAGCGATCAGCAGCAACGGTGGACTTTCGCCTCACCAGTTTGGCTTCAGACGGTCACTTTCCACCACTGACGCCATTCGAAAGGTGACGGAGATCGCCTCAAAGGCAAAGGAGGGCGCCAGATGGAAAGGTGGCGCTAAGCAATATTGCCTCATTGCTACTCTTGACGTAAGAAATGCGTTTAACACGGCCGACTGGGTGAGCATCCTTGATGCGCTTCAAGCTTTTGGGATCCCGTCGTATCTCTACGCCCTGGTGAAGGATTATTTTGGCAGCAGGCAATTGCGTTATTCCACCTCGGAGGGCACCGCGACGCATAACATCACGGCTGGTGTGCCCCAAGGCTCAGTACTGGGGCCCCTCTTATGGAACGTGATGTACGACGGAATCCTACGGCTGGCGCTCCCTGAAGGTTGCCAAACCATAGGATACGCGGACGACGTGGCACTTGTGGTTGTTGCCAAGCACCTCTGCGAGGCTGAACGCATTTGCAGCGCGGCAGCTACGATGGTGATGCAGTGGCTCCGCTCAGTTGGGCTCGAGTTGGCAACCCATAAAACGGAGGCGGTGCTCGTCAGCAGCCGGAAGACGGTCGAGACGGCGCGCATCAGGATTGGTGACAGCATTGTAACCTCCAGTCGCGCGATTCGGTACCTAGGTGTTACCATCGATACACGGCTTAGTTACCGAGAGCACCTGGCAGCGGTGCAGGTAAAGGCGGCCCGCTCGTGCGGCGCGCTAACCCGCATAATGCTGAACACGCGCGGACCCAAGCAGGAGAGAAGGATACTGCTGATGAGCGTCGTATGCTCAGTCATGCTATATGCAGCGCCCATCTGGGCGGATGCTATGAAAGTGAGGAGCTACGCCAGACCGCTACAGTCAACATATCGCCTCTGTGCGCTACGGGTATGCAGTGCATTCCGAACGGTGTCGGATGAAGCCGCCCTGGTCATTGCGGGCATGATTCCGATCGACCTGAGAGCCGCTGAGGAAAAAGCCGTTGATGCTGCCACCAGATCCGGACAATCAAGAAGGAGGGCGCGCCTTGTGGCCAGAGAAGCGAGCCTCGCAACCTGGCAAGCTAGATGGGATACATCTACTAAGGGACGCTGGACCCACCGTCTTATACCAGACATAAGGCGCTGGGTTGGAAGGAGCCACGGAAGTGTGAATTTCCACGTAACGCAGCTTTTGAGCGGGCACGGCTGCTTCAGGCAGTACCTGCACAGGTTCGGCCATGAACCGTCTCCTTTCTGCACCTGGTGTGGCGGCAGTACTGTCGAGGATGCTGAACACATTATTTCGCAATGTGGACGGTTTGCCGAACAGAGGCTAGGCCTTGCAAATGCGGCCGGGCAGGCTATCACGGCGGAGAATTTCGCACTCCTGATGTGTACATCAAATCGAGCTTGGAATGCAGCCTGCAGCTTCGCAGCTTATGCAATGCTTGAGCTGCGAAGAGTAGAGAGGTCCCGGAGAATATTGGAGTAGGCGTAGCCATTGTCCCTGCGATGCATTGATTAGCGTTAGTCCCGCAGGGGCTGGCTATTCCTTCTCCCCACCAAAGCACTACCAGCTAATTTGGTTAAGTCTATGTTTATAAACTATATTCTATATTAATTTACTTGGTAGGTGTTTTGTTATGCTAGTTGATAGGTAAAATTTTAATGGTTAAGAAAATATAAACTGAATTAAAAAAAAAAAAAAAAAAAAAAAAACATACACATACACATACACATACACATACACATACACATACACATACACATACACATACACATACACATACACATACACATACACATACACATACACATACACATACAACATACACATACACATACACATACACATACACATACACATACACATACACATACACATACACATACACATACACATACACATACACATACACATACACATACACATACACATACACATACACATACACATACACATACACATACACATACACATACACATACACATACACATACACATACACATACACATACACATACACATACACATACACATACACATACACATACACATACACATACACATACACATACACATACACATACACATACACATACACATACACATACACATACACATACACATACACATACACATACACATACACATACACATACACATACACATACACACATACACATACACATACACATACACATACACATACACATACACATACACATACATACACATACACATACACATACACATACACATACACATACACATACACATACACATACACATACACATACACATACACATACACATACACATACACATACACATACACATACACATACACATACACATACACATACACATACACATACACATACACATACACATACACATACACATACACATACACATACACATACACATACACATACACATACACATACACATACACATACACATACACATACACATACACATACACATACACATACACATACACATACACATACACATACACATACACATACACATACACATACACATACACATACACATACACATACACATACACATACACATACACATACACATACACACATACACATACACATACACATACACATACACATACACATACACATACACATACACATACACATACACATACACATACACATACACATACACATACACATACACATACACATACACATACACATACACATACACATACACATACACA
This sequence comes from Drosophila funebris, assembly GCA_018901825.1. Lineage (NCBI taxonomy): Eukaryota > Metazoa > Arthropoda > Insecta > Diptera > Drosophilidae > Drosophila > Drosophila funebris. The sequence continues at coordinate 4,528,885 of JAEIFK010000455.1, read as the reverse complement.
TACACATACACATACACATACACATACACATACACATACACATACACATACACATACACATACACATACACATACACATACACATACACATACACATACACATACACATACACATACACATACACATACACATACACATACACATACACATACACATACACATACACATACACATACACATACACATACACATACACATACACATACACATACACATACACATACACACATACACATACACATACACATACACATACACATACACATACACATACACATACACATACACATACACATACACATACACATACACATACACACACATACACATACACATACACATACACATACACATACACATACACATACACATACACATACACATACACATACACATACACATACACATACACATACACATACACATACACATACACATACACATACACATACACATACACATACACATACACATACACATACACATACACATACACATACACATACACATACACATACACATACACATACACATACACATACACATACACACATACACATACACATACACATACACATACACATACACATACACATACACATACACACATACACATACACATACACATACACATACACATACACATACACATACACATACACATACACATACACATACACATACACATACACATACACATACACATACACATACACATACACATACACATACACATACACATACACATACACATACACATACACATACACATACACATACACATACACATACACATACACATACACATACACATACACATACACATACACATACACATACACATACACATACACATACACATACACAGCATTTCCTTTCTGATTATCTTTCTTAAATATAGTCCGATCTTGATGAAAGTTTCAGCATTGATTCTATATGATATTCTTGAAGCACTGTTAAGTTAGAAGTGTCTTCGCTGGGAAATGTGGCCATAATTTGTTCTTTTTTTCGTTTTGCGGGGGAGGTATCGAAACTCATGATAAATTTGGTTGCTCAGATCGAGAAGTTCAAACCGACAGACGGACATGGCCCATTTTTGCTCATTTTATGGGCACAGGGTATTTGTATGCAGTATATTGGGGGCATATTTAGCAGGTTTTGTGGCATTAACATTTTAAATTATCGTTGTCTGCTGTCTGCCATAGCCAATTATTCACGCATTGTGCGTGGACTTTTTGCAGCTAATGACACTCTTATGCACACATTCCAACTCGTTACATCGCATCCTGTACCACATACCCCACTCCCTTCTCCACTAAGCATCCCAACACTCACTCGTTCAGCCAATTTTAGAGCGGATACGCGCCGGAAGTTTACACTCAATCAGCACACCAGAAGCAGCATACGGATATGAAAAGTAGAGTAAAGTTATCTCACATTCATAAATGATGGTAGTTCAAAAGTTAATGTCGCTTGGAGTTCCCCTTGATCTGACTTGAATCGCAAATATAATTTAAAATCTTAAGATTGGTGTCACAGTTGTTCAATTTAATTTATATTTCAATAATAAAAAAATATTGCGATATCCGAGGCCATAAAAGTATTGTCTAGCCAAGCATTGTGTCCACAAACACAAATTTACTTTTAAGTACGTGGAAACTGTTCTGCACTTACAAGTTCAAGTCGATGAGAAAAATTTCTAAAAAGTGTTGCATACTTATCAGCTTACTGACTATTACAAATAGCAGAGTTCGAATTTTATTTCACTTTAAGAGCCATGGCATGCAAATATTAAAACAACAGAGGCTGATTTAGAAAAGTAGTCAAGTGATGTTGTAGCACAACTGGACGGAAAGTTGCGACGGCACAACCACAAACTGGCCAACAAATGTGAAAAGTTTTTGCTGTAATTTCCGACACATTAGAAACAAACTAGAGGTGTTGCCAATTGGAGCGATCAATAATGCAAACTCGCAACTCACAACTCAAACACTAACTTAAGCTCAAACACCTACATACATATCTTTATGTTGGGTTAGCTAAATAGGGTCCAAAACTGACTAACAGCTGACTATCAAACAAACACATTGACACTCATTCAAATTGACCTTCTCAAAAGTAATTAAAAGTGACCCTCGGGTCTAATGCCTGGTAATTATTCAACGCAGTCTAAATATCCAGATATACATATGCATATCATGACTTACTCTTTCCGAGTGCTGTTGACTGTTAAAGAGAAATACAATTGTATAATACTATTACTTATTATATAAAACTAGACCACGACTGATCAGCATAACTTAATCTCTGATGCGTTTAAATAGCACACATTTTATTCATCTATACAACTCAGGAGTTAAAGTTTCTTACAAGCCAAATGGGAATTTACTAGGACTACTGCCTTATCTATAAATTGAGTGTAACGATAGTTGTGCACACATTCCAAAGATGCATACATAAGCGGACAGGCACGCATACACATATACACACACACATACGTGTATAAAGCGGAATGCTCAAAGCTGCAAACATTTTGGTTAACGACACTTTTAATCTGTCCAAAGGTATTTAAACTTAGCTAAGCCTCAACACTGACTGACATTTATGGTTTTAAAGCAAGTGTCAAAATGTTGTTGACGACGATGACCAGGGCGCATACATACATATATATGTATACATACATATATTTGCCCCAACATAAAAAACTACAACAACAATAATAACAACAAAACAAACAACAGGAGTGGTAATTTATTTTGCCTTTTGCAAACGTCTGTGACGGGCAGCAACTTGGGGGAGGCCAATGGTGAAATACAAAGGGCAAAAGAAGCAGAGGACAGGAGAATGACCGACCTCGAAGTTAAGCATTTGTGCTGCATTGGTATATTACCCCGCAAACGACCAAAATTCAAGCACGGACACACACGCAGATATATACACACACACACACAAACACATATACGTACAAAAAAGACACAGACACAGACTCAAATACAGAAGCAGATCCAGAGACACGTGCTAGCGACCTTTGCGGAAAGTTCCACATTAGGCGCTGATTTTGTTACAGCGTCGTCTGCCGCTGACAAGATTCGCCACCCAAAAATGCTAAGCGACATAACAACAATTTACCCCATTCCTCAATCTCATAAGCTAACAGTTCCAATTCAACCGTGTCCGTGTCCATGTCCGTCCATTACATATACTCCATATGGATGTGTGAAAATATGTGGGCTTCATGGGTATCTTTTTTGTAGCCAAGCAGCCATGAGATTTAATTGACCAAGGGATCATAAAGTTTTGCGCAACGATGCTGAAAACATTTGACCCTGATTTCATGAGTCAGCATTGCCTTGAATCGGCAAACCAGCTCTTTTCCAAGACTCATTTCCAAGCCTAATAAGCTAATATGAATAGAATGTGTTTATTAAATATGCTAACAGAACAATAACGCAGATCGGTGGTGTACTTAATTATAGAAGATAGCATCCTTGCCTACAGAATTTATGAGAACTTGTATCTCAGTGCGAGGAGGAAATTATCATTCGATACTACTGTAGAAAGATACAACAATTAAATCCAAAACCTTATTTTGTGTACTTTATGTAAACTATAAGTAATGTGCTCTGAAATATATTTACTGAAAGTCCACTTTTTTTTTAGCTATCTGCGAATAAGTTGTAAAACTCAGTTTGTGGGGGATGCGTATTTGAACAGATTACATTTAAGTAAAAGCATATTATTATAACTGTATCTTGGCAGTATTGCTCGTATTTGCAGAGCATGCTAGCTCCAAAAGGGAAGTAAACTATAAGTTGATTTGAGGTTAATTCAAAACGTGTAAAAAGGAAATGTACGTAGACGAGAGCGCGCGTGTCCTTGATGTATCACTTCCGGTGTCTGTTAACTTATGCCATAAATACGCACAGCGACCAACAGCACACGCGCCAAGGCAATACCATCGCATAGAGCCATCGCATTTGCCCCAACTGGGCCACGTTGGTCTGGGCCGGTCCGGGCTGGGGCGGTGCGAGCTGGGTTGAGCCAACTGGCTAAAATGACGCGACAGTGGCCGCACATTGAAACCATTTGATGGCAACACGTCTTTTTGGTATTTTCACACGCTTGAGCATCACATTGGATTCAACATCACGTTTTAGTGATGCCCCACACTTGCATAGCGGAACCGCCTAATATGCTTACGCTCCAAGCGGTGGTATGAGGGAGGTATGGTGCTAGGGTGGTAGGAGCCAAAGCCGAAACTGGAACTGAGGCAAGTTGATAGACGAACGCGTCGTTGAATTAAACCCTTTTTTGCTTGTCGCTTTAAAGCAGAGTCACCTACACTAACATAAATTTTGGATGTGCATACAAATTCATGTTCATATGTAACAAATATATGTATATACATATATAATATATATATATAGATATATATATACACACATATTTATGTTCACATTTATGCGCCAAAACATCATTGTTTATATATAAACTAGAATATTATTTTCCCCTTTTTTGGGTTGACAATCCGGACACTTAGTTTATTTAGGAAATTATAATAAGCCACTCTGCGGTGCCTAATACAGTGACAGTGGTCGCAGCAAAGCAAAAGTTTAATACTATGTTCAGAAAAGTTTGGTCAGGGTGAGATTTCCAACAAATTGTTTGCAGAATGTTATTTTGGCATGTGCGTGCTTCGTTTTGTGTGAACTACTGACTTTTTGGTAGACGGCGCGTCGCACCACTTCATTCATGTCTGTGTAAAAGTTGAATCTAGAAATGTACGTTGACTGTCGTTAGCCTGTTATACTATTGCTGTGAATGTGAACAGCAACATCTCATGGCAAACTTTAAAAGATAATGCTCTTTGCGTATGTAACTACATACATAATACATATATTATTTGCCACTTCTGCGAATTCAAACTACTATATAATTTATAGCTGCATCTATGTATATACACCCTCGCTTCCCGCCGCATTTCAAGGCTTGGGAATGTTAGACTATAAAGGGAATGTATATTGGGTCTGTGGAAGATAAAATACTCTTGCAGGGTAATTTAGCCCAAGTGAGTAAAACAATTTTAAAAATACAAATAATAGCACTCTATCTTAACTGCTTAACAAATAGTTGTAGCAACTTATTTAATTCTCTTAATGTCGGAGAAACAAATGAAAATATTTTGTTTTATTCCCGAGAGTGTGGCAAGGAAAACTATGACAACAGTTAATAAGATAAGCCGCGAGCCTCAGTGCAACTAATGCAATTTATACGCTTCAGTAAAAGCACGGAGATGACAAACACGGGGAAGTCGAGTGTAGCCGATAGCAATCTGAAACTCAATCAGCCGTGCAAAAAATTCTCCGAGTAAATAGATTTGTTCATACTTATAAAAATACGGAGACCTTGATGCTTTATGCACTACAAAATGTAATTAGAGCCCCTCAAGGTTGACTTAATAATCATAATGTAGTTATGTTGTACACAGGGATATACGTGTATGTTATGTTAGCAGGAGTATGTTATGCAATTACAGAATTGCAATTACAGACTGAGAGCAAGCTGAAATAAAAGTGTTTATACTCGTACAAAAATTAGTGCTTATTATGACTATTAAATTCATGATTAATATTACATGAAAAAGTAATTTACATGCGACGAAATCAAAATTAGTAATAGAAAATGAATTTTAATGCAAAATGATTGCTCATTGTTCAATTACTGATACATGGCATTGATCAGGCTAGACCACAGTGACAACAAAGTTAAGGTTAAAGGAATGTGTTGGCATCATATGGCAGACTTGAATTGCAATCGGAATTAAAGGTGAAATTTCATCACAAATGTACTTGAATCCATTTGAATGTCGGCATAACTTTTATAATAAAATTCCCAGCTCACTCGTTGCCGAGTCTATAATATAAATATATTGAAGTCCGTAGGCCCACCGCCTGTTTGCCATTAAAGACAGCAACAGTTCAATAACACAAGATAATGAATTTTCAGTACCATAGCGCATGGTAATTTAAAATGTATTTACCTTCCTTTTTTTTTTTTTTTTTTGTTTAATTTTGTGCAAAAATCTTTTGGCAATGTCCGAGACACAAACAAAAAGCATGTTAACAGCAACAGTTCAAAGAGCAGAGCTGAATTATACCCTATCAAATATTTTCTAAAGTATGCCAAATAAGTTGTGTTTTTTTTTTCAAGTTGTTCAACAAATATTTTCAATTATTTACATTTCATAGGTATCCAAAATGGAATTTAGCTTGATTCCATATAATAAGCAATCTAATGTGAAATCACGTATCAAAATTTACATTATAAATGCATATAACTTACAATACGTTCTTTTGGTTAGTAGTAAAGTTAATACATTACATGTATACTTATACATATAGAATTACATTAAGACCTAAGTGATATGTTTTTTAATCATTTTCAGTTGACGTAGGGTATTACGTGAGTAGCACAAACTCCTGCGAGAAAAATAATTTCAATTTTTCTGAGATTTTTATGAAACGCTTTTCTTTTTCTCCCCATTTGCAGCTTGTGTGCAAAAAGCTGTGAAAGCTTAAGCAGTGTTTATGCCTCTTAAATACGAATCAGACAAAGGTCGGCTGGGTATTATGCTTATTGTGCTTTGATTGCTTCAACTGGTTGTTAAATAAATTTCCGGCGAATGGCAGACTTATGTTGACTGCGGACAATTAGCCCTTGGGTGGCTACAGTCAAAACAGAACAGAAATCAAAAGTGTCATCACATGGTGGACATTCTGCTTTTCTGTTTAGCAGCAGTATCTGCCTATTGAGGCAGCATGTCGTATGAATAGTTAATGACTTGTGCACAAGGACGCCATGCCCTTAGCTGTCGAATGTCGCCCACATATTGTGCAACTGCTTTCAGCTTAAGTTCATGGCTGCTTTTGTTTATCGACTGCACCTGGACGTGGTTGGCAAGGTGGACAAAGCCATGCTAGGCAGTGTTGCACTGACTCTCCGACTCTACGTCTGCTACTTGCTTAAGACCAATACATAGCCCAGAACTGCAGTAAAAGCTGTTGGTTCCGTCATAAGCATTAACAATGCCGGACAACCGGGTCGGAGTTGTGTTGTAAAATTTTGCACTGCAGTTTATGCAAAGTTGCTGATAGCAATTTGCAAATTTAATGGCGTGAACAAATTCAATCAATGTATGCAAACAATGACACCGACTTCGACATTGGCAATGGCAACATTGGCCTAACACTTTGCCTATAATTTTCTCGTTCACGTTCTCTCTCTTTCTCCCAATTTCCCAGTGTCTGGCTAAAGGCTAACGTTCGGACAGCTGCCTGTTGTGTACGAGTATTGGCAATCAAAGTCGGCTGCCTTTGCTTGTTGTCAGTAAATGCATTTTAGTTAAAACTGCAAAAGGCAACAATAATCAATGTTTTGGCATCGTCTATTGTTGATAAGTAATATGTCTGATGTCTACCGTCTACTGTCTACTGTCGACTGTCGACTGTGGGATGTCTGCTATCTGCTATCTTGAAGCAACCAGCTTGAAGCAACCAGCTGCAAACTAGACTTGTGTGGTGCCTTAATTGTTTACACTTGCCAACTGGTGATGTTCGTGGTACGCATCTATGCGGAAAATTTAACAGGTGTATGAGTATATTAAGTTATTGCTGACCGCTGTTGCTTTCCTATTAAATGCATTCTTTCGAAACAATCACACATCAGTTGAAACATCAAAAAAATTTGTTAATGGTTTGAGCTAATCCTATTTATAAACATATTTTAAAGAAATCTGTGTACTCGTATTTCAGTAAAATTACTGTTCGTTTAAGGACCAATATAAGTATATGGATGATTATCATATAGTCAGTCTCAGCCGATTTAAGTACTTTGATTATAATAGAAGCAAGTATATAACAGCATATGAATTTTTTGCACGCTTATAACACCAACATTTAGCATATGTTACATCACTACATTTACGTCTGTACGTATCGCAATCATTCGCTGTCTCGCTCGCACGAATGAACTGCCCGGAAAGCGCGACGAATCAATGGAGAAGTTACTTTTATTTATTTTCTGAATATTTATCCTACTTATAAACCGATCTTGATGAAACTTTCAGCATTCGTTCTATATAATATTCTTTACGCACATTACGTTAAAAAAGAAGTGTCTACCTTGATGCCAAAATTGGTGTCTCCAGCTCTTATACAACTTTTAGACGGACGGACGGACAGACGGACAGACAGACAGATGGACTTCGCTCAATCGACTTGGCTGTTGATACTGATCAAGAATATATATACTTTATAGGGACTACCATGCCTTCTTCTACCTGTTGCATACTTTTTGCGCCAAGCTAATATATCCCTTTATAGGGTATAAAAAGAATCAACACTATTACAACACAATAAACACTTTAAAAGTGGTATACAAAATGTCAAGGCATTAAAAAGCTGGAATTCCTTGTGAAATATGCGTTTCATTTTTTGTGGGTGTTGTCTTTTTAAAAAGTTCTCATACACAAATTTGTCTTTCTAAGCGGATATAATGACAACTCAACTTAAAAACTTGGCCAAGACAGGCCAAAAACTAGTAGGGAAAAGTGAAGAAAATCCTTTGTAAATTATTACAAAAAGCAAGCTGCAAATTAATGATAACGACAACGTCTCATACGCAAACGGAGCATTCACACCCATAAGTATTTTCAAACATAAATACATGGGACGCATGTACACAGGGAGGATACCTTGCTGCCCCACTTGAAGTTTTCGGGGAAGGAGGCCCACGAAAAAAATTAGTAGTACGTAGAACTATGAGTCCACAATACGAATACGAACAATACGAATACGATACGAATACGAATAAAAGTAGACTTGTCTGTGTACACAAACGTACGTGATGCTAAGAATGATGCTCTTTTATTAAGTCCACTGCGTGACAAAATCACGAGTTCTGCGTTTTGAGCAACGAGTACTTCTTTTGTAACATGAATTTACACAACTGTGCCCACTGCGCAAGTCACATTTTTATACCCTGTTAAATTTGAATAAGAAAATTTTTTAAATTTCCATAAAACTAAAAAATTTTTAGAAACACTAAAATAAAATATTTGGAGGCTTAAAAACTTGAACATTACCACTCTTTTAGTATCTCTTAAATAGCTCATAGCCTATGGGCTTGCATGCACACTTGTATTTATTATTTATATATGTTTAAATTCCAAAATGAAGTAAAAGAACCTTCCTACCAAATTTGATGTCTAGTAGCTGAAATCGACTTTTTCATACACACAGGCAGACTGACAGACAGACATGGCTCAATCAACTCGACTGCTCACAGTGATCAAGAATATATATACTTTATAGGCTCTGCCTAGCCTTCTTTGAGAATGTCTAGTAACATGACTTTTATAAACTTGGGGTATGTATGTGTTAGGATGTATGAAGGTATTACCCATTACAGTTATATAGTTTCAGCTACTGGCTCAGGAGTAATTGGCTTTCATATCTAATCATAGCAAAGGTTCGACATTAAAATCATAATATCCACAGCTTTTCACTCAAAACTAAAATTAACAAAATGTATCCCTCAAAATTTGTTGTTTATTTATTGTTATTAATACAATACCTGCTGGCATGGAACTGTAGGAAGGTCGAGAGTCAGAAACTAGTGGAAAAGAGCTTTAAGAGTGTAGACCAGCGACGATTACCTAGAAACGTTAATAATGCCAACGGGATGCCCATTGTGGATGCATTACAGCTTCAAAGTGATGCACTCCAATATAACAAAAAACAACGTCAAACAAGCAATAACACGAACCCTAGCAACGATAATGATGATAATGAATTCAAATTTTTAGTAACTGGCGGTTACCGACCTGATAATAATCTTCTCGTTAAGTACGTTGTGTCAGTGCGCACATTCAAGGAACGCAAATTCTTTGGTGATAATCATTTTTGTGGCGGAGCCATAATCTCTGCGAAATCTATTCTGACGGCAGCACATTGTTTATACATTGGGTAGGTGAGACACCATACCTGATACAGATCTCATTGTAGCTTTATAACTGTCAGAGGCGTTGACATAAGACCATAAGAAACGACTTCTTAGTAATAGCCCCTTTTCAGGCCACAACTTTTCGTTCTGTATTCCATTTACATCTCATGCATTTTCAAAAGATCTGCATAAGCTTTACGAATTTTACCGAATAGCTTCCAAATCATTATCAAGCTGCAAAATTGGATCACCTAGAAATTGGAATCACTTATGTAACAAATAGACAATTTACGGTGGTGTGGTCAAAAGTATAATATGTATCGACTAAAATATTAATGAACGCGGCTCTTTAATTTGAGTATATCAGCTCCCAATTTTAAGGTTTACTCAACTAATAATTTAATAATTTTGTACAAATATAAGAACATGAGAGTGTAAACCAGATATTCCTGTGAACCGCCACTATTTAAATTAAATCCGTAATCTTACAGTGGGTCCAAATTGCGAGCCAATCGAATAAAAATCGTTGCTGGCACCCCGCGTCGGTTGGTGCAGACTACGAATTCGCAAGAATTAATTGTGGATAAAGTAAAGCCGCACCCAAAATACTCTCCCACGCTTCTCACCAATGACATTGGAATTTTAAGGCTTAAAGAGCCGATACGCCTTGACCAAGATTTTGCAACTGTCATACAATTAAATGACCGAGATGCAACGGCTGGAACGCTATGTACAGTCGTAGGATGGGGTACTGTTATTCAGGTAGGTTAATAAAAATATATATTAGATCTATCTCACATTTGGTGGGGATGTGATTATTCAGTTCGGTCCTACTCCTGATGAGGTGGTCAACGGTGATGTGACTATTAATACGAACGCGTATTGCTCGAATATACCCGGCTTTAAAAAAGGAATGTTATGCGCATCCAATGCAAACGATTACGAAGTGGACAGCTGCCAGGGTGATTCAGGTGGACCCTTAATATGCGACAACAAAGTGGTGGGCATTGTATCCTTTGGTAGTGGCTGTGGCGAACCGGATTCGGCAGGTGTCTACACCGATGTCTACTATTTTCGTGATTGGATTGGTCGCAATGCCGTATGCCGTCTCACAGTTCAATATCTTAGCTGGTATCAAATTCTGCTGATCATGTTGGCAATACTTATATGTTCTCTGGATTGATATATACATAAATTAATATTTTTACACAATATTTCCCACACCTTATATATAAATTGCCTTGCCGACTGCAAAACCAATGTTTAATATTTCCTGATATTAAGTGTATGAAACCATGGGCCAAACATGGTTTCCTCTTGAATTTGATTCTATGCTGCAAAATAATTCAATTGCAAAAATAAATAAAACTTGGTTATGTCCTTAAATTGATTTCACATTGACAAATTATACATATTCTAAAATGTTTTTTTTTTTTTTTAATATAAAATTCTATTCTATTCTATTTCCTTTAAACTTTATCACGGAATGTTTTGAATACATCTTTATCTTTATACTAATTGTATATTAAAATAAAATTGATTTGATTAAATTAAACATTAGATAGCCTTATCTACTGTAAAAAGTATTTCCAGACTTAAAGTTTGAATAACTTTATGAAATATAAATGCGGATTTTCGTTTGGATCTCACTTTGATTCTCTATTGTAAAATAATTCATTTCCAAAAATAAACCTTTTTAACAATTTGTACTTAAAAAGTTGCCAGATTCAATTAAATTCAATTGTAAATGATGTGTGAGAGCATTCTTTCAAGTAAATGTATATATGTGTATATATATAACATAGATCAAAATTTTTGGTGTTTGGCTAGCCTACACACGCGTAGATAGATTGAATCAGAAGCTCAGCAAATGGTGCTCTTTTATAAAAGCGGCGAAATTCACTGCGGAAGCATGTTGATTGAATATCTGAAATCCAATTAGTAACCACATACATACACAATCAGACATACGTACACACACAGGCATGTATACTTGCAATCACAAATACAATTAGAAAAGGCAACAATAACAAAGACTGAAGGCTTTTGCTTCATTTTGTCGTATTACAAGTCACGCACACACTCGCATAGTCATGTCATTTCCACGCAGGACTCTAGAGGGACATCCACACATTCAATCACACACACACAGATACACACCCACAAACAATCAGTTTGTCATTTCATATTCGCATTGTCTGCTGTTCAAGTGTTCATAATGAATTTAATCGCGTATGTTTATTGCTCACTTTTACTAGCAGCGCACATACTTACATATGTACATACACATGTACGTATGTGTATGTATGTGCACAGACTAGAGTTTGTCAACATACAGGAATACATACATACATCAAATTTGCACGCGCGTACTGCTCACGTACATATGAATCAACTGACATTGATGTGTGTAGCTAAGTATGTATGTACGTGCATGCAATCATACATACATACGTACATAGATACTAGTAAATGCATGCATGCGTATGTAAAAGAAACATTCTCACAAGTTGTTTTGTAGCCACCGTCATCGTTATTGGGACTTCATACTGATGCCGAGACGGCGTCATTTTGCCACGTTTCATCTTCTTCTGTTTGTTCTTCTTCTTGCTCACCAAGCGCTCGCTCGTCAGTCTACATATTGATTTATCTTTGTTGCTGTAGTTGTGTCATTGCCTCGTGGTCTATGCCAAAAAGCATGTTGTCTTGGCCTCGTTCGGTTCCTTGGCTCAGTGCTGCTTGCCCTCGTTTTTTGCCCCCAAAGCACAGTAAGTAAATTGTTTGCATATATTAGACACATGCCTCAAATTGCATTTCAAATGAAGTTCATTCGAAAATAATTGCAGTTTAACTTTATTGTCGTGGCTGTTTCCAAAATTGCTTGTTTGCCTTTGCTGAACGCCTTGTTGGCAATTGCCAAGTGGCTATGAAAATCAAATGGGCGGAGCTAAATATAATGTTAAACGTGCACACTTTTATACGATATATGTATGTAGGAACACGAATATTCGAGTATACTTGTATATTCAGTTGCCTCTTGCCTTTTACCAGTTGAATTAATTTTCCGATTCAGAAATAATGAATAACAATTAAGTATGAGTTTCATTGAATTCTTAATTCGACAACGCACATCGTACATCGATACCAAACGGCATATATTCGAGTATTCTTAAACAATTTAAGCCAGACCCTATAAAGTATATATAGCTTTGATCAGTATCAACAGCCGAGTCGATTGAGCCATGTTCGTCTGTCTGTCTGTATAAACGCATTTAATTTCAGCCATCTTTATATTATTATATTTATATGATAATACGTAGTATATAAGAGTTTAGATATGAATACCGGGTCTTCTACTGTCGAGCACCTCGACTGTAGCTTTCCCTCTTATTAAATATCAGGGTGTTACTACCAATTACAAGTCAAGAGCCAAATAACTTAGTTAAAATATAAACTACTTGACATGAGCTAATCACCAGATGAAAAGCGTGTCAAGCACTTGAAAAACATATCAAATACAAGTGCCATGGAATCATAGACTGAATTACTATAAGTTGACTTGTTGCAAAAATCCAAGAAGTGCTCGGGCAATTAAAACGTATTCCCGGTGTGTGAATTACATTCAACACACACACACACACGCACACACACACACACACAACACATGTGTTCATGTATTCGTATAAGTAAATGGAAAATGGTCAAAACGATGACTGAATTTCATTCCCTTCGTCTGTACGTCCCTTTTTCCCAAAGGTTTCAACCGCTGACATGCTGTGAGATGACAGCACGCTTCCTGACTAAATCGCCGGCTAAGCTTCAACTTCAACACATCGCGGATCACATCAAACCCAGACCAAAATCGCTATCAATTTGCGTTTGTAAATACATTTTAATGGCATTTCAAAGTAAAACTGAGTTGACTCCGTGCACCGACTCCAACTCCGGCTCTGTCTCGAATGCCGCCAACCCCCCCCCTCCTCTCAACCCCCCTCTCAATCCACAATATGTCCCGTAATCAATTTGAAAATTTGGCCGTGGTTGCTGCCTCTTTTGCTATTGCTATTGCGAATGGAACTGGAGCTCGGCTCCACCTCCAATTGGATGGGGGTGAGTGACACCGGAAATTCAAACTACTTCCTGTTTGTTGCTGGTATTCGTTAGCCGCGTTTCATTTGAACTCGAGTTTGGTTTGACTTGATGGATGGCTTCGGCGTCGATTTGATTTGTTTTCATTGTAACGAGGCTTTTATTAGCCCCACTAACACCAACATCCCCTGGCGCCTCCTTTGCCCCTAGCCTTAGTTCCACCTTCAGCTTCCTGACACGACACTAGCAACATCCACACTTTTCCCAGCCCATTACCAGCCTTGGCGCGGAATGTGGCAAGCACGCTTGTTATTGCCCTTATTGTTGCTGCTGCTGCGTCGTTGTGGCGTTGTTCGTTAAATGCAAACACTGAAAAGGGTTTTCAGAAAAAGAAAAAAAAACAAAAACAACCATCAGTAACCAACCCACCGACCAGTTAGTGACCGACCAACCAACAACTACAACGATTGCCTATTGTGCCGCACTCCGCCACTTGCCACTTGCCAGAGGCAGACGCGGCAGAAGGCATGGCGACCAAACGAAAAAGCCATGGGGCAGGCAACAGCACCGACGATAGCTCCCGCCAACGGCAGTAGCAACCCGTTTTCGATTTTGTTTGCTCGACGCTGGCAACATACAGTGCTCGTCATATAAATAGCAACAGATGTACATCCCTTACGTCTGCGACTCTGCATTTATGCCCTTCTCGCGTTCCCCCTTCTTTTCTCGCTATTTTACTATGGGCCAATGGTTATACTAGAATTTGGAAGAAAAACCCATTTATGTGACGCAGAGTGTATAATTTTTTAATTGCAAGACATTGTGCGTGTGTGTGTGTGCGTTATTGTCAGTCTGTAGCAAAGCGATTTGCATACAAATTTGGCACGAAGTGTAAATATTTAAGCAGATACAAAGTGTGAGTATTAAATTTTTGATACTAATTAATTATGCATGTGTAAATTTTGCTATGAAAATTATTATAACGCCATATTTTGGCTAACCATTTGTATAGTACACATAGAAACACACAAGAGCACATACACAGGCATCAGTGCGCATACACACACACATTCACACACGCACATAAATATTCACACGCAGACCCGCAATTGTGCAACAGATTCGACAATTCAAATTAGGAGGCACACAAATAAATTCGAGGCAGTTAAACAAGCAAAAGTTACAACATGAAAATTGAATACTTAGCTTGTTTAAACGATATTTGGACTAGTATTAAATGAATGAACGTTTACCAGATACGAGTGTGTAAATACAATATGCGTGCATATTTTCGCTAATTACGTAATTGAAGTACACACACACACACACACACACACACACACAAACACACAAACACACATACAGAGCAAGTAAGAAATACAGAGAGACACACAGCGTATTTGCGGGCAATATTAACTAAGAGATTGATTTCTTGATAGATAAATTGTAATGCCATTGTATATTTATTGTATTATTCAGCTCATTTGACTCCTTAACGAAAGGAATAAAAACTTATGCCTGAGTATATACTTAATAAATACGATCACAATAGTACAAAAAATACTTCAAGTGTCAAGAACGAAAGAAATCCTATTAAAACTTTTCCACTTTTCGCTTTCAATGCGCGCTCTCAAAATGGGTCGCTAGCTACGAGCATCTATTGATTCAATTGAATAGCCAAAAATTCCAATAAATAATTTATATACGAACATATTTGGTAATATATAGTTGAAAATACTCGTAAATGTATATGTAAGAGTATGTGAGTATTTGTTTGTAAGTGTGGCTTCTGTATACCGCACTCTTAAAGCGTATTCGTATTAGCCAACTCGAAAGTGGCAAGTGGCAAGTGGCAAGTAAGACTGCCTTGATAGCAGGATAGAATAGCCAAAGTTAAGTGGTGTGAGTATAGTGGACTAAAGATATCGAAAAGCTTCTTGAGAAAAAAAATAGCTAAGGCCCGCCAGGACAAAAGGCGTCGGACGATGGACGATGGGCGATAAGCCTTGGACGATGATGCTATAGGCAATAGGCGGCTAGCCTGGATACTACTACAATCGCCAGCCGGCAAGTGCGAAACTGTCTACAAAAGTATAATCTATGGCCAATACCAGTGCAGACTATTTGTATTAATTTGTTGTTGTCGCTGCTGTTGTTATTGTCGCCAAATGCAGCTATTGAATATGAAAACTGCGCGGTGCCAAGGAATTTGTCTTTGCATTTTGTGTAAAATGATCCTTCTACGACGCTTTCAACGTCCAGTGCGCCAGAACAGACCAGGACTAGCAATGAAAGTAGCAAAACAAAAAAGAAAAGAAGAAACTCCAAAATATAAAGTAGAATGCACCACAGTGCCAATACAATGTGTTTTTTAGATAAATTGTTGAGGCATCCACCCACAAGCAAAGATAATCGTTCGCATATACACGAATATGTATATATGTATGTATGTAGATACATATATGTACATAATCGCATCTTCTTCAAATTCATTGGAAAATTTGTTTTAAGCACTAATAAGTACTTTAACTTATCGAAAAATACAATTAACAAAAGATATGATTAAAAAACACACATAACGTCTTGTTTTGTTTCTCTTGCGTAGTTAATTACTTGGTTATCAATCGGTAATTAAACAGTTTATCAAAGTTGTCAACTAGATTTTCGTTAAGTCTTGCGTGTACTTTAATGTTTGCTTAATATCCTTAAGCTTAAACACTTTCTTAACTAAATAGTCCTCAAAGGACAGACAATTCCTAACTTGAATTCAACCCCATAGTCTGGCTCTTAGTTGAGGCTTTGCCAGTAGACCATTAATTGCTGGTTTTAATACAGATGCCGCGCATTTCAACATTTCAAGCGAAGCATATCGGATGCAAAACTTGCAAAACGTTTCATCCAATTAGAAAAGTGTTGTTTTATTGTTAATTGCTTCAGCGGGCAGTGCTTAAAACGATGGAAATGGAGATGGAGATGCAAATGCAAACTCGGCCGACTCGACGACATCAACACAATCACAATCACATCATCATCCACATTCACATCCACATCCACATAAGCCCTGTTCCACCGTTGCCGACGGCGCAACTTTTCCCCTCGAATATCCAATGAGCTGTAATTAACTTTATCCAAAAATCTTTGCCGCAACAGCATTCAAGTCGTGTGGCAGCGAATGGTCGATGTTTGAGATGCTCGAGAGCTGGATCTGAAACTGAATCTGAATCTGGATCTGGACAGTGGACTTCCTGCCATTTTCCATGTTGGCGTTTTTATTAAGTTAAGCAGCTGGAATTGTGTAAAGATGCTTTAATTTATTATCAGCGGACGTGGACGACGACTTTCACAACGACGACGAAGATGTGGGCGTGAACGTGGACAAGGACGTGGGCGTGGGCGTGTGCGTGGTCATTTGGTGCGTGTCATTGTGCGAAACTTGATGTGCCAAAGCAAACACTTAAGGCTCATCTCATTCCATTTCTTGGTGCCTTGGTGTTTTGGTTGTTTTAACTCAAGACGTTTCCTCTACTTGTTTTTGTTGGACTGGTCGTTATCGTTGGAAAGCCAACCCAGCCAACAGACTGTTATGATTGCTGTTGTTGCTCTTGCTGGTGGTGGTGGTGTTTTTGTTGTTGTTGTTTTGTTTCCTGATTATTTTTGTAATTGTTGTTTAAGTTGTTGTGGTTACATCAGTCGCATTGCCTTTATGTACCGTCTAAGCTGCTGTTTTCGGGCGTGATTTAATTGAAATCAATTAACGGTAATGAGTGGTCATTAAGTTGGCTTACTGCTTACTGCTTAGCTGCTTAGCTGCTGCCACTTTACTTGAGCCTTGGCAGAACTTCATTTCAACAGAATAGCAGCGGTAATTACGCAACGTGCTTTACCCCACAGAAAATACCTAGGTCTTGGATGTTTATTATTAACTGGAGTATGAGCAGACTTGCAAAGCGCCAAAGCAGTAGATCGGAGAAGTGCATATATACAGACACAATTAAAGTTCTCATGAACGCAAATATATTTAAATATAAAATTATATGCAAATTGAAGGCAAAGTTAATAAATATATTTCAATTAGCTACAGCTGCAGAGCAAAAGCGAGGCAAGAAGACCAATAACCAACAGAACGAAGTTGGCCGGTAACAATCGCTAACAATAACAAATTAACTGGGCCCAATGCGATGCGCTCTGCACTTAGTATACAGCATTGTAACCGCCCCTGGTTAAGGCCACATATTAAATGGAGGCATACCATTTTTACTTTTAGAGCAAACAAACTGAACCAAAAGTATTTCTCCAGCAAAAAAGTTTCCTATATAAATTGGTAGATGGTTACTGAACAGTGGACTGGGTCTCTCGCACTTAAAATCTGAACTCAAAAGGACCAGGCACGAAGCACAGCCATGGAAAGCTTAAAGAGTTCCTTTGCGCAAGTAAACTTTGTAATATTTACTAGTACTTTAACTTCCGTTTTTAAGTTTGACAATGTTTGTTACACATGAACATTTTAATTGCACGTTATCAAAGTAAGTAATCAGAAATCAGTAAGTCAGATCAGTAGGTTTTATTTTAAATATAAATTCCTTTTTAATCAAAATGAATTACTAATCTAATTCGACCAATAACCTTTTATTTGTTTATATATGTATATTCTGCTGGCATTATTGGGTATTGCATAGTCAGGCACTCCTAAAATAAGACCATTTCCTTGCATTGCTTGGGTTTCATTTTTACATTGCCCACTGTTGTGCGCGGTTGGGCGCTTGGAAGGATTGGGAACAGTTGGTACAGTTGGAACTGTGGGACGGTTAGGGGATGGTCGGTGTCGGTCCACTTGGCAAAACGTTAGATCCTTTGCTTTGTCGACGTTTGCTAGCTCGTCTTTTAAATTGTTTTGCTGTTTATTGCAAAATTACACAAAAACAATGCACGTTGATGAAGACGGCAATGTTGACGACAACAACGACGACGTCGAAAAGTAAAAGGCAATGCGCAAAAACAAAAGAGATAACGGACAGACCAAAGGGGCGGTGCTATTCGAGCATATGTGTGTGTGTGTGTGTGTGTGTGTGTGTGTGTGTGTGTGTGTGTGTGTGTGTGTGTGTGGGTGTGTGTGTGCTTGCGTGCGTGCGTGTGTGTGTATTAGTACAAGTGTATCAGTGCAACTGCACCAGAAACGCCACAATACACAAACTTTTCAAAATGGGAAAACTTTTTTCTTCAGCAGCCAGAGGACAACAAGGACACTAACAACAATCCCCTACCCAGACCGCATACCGCCTACTGCCCCCGACCCTGACCCCGCCCACGAGACCAGCCATGCCAACTCCAGTAACGAGCCAAGTTGAAAAATCTTTATTGTGTATCAAACCATTTGTATTAATTAGGAGCAGCAGCAAAATAATTACAACAGTATAAAAAACAGAGAAACAAAATGGGAAACCAAATGCTTTGTGCACTTTTTATGTTTTAGGGACCTATTTACATTGGCTGCGCCAAAATCTATTTAATTTAAAAGTTTCAAATTTGTAACGTGCTGCAATTTTTGTGGTATGATAAGTACTTTGTTAATATACTAGTTAGCCGTGTACTTACTACAGTTTTTCTTATTTTTCTGTGAACTCAACATCAAAAATGCTTTGAGATTGTTAAGCTCTGGAGACTGACGACGGACTGAGAACTGAGAGAAAATAAAAACCACTGCAATTATGAGGAGAATACTACGTACTATAAATAAACAGTTCTGGAACAGCTCACAAAGTGTTGTGGTCACGTTGGCAAAAACAAAGCAGATATGTATATACAACGAGTACGAGCGAGTAAAGTGTAAACTTTGAGATGGCATGGAATACAAGCCAAACAGAAATAAAACAATCGCATAGTATTAAGGGACTAGCGACGAGCGACTACGGCGTGATAATAAACTTATTTATTGCATAGTTTATGCGCACTAGCTTTCCTACTCATATCACTCATACGCACTAGTGTCGCACATTTAACATGCACCCTTGTGTAAAATGCGATATGGTTACAAGTGGTGCGAAACCCAAAACTGGCACCAGACTCATCCAAACATACTTTATGACAGATATCCACATACTTATGCTTTATATAAATATATACATAGACACACAAATATATACATGTATTCGCCTTGCTTATGTTTATTCGGTATGTTTGTATCGAACAGACGAGTAAAATATCTACAAAAATATAAGTACCTACAAGTATAATGCGATCGTAAAAAGTCTTTTCATTGCGTGCATAAAGTATTAAGCTACTTTGCAGCATCTTTGCATGCATTACCAAGGATAATAAACAAATACACAAGCACACACAAACATATACACATATTGGCAGACACTCACAGTGGGCAAAAGCAAATCTTAATTGTTCTTAGAATGCTCGCGAATGCTCAATTCTAATGTATGTTTATCTTCTAACTGCACAATAATAAATAAATGAATATGTTCTCAGAATTATTCTGAATACAGAAAGCATGTACACTTTAGCTGTCTAATCTGTGAAATGCAAATAATTGAGCACCACAGTGCTGATAGCACACATATGAATGAACGAGTAGTGTAATAGTCCTCGTCCCATTGCACTTATCTTACGCCTTTCGAGTGTCTTATCCGCGTCCTGCACTTGAAATGCCGTCTGGCACATGGCAGAAAGGAAGGCCTTTTAGTGTCTGATACGCAATGCTTGTTTTCCCTTTTTGTTTCTTGTCTTATTGGCTCCATTGTCGAAATAAGTATTTAAATATGTACATATTCTCTAAGATTGATTTCTATGTAATTCGAAGTGAAATTCATTATTTAAAGGACAAGAACATATCAAATTTGATGCTCATCAAGAATATATTTAAATATCAAAAAATGCATTATTTCTAAAAACACATTCAGCGATCTATTCAGACATCTACATATACGTTGCTCTAATAACAATTTATATTTAGTATGTTTACGTAAAACGTTAAACGTATTCGTACGCATTCACAATGTCGATTACTTGCCAAAAAGGATTAAGTTAAGAAAATACGCGAAATTGGATTTCCTTTTCATATTCGCCACCCTTCGCTTCGCTTTCCTTCGTACACACGCACACGCCCACACATGGTTGATGACTTGTTGGTGGAAAATGAAATTGATATTAGGGGCAAGTTGAGTAACAGCGATTCAATTGAAATGTAAAAGATACCGCTTGAAAAATACCCTGTAATAACATTGATATAGCAAATATATTACAGGCTGTAAAATACAATTATGTGAAGTCAAAACAACTCTACTTTTATCATTCATAAATAATTATAGTTCGGAAAGAGATGACCCCATCCAAAGATTCAATTCACATGTGAATGAAATGTCGAGCAAAAAGGTTTTATTGCAATACTTATGTTTTGTCCACATGGTCAGTCCGTTCATCCGACGCGTCGCCTCATACTGCGAGTTTCGCACAAAACCCGACAAGCAACAGCAAAGTGGAAATAATCAAGTACGTGTATCTTCTATTCACAGTGGCGCAGTGGCGTGTGCAATGGCAGCTAGGGGGGCAACCACCTGCTCACTTCATGAATATACAGTAAAATATATGGAAGTATATTAATTGAGAACAATTTATCGGTATGAAAATAAATATAAATAATATTTTAAGCAAATTGATTCCTTTTCTTTGTGAAATATCCGCATAATAAAATGCGATACTACGCACCTGTCTAACTTGCGTTTATATGTGTGTGTGTATTTTAGTATTCTTAAGTGTTATTAGAAGTATCTGAATTATTGAGCCATTCCAGGTATGTTAGGTATAGATTTCAGTTCGCAATATAAGCGCATGGATCGGTTTCGTTTTCAGTCCAGTTTCGCAAAAACGTACAGCTTACACATACATACGAACATACATACGAGCATGCACGCACACAGATGCTATACAAATACAAATACAAACACAGATACAGATATAGATACAGATACATATACAACAGGCTACTGAGGGAGCTGGCCGGCGACATTTTCGTTTTGGCATTTCGCATGCAATTTGCGGTTCATTGATTCGGAAGTTTTCCCATTTAACTTAAGCCTCTTTAACAATCCTATTGACGCAAATTTCTACTTACCATTGCTGGGTAGTTGCTGCTTGCCGCTTGTCGCTTGCCTCATGCCCCATGCTGCATGCTGCTTGCTGCAGATGCAGGTGCAAGTGCGCGTGTCGTCGCTGACTCACCGCCTTTTCATTTGGAGTCAATCGTGTCCACATCTGCCTTGTATCTGGACCACTTCAACACGACCAGATGCCACATGACTCAGTCATAGATTCAAGCCAGCGAACATGTTATGCAAGGATAGACAAGCTTCTTAAAATAATTAGATAATAATATGTAATAATTACTTATTGATATTATTTGTTGAATATAAGCACCTTTAAGTACTGTGTTTAGGACCATGCCAAAAGAAACAAATACTGACAATAAAAAAAGAGCCGGAAATGCGAATTTCGCGAGTCATGAACTTCAAACGACTCAGTAATACTTACATAAGTACGTTTATACGTACATACATGAGTTCACACTTACGTAGTCGTATTTACCATGCAGAGGTCAAACACACGTCCCAATGGTTTCGCCCCACACAATGATGTCCCCAATCACCCCCACCCTCCACCACACAAACGCAAACACCCACGCAAACATCACCTGAAATAGTACTCAAAGTTAAACGGCTACATAATCCGAACGCCCACTCAAACTATCTATGAGGAAGACAGAAAGATCGTGTCCAGACTATGAGATACCCTGTACAGCGAATATACAATAAATTGATGTACCCCTTTCAAGCAATTTATCGGCATAAGGTATTAGAAGTTTTTCAAATAACCAGGCCGCTTTTGGCAGCGGCAGCTTCAGCCAGAAGCATCCATAAAAACAACAACAGCAACTGTGCCAGCAACAAGGATATGTCAGGGAATTACCCTAAAGCAGCCATACACACACACACACACACACACACACACACACAGAGTCAGCCACGTACACAAAAGCCGAGCAGACTGAAGCCGTAAACCAAAATGCCGTCCAAAAGACAGGTGCAATGTGCAATCTTTTGGTATTTTGTTGGCTTTGCACATTTGGCGTAATGCCAAAAATACAAAAAAAGTATTAAGAAAAGAGAAGAAAAGCAAAGAAACGAAACCAAAGCAAAACAAGTGCGGCAACAGCAAAGACAAGTACAATGAAAATTCAACACCTGAAAAATGCAAACACTTAAAAGACGCCCCGCCAACGACGCGACGTCAAGAAGCAAAGTCGGCGTGGACGACAAGGACGAAGGCAATATCGATGTGCCAGCATTTCACCGCTGATGAGGACGATGACGACGAACACCGGAGTCGAAACCGGAGACCGAGAGGGAGATGGAGACAGAGACGGAGCCGGTGCCAGAGCTCGTAGCTCGTAGCTCGAAGTCGCCGAGCCTTGGCCTGAGCTGCAAGCTACAAGGACGTGCATTCATTCAAATCGACTCCAACTCGACTCTCAACGTTTCGAGGCAAAACGCATACAAAAGAAATTCATTTTAATGCACAGGCAGCCCAAGCTTAAGCTAAGGCAGGAAACCATTGCCAGCCGGTGTTGAGCTGTGGATGCGGTCGGAGCCGGGGTCGGGATCCGGCTCGGGGTCGGGTTTTGAATCGGAGCCATAGCCGTAGCCGTAGCCGGAGTCGTGGTCTGCGTACGCCTAAATGCGGCAAATGGTTCATTCTCCCGCGCTTCTTGAATTTAAGCGGGCAAAGCGCATTGCTGTGAACTGTGTACCATGGACTGTGGACTGGAGAGATGCAAACTGTGGGCGGCAAAAATGCAAGTCAAACCAAGTTGAGTCTATAATTTTTGTTGTGGTTCCTGTCTATTGTCTTTATGCTGTTTTCTTCACTTTCCAACTGCCTTTGTGCCCTTTACTTTTTCTTTTCTTTCGTTCTATGAACGGTAACGCTTCAGTAAGTAGACTGCGTTGTTCGCTATTCGTTAAATATTTAAAGTAGACATTAGCTGTTCATACCCAATACCAATCTGACTAGCACATGTAAATTATACATCTTGAAAGTATCCCATATACCTAGGAGAAACAATGACGATAACACCAAGAGATCGACAACATATACACATCGTTGAGAACTTCGAAGGGGTAAACGTGTACTCTAGCTTTTGTTAAAAAGTATATATAAAAGTTTAAGAATTAATAACTTATTTAATAATTTAATCAACGCAGGGAGTACATATAAATTCATTCATCAGTAATTATTTTCTCATGTATATAATTAAGAATATGATATTATTTGCATTTGTATTCATAAGAGTCTTTAAAAAAAAAGAAGATAAGTAATATAATATAATTTATAATACAATTTAGTGAGAGAAAAAGGTTAAGTATAAACATAAAAAATATGCAATAACACTTAAGAATATATACGTATTGTACGCATACATATATTTATGTGTATGTACTACGTATTACACCGCAATATCAAATGACGCAGTTTCCACGACAAATATATATATATATTTATTTATTAATATATGTTTAAAGTAAATTTTTTATAATGGAAATTTATGTAAAAGGGAAGAAAGATATATATTTACTTAATTGTTGCAGCTTTTTTAAACATATATCCAATTAAACAAATTTTTAGCTGCCGATATCAAGGTTGCCCTATATTGTTATTTAGCAATATAAAAAACTTTCGTTTGTTGCCTTTGCAAGTCCCAGTTATAGCCAAAATATGTTATAAATGATCTCATCTTAAATTACCAAAATCAACATTATTTATGCCGTTTAGAAATTTTGAAAACATTACAAATAAATCTGAATAAATTGAGCAACACAACAACTTACTAAGTGACCGTTGCGAAATACTTGTTGGAGTTCAAATTGAGAAAAAGCTTTTGTCGGCTTTGAGTGAAAGCTTACGCAAAACCACTCGAAGCCATAGCGCATGTGCTTATTCGTTGAAAGTGCTCAACATTTGTGGGTGGCGCCAATTTTTACTCAATTTTTTTTTATTATTAACTTTTATTCGTACTGGCTGTCGTGTCGGTAGATTTCCTTTGTTGATAGTCGCTGTTTCTCCAATCTGACTTCGGTTCGACTTTCGGAAACATTCGTCTTACAAAAGAACTGACAAATCAGTACACATCGGAACCTCTGATGAATGAGAGTGTTTAGAGGACATTTACTTAAATAACAGCAGAAAAATTTATTTGCATATTTATTTGCTTCAATGAAGCGTTAATTTTTTTATAACATCGCTAATTTGATCAAATGTAAATAAAAATTACTTCAAAATACGTAAGAAATATTTTATATATTTCTTGGAATCTCATTACTTTCTTGCAATTGGAAATTTATTAAAAGTGGTAAATGTCATTTTGATCATTTGAATTCACCCGCCCCTTGAGAACATCAAATGCTTAGCCGAGACAACAACCAATGTGCATGGTCGCATTCCAATTATCCGTCAAAGTATTAGTTAAAGTTATATCGATAACTTTACAATCGATGCACTTTTTTACATCCCTACACCAAAATAAACAGCACGAAAAATTACAACAAAAACAAAACGCAACATAAACTGAATGCAAACGTAAAGTACAATATAAGAATATCAAATTTAGTGTCAAGTACCAGCATAAAATGGATTCTCGAAGAGAACAAATCTTTTCACAATCTAAAACATTACAAGAAAACTTTGTGGAGTTGACGCAATTATGCAAGTTGCAACTGCCGCAATAATAAACTGTACTTGGTGGTAGTGCTGGTGGTTGCACGGTATTGGTTTCAGACAGTCCAGTCCACATGACGGATATGTCAAACGCTTTCAACTGGTAAAATATAAGATCAAATCATCACCAGTAAGTTAAGCGCGCTATTCTTGCATGTTTCGTTTACGAATGTATCACCCTGACCGAGCTCTGTACTTGCAGCAATGAATACCAAACATTCCGAACCATTTTATATATCATCCAATTTGTTTGACAACAGGCGCCTTAAGCGCCGACTCTGCAAATGGATGGAGCGCCTGCGTGAACGGCAGCAACTATACATGGCACAAATGCGTCCTCACACGCACATCAACATGCACACGCCGGCCTCTAAGACTGAACGTGGCAAGCAACGTTGCCATCTAATGTTATCGCGACGTCATGTGGCTGCTACACTACCTGCTGACATTACTATCGACCTTCTGTCGGACGACGACGAAGACGACGCGATCGAGAATGGAAACGGGAAACCGCAACCAGTCGCTGGAACACCGTCATCTCAGATATTTGCAGTGGCCAACAGTCTCTTTCAACATGCATCCACACCCAATAGTTTACAACTGTCGACGGTGCCGAACATCACGCTCGTACCGGTTGAGCTGGCGCCGGCGCACAGCTCAACAATGTTGCTAATGCCAACTACCAGAGATGCCAGCAGTAATCCATATCGGAAAAGAGTATCCAGTTCGAGCAAACGTTATGGGGATGTCACATCTACAACGACACGCCCTTTTACAGAAAGCATTGTGCTCACCAGTGAAGATGAAGATTGCAGGAATGATTTCAACAGGCATCACACAATGCGATCTCCACCGCCTCTTGCGCCACTTACGTTTTCAGATACAATTGAAGAGGTAACTGTGTCCTTGGTTCCGCGAAATTCTACAACTGCCAATTGCCAAGCGCGGCAGCGACGTCGGCAACCCAGAGACTCATCGTTCTACAACAACAACCCAAACAGTTGCAGCACTCCAACAACGACTTTACCAAACAATTACGATGGTTACTTGAAAGTCGATGTTGCCAGCGATGTCACGGCTTCGCTGCCGGATGAAACGACCGTACATACGGTGATTGCTAATCGGATCTATGAACTATCGTTGAGTAAATTGCGGGAAGGACTCGCCTCCAGTGGTGTACCAGATTATGCACAAGATATTCTGCCCGAGCAGCTGCAAAAGCTGTCGCCAGCGATGCGCGCAAAGGTGGCTCCAATGGTAGCACCATCGCCTCCTGCACCCATTTCGCTAAAGCTATCTAGTGACCTAAGCATATCTTTGATCTCAGATGATGACGATTGTGAAAGTGGCAATAATGGCAACGGTGGCAAGAGCTCCGACTTGTTACATCCTGTGGTTGCGGCTGAGGCTCACGCTGCCGCCAAGCTCCTGAAGCAGCAGCAGCCTCAGCTCTCCGTGGTACAGCACCTACAGTATCCGGGTCATGGTACACCCTTAGCCCTGCCAGTAATAGCACTGGCGGCAACCGAGCGAGCGCCGACCTTGGTGCCATCAACAAGACGCCGGAAACTAGGTTAAAGTTCATGGAACGATACATAATCATTCCTCGACCCGAACACGTGTATGCATGCAACAAATGTAGCGGTCCAAACTTTTTCTATAGTGCAAATATATACAAATAAATAGATTTGTAGTTATGATGTATTTCAATTTCATCATTTTATGATGTGTCTCTTTCCTGCTTATTCACAACCGTATTTTTCGTGTGCAGATACCTGTCTCTCTCATACTTTAAGTCTGTCTAAGATTAAAATGCGTAACGTTCAAAGTTATCTAAACCACTACAAAATATATAAATATTTAAAGATATACAAATTATGAAAATATATATTAACAGGCAAGACACAAGATAATTCACATATTAATGTAATATAATTGTATAAGACATACATACATATATGCATTACAATGTATACAAAAATTTATACAACTGTTATCTGTACAACTAGCAATTGTTTGGACAGTTTTATGTACATATATACATACCAATTGAAATTAATTACGCATTGTTGTCTATTTAGCAATGGTAATAGCAAGCCAGAATAAATTTTTTTAATCAAATCAATGTTTCTAATTGGCCACTGTTTTTCACCTACCGGGTTTATAATATTAATGATGGAACAGAATTCCAGTCGACATAATGATGAGGAGATAAGTGTTGTCAACTCCATAATAAGTTGGATAGTATTCGGATAGGAGTTGCTCCGATTTCTCTTAATTATAAAAAACAAGTAGGATATGGTATGACTGTATGGTACCCTGTACCAGTGCATCTGCACATATACATAGACTGTCCTGCGTGCTCGCTATCGTTAGCCCCGTCCCATTCGCACACATATGTTGGATTCACTGGATTCTTCTCAAATCATTTTGTCCGAAAACCTGTTAAATTGGAAGAGTGTACTTTCAAACATTTGTTAGTGAGGGAGCAGGTTTCCACTATTCGAAATAGGAGCGATCTGTATTTGAAGAGAAGTCAGTTCTTAGAATCATTCCAAAAATGAACACAACCGCTCTTCGTGCAAACCATATTGATTCAATCTGGTACAATAAAATTACATAGATATTCAATCTGGGTTCACAATTTGAACAATCATTCTAGAACTAACTCTTTGCTGTCAGAACAAATTCAAATGAAGGCATTATTCAATGTTAGAAATAGACGTTTTACATGAAAACCAAAAATTCAAATTTAAATATCAAAATCTTGTTTTATTATTTATGAAAAACAGCTTTATTTCTTATAGTATTTCAGTTTGTATAATTTGCATAATAATTGCAAATTCAACGGTTCAGAAACACTAGAAATAATTATCTATTTGGTGACGAAATATCAATAGTAACAATTCATTATTGTTATCTAACTATTATTGTTTATCGATTGCGCACGTTACAATTAAAAGTATTAAAGATCTTTTAAGTTAGTCTTAAAAAAAAATGCTCTGATTTAATTTAAATAAAGTAAATATGTCCGAATTTAAATTTATTTACTAAGGTTTTCAAAATGTAAATAAAAAACGACAAAATGAAAAAAATTGTTTTGATTTCAATTTCGTAAATTAGCAGCACTGCTGCATTTGTTCACGCATGCGCTTTCGGAAGTATCCCGTGTACCTTTTAGGGCGGAAACGCTTTCTGATATACCAGAAATAATTTGGTGCTGAGTGTTAAAACGTATCGAACGGGGTTTAAACGCGGTCAATTACCACGGCGACGAGCTAGCGCGAGATGAGTTAAGACATCGTTTAAACTTAATAGCTTACCATCAAGTGCATAGTTATACGTAAAGCAACAAACAAACCGGTCATGGTAGTCGTACCATACATTTGTAATTTATAACCAGGCACATTGCTTTGCACACGTATGTAGGACCTAAAACGCCAATCATTCAGGTGTATAGATTATCTTGAGAAATTTCTCCTATCACTTAAACCTTCTTGTTCACACATCATATCTATGTAAGTGTAAGGGTATGTATAGGTACATATATATCCATAGCCATTTCTATATATATATATATATATATATATATTTGAATTTTCACACCTACATATACACAAATACATCTAATATGGATAACTTAGTGATATGCAAATACAAAATTAATACATACATACATACATACATACATATGTATATTGTGCAGAACAAACAGTCCGAGTTGTGGATATTAAGTCCTCATTAGATATATTTCACTTTGTGTATGTAAATAGCTTTGTACTTATACTAGATGTATACATACATATGTGTATTTGCACACACATTTTTGTATATACAATGTATGTACATATTTACAAGCATATATGTAAATGAATGTAAATATGTGTATGCGTGTATAGGTCCGAAGTAACAAGAGGGTTCGTACTTATTCGGCGGTTATTGATGCTTGCTAAAGATATTTTTCACCACACCCATATAAAGCAGTACATAAAAGTTCATACCTATACATTTAGGTACCTACATATATATTTACTGGATTCATGTATATTTGTCAATGTGCACACACATATATATATACTATGTACTAATATACGTGTATATGCATACAAATATTTTTACCGGCACAAAATGTAAACAAGGGCAAAAAGTTGCCGGACTATAAAGTGTATGTGCTCACAAATATCTACATGCGCACATACATACATATGTATGTCCATATTTATTATACATGAATCCTTCCCAGACTAAAGTTTTTGGTAAACGTATACACCTAGTATACATATAAAAACAAATAGTGTAATACCCAATTTATGTGATATGTTAATATGCTACAAGGCTACAATTATATATAGTACATATGTATTTATAGAATTATTTGCTTTAATCCTTTTTGCAGCGCACAAAGATTTTGCTTAAGCATTTCTAAGCACAACAATCAAAATACAATTGATTTTAACACCTACAAGCATAAATAAATTTTAAGTCAACAAAATGTTGATTCGTTGGAAGAGTAAAGATAAAAGTGCATCAACAAATCAAAGCAGCAGTGGAAGCAACAGCTCATCATCAAAAAAGAAACGCAAAGGACGAGAAGGAGGTGACATAAGTATAATAATAATATTAAGCCAAAAAGAAAAAATTATTATTTTTAATACTTTTGTAAAATTAGTTTTTAAGATTATGTCTTAATCTTCTCTTAAAAATTATAATACAATCTGCAAGATTATACAAAAAATAATAATTCCAAAAGTGGAAACAATTGCACTTCATTTACGTACGGAAGTATGTTTATAGAAATGCAATCAACGGTGAGCCAACTATCGATAGTATCGATAGTTTTGTTTATCTTCTCTACTGCATTCAATCACTAACGCGCTCTTTAATTTTAATTTCAGAGGAAGACTGGCAAAATGAGAATAAACCAGGTCGCCTACCGCCCAGCGAGCAAAGTATGCAATGCACAAAGTTTAATAAAAATAATGGTATATCGTGCTTTTGCATAATTTAAAGGTGGCGACGAACGCAGGCGTGCCATGCGACGCGATGATCCAAGACGCCACACGCTCGGTGGCGATATTCTGGTCTATGGCAACTCGCAGCATCCTCACGCACATCAACTGACACAGCAACAACGCGCAATGGACCTCGAAGTAAGCGTAATTATCTCAAATAAATAAACATTGGATTTTACTGCAGCTTTAATTCCATTTTTGTTGTAGATGAGCACACGGGCGCTAAAGAACAAGAAAAACCAACCAATGCGAGGCTATGCTCCCGTTAATCAGGGGCCTCTATTCGACGATGATCCGGGTATTATGTCCGAAGTAGAAACAGCAAGTACTGGATTTCGACGCGGCGGAAAGCAGCGCTCCTCCTTACCTGTTGTAAGAACACCCTCTAAGACCCTTGAACGACCACTTGGGCTCGTATTTCTGCAATACCGATCTGAAACAAAGCGAGCACTTCTCCCAAATGAGATCACCTCGATAGACACCGTGCGAGCGTTGTTCGTACGTTCGTTTCCTCGTCAATTGACAATGTCGTATTTGGAGGGACCGAACGTAAAAATCTATATTCACGATGCTAGCAAGGATATGTTCTATGAGCTGGAGGATGTACGATCCCATCTGCGAGAAATACGTGACCGCTCTGTGCTTCGTCTCTTCGAGTCAACAGAGGTGGCGGCTCCCCCTCAGATACTGCCGGGAGGGCCTGGCATACCACAGCCCCTACCTCAGGCACCATCTAACTGGGATCAGGACCAAAGCTATTTTAGCGAGCCAGAGTTCGATTCGGACTTTAAGCATCAACACATTCACAAAACTAAGGTAAGCGTCAGCCTTGTCGAGTACAAGTACTCGTCATGGACATCTATATATTTATTTAAGTATATAAATATATAAATTTATGAATATGTATAAATACGAGTGTGTGCATAGATGAGTATTTCCTTTTGATACCTACACTTATACTCGTGTATTGCCATATTATCAAGTACATTACAAAAAAAAAAAACCATTATATATATGTAAATAAGATACACATATATATTTGTATATGTATACATTAAGCGTGATGGGCACCACCCTGTTCCTTACGTCTTCCTATATATGCAGCAGGTGAGTCGGATGGATTGGGTCAACATTGTATGAGGTTATGAGGAGCTAGAAGTTTCCGCAAGTACCTACACTGAGGCCCTTCAAGGTGTTATTCATGTGCTCGCTGACGTCCTTCCAAGCGAACACAATCGCACCCTGAAATGGCTCTGGATCGCAGTTACTGCATATGGCCATAACTGCCTTGACTTCTTCTTCAGCTGGCTCACGATCATGTGAACTCACCTCCTCTTCGAGGGTCATTCTTAACGTCAGATCATGCTTGAATTGCTGACCTCCAAAATCGGCTAGTCCATTGTACTTACTGTATATCTCGCTGGTATCGCTGGCATCGACTCCATCATCAACGAGAGATCCGTCATCGAGTAGAAGTATGCCGCGTTTCTTTAATTTTTTACCATCATTCTCTGACTCTTGCTGTTGCAAGGGCTTTGTCGACTTCGCCTTGTCATTAGTGTTTGAATTGCGCTTAAATTGTATATGCGTCTCTGTCTCATCAATGAACTGAACATTTGCCGAGTTACTCAGCATATGGAACCGTCCAGCCTCATTGGTTGGTGTAGGTACTGACACTGCAACTGGCGGACTTTGAGGTACTACGGGCGAAAGATTAAGTAGCTGCTGAGCCACCAATCGAGAGCCAGTATTAATTTGACCATTGACAAAATTTGTATTAACTGTGATCGCTGATTGAGCTTGTTGTTGTGGCTGGATGCTGCCTGACGGCAGAGGAGAAGCCCCCGAGTTGGCCAAATTGATGCGGACTCTTGTCGGTATCTGACCGCTGGCGAGCAACATGTGCATGGGCTGCGGACGATTAATCTGTTTTATAAAATATGATTAGCCAATTAGTCATATATTTAATTTATTGAACATTTACCATTGGCGGCGCACGCGCTGTGCTAGACACCTCCTGACCCTCATGATCAAAATGATGCACATGGTGGTGCTTGTGATCTCGGTGTGCCTTTCCCGCGCTCAAAGCCACACGATAAATTTGCACGAGGGTCACCTCAAAGTGTAGGCCGTGGCTTACTTCACCGGTTATTGAGCTTCCACCTGAACGCAATTTTCCTTTAGCCGGTATTTTATGGCCGACTAACTGCAAAAGTAATACACTGCCAATTAATATCGATTACGAAATTTTCGAAACATTAGTTTATGATATTGAATTGTGTAATAATAAAAGTGCATACATAAGACTGTAAGAAGAGAAACGTATGCTATCGTATAGGATTGAGTCGCCTTGATAGACCAGAGATACCGGGCAACTGATCTAATTAAGGATATACTTATTTAAATTTAGCAAGCTCATTCCTATAATACATTGAAATTATGATGAAATAATAATACTTAATATCTCCTGCGATGCCATAACATAGGCAAACGACCAGTCAATTTATTGCCGCTGTTTTTTTTCCCTGAACCAGTTTCTGACAGTTGCGCCGTCATAAAGAGGTTGCTGTTTCCGTTGCTCGACTTAAGACTCAATCGCGTAATTAGACACTACCGCCAACTTCATCTTGGCAAGTTACGGGTACTCACTGAATTGTGGAAGCCACGCCCAATACGTTCTGCCTTTAGCCAGACTTGCCACTCGCCGGTCTTTCCATTCCACGAGCTGCACATGTGATGCCATTGCCGCATTTTTAGTGGGTAGTTTAATCTATACCGCCAAAAACAGTTACAGAACGAACAACAGCAAATAACAGAAAATATCATCAACATTGTGGATTAACTGTTTAAATGTGCAAAAAATGGGAAGGTTTGTAACTCAATTGAATTCCAATTAAACGTACCTGTACATTTGCTGACCTTTTATGGCCATCGATAAGAAACTGGAATTTTGCGCGTTTGCGACCCAGATTTGTATCTCACGTTGTTCCTTTTCGGCTGTGGAAGTTAGAGAGTTAAAGTTAATCTAAAAAAACTATATATATGTATATATATCGTTGATATTATGAAATCAGAGCAAATTGCGTGATGCTGCATTGCACAAATGTTAGAAAGTTACCAACTAATTGTTGAGTCATTGATTGGCATAATGCAACAACTTACTGCTATTGAAGACATTTGCACGTTCATAAAAGCAAACAATTGATTAACAGTCTACACAATCATTGATCAATTATCGGTTAGAAACCCGATTGAATATGGTGCGACAAATTATTGCGAAAAGTCGATTATGAACCTCAATTCTGTTAGCATAATATCTAAATCAGATAATCAATCTCAATCCAGTTAGCATAATAGCTGAACATGTACCAGTATAATCTTAAATTAAGTAAAGCTATATATATCTGTTCGGTTGAGCTCAACTTTCCACTGCTAACGAAACTACGTTGCGGGTTTTGTTGCAAGGCGTTGTCTCGGGTCACGACAGCATCTGTCAGGTTCCGGAAGCTTTATACGCAGCTTGGATTGCATATTTAAAATAATCTCAAATACTATAACAAAAGCGTCGATGGCAGCAAACGCAATGGCAGTAGCAGCTAACTGCAAACTGGTAAATTTAGCGCTTATGTAATCTGGTCACAATCGACGATGTCGTTGTGGGGCAGTTGAAAATTGTGAAGATGAAAACGAAGAAATATGTATATAAAAGTATCTCTAAAATACTTAGTATAATACATAATTGAGCGTATACTTATGTTTGCCTTCATTGTGGGCCATAACAGTCAGCGACGCGTCGGCCGAGCTGTTGTGATGACCATAACAAACGTTATTATACGAAGTCATCTGTCAATTTGAATTCAACAAGATAGACAACCGTCATCAACTATCAGCTGCTAACAATCGCCATATACTTGCCGCTCTTGTATCAGGAAGTTGGATTCCTTTCACTTTCTGAGGCCGGGTATGAATGAATACTGAAGTGTGGCCCACAAATTTGTTTTGGCCCACAGGTCTACAGGTCTTACCGTGAAGGTCTCTTGGTTCACTGCAGGGGGCATCATAACAATTTATATCTGCTTATATAAAAGGTCAATGGCCATTGTGTTAATTAAGAAAGTTGCTTCAAATGGATGCCCAGACTATAAAGTATGTTTTCCTTACAATTTGCATTGTTATTGTTTTTCATTTGTGCATACTGATGAGTTAAAATGATATTGAATGTCACATTCGCACACTCACCTTCATAGGTCAACATTACATGATCACCACTGTGGTTCGTGAAACGCATCCAGAAACATAGTGTGAACTGATCAAGCTCAGGCAGCTCGTTATTGTAATCAACCGCACCGTCTTGATTAAATGCAAACTTTTTAACACTACAGCGATCCGAGGAGACGTAAAGTGGAGTGCGCGGAAAGTTAAGAGATGATTCTTTAATAACATCATCCTTTAAAATATACGACTCATAATGATTCTCCTGATCATCGTTTAAAATGATTGGATGTGCGATAGTGCCAGTTTCAACTCCATTTACAGCAGATGAGTGTGGTAACACTAAATCATTATCGTCCTTATCACTTTCGAATTGAGAATAACTGGTGGCCAGCTCGTGACTGCTGCTGGCCTCTCCTGGATGCGATTGCTTGAGGCTGTATGAGGTTATGGGACTGCCGCTTGAAGCAATTGGCTTCCAGGCAAAGGAAGCGCGACCATTGAAAAGTGTGATGAGCAGAAATGCCAATACACTCCAATATGTTGTTTGCCAATACGAGTGTGCTCGGTTATGCATTCCGACGACCAATAATAATTCCGTGCTATTGGATTGAATTTAAATCAAAGCGTTTTCACGTCCGTTTGCGGCGCAGTCTCGCACTTTACTATTCGTCTACGCATGCGCCAGACTTGAGTTGAGCGTAGCCAAAAGAAAAACAAAATAATAAAATCCATTAAAAAAAGCAACCGCATACACCGAGCTCGTAGCAGTTTAACGATGCCCGATCGTTGGACAAGTACGTCTCGCTGAGTTGTAACAAATTGTAAAATTGTATTGAAATTGAAACTGGTTGAGGTTTTCTTTTTGTTGTTTATGTTGTAAAGCTGAACTTTTTTTTGCAGCGTGTTAACCACTCGCTGTACAGCAAAATGTTAGCATATACATATGAACAGTATGCATATGTATGTATTCGTAGTGTGTACATCCTAACATTGTGACCGGTAAACCACACTGCCGGAGCTTCCTCTTTCCCCGTCATCCATAAGTCCGTTGAATAGGAATATTCAGCACGTTATATTCTTTCAATTTAAGGATCAATCTATAATTAGCTTTCGAAACACTGCAGTGCGCAGATTGAATTCTACATTCCACATCGGCGTTAAACACTCGGCCCATTTCCTTAATAATATGTAGTATATAATCAAGTTAAGAGCGATTGTGGAAAGAATCGCAAGAATAAAATAATATGTGTATGGGAATGAATGTCGAGATAAGCATTAAATCACGGAAAAGAGAAAGCCATATTATAACAATGACAGCTCTTAAGCATAATTGCAAGACGTGTCGATAATTGGCAAGCGCTTAATTAACTGGGTGTGTATTTTGTTACAACATTTATATCTGATTTTTGGCCCTGGCCCTGGAATTTCCAACAGCAGTTGTGGATAATTGGCTGTGACAAACAACACGAAACAATTGAATTTTAATTAAATTGAAACTTATTAGCATTTCGACAGTTAAAAAAGGCGGCTAATAATATTATTATTATATTATATTATTAGTATATAATATAATAATAAAATTCGACTTAGTTTACGAATTTTCTTGTACTTGACCTGTAAACTTATACATAAATACATGAAATATATGTGTTTCCTATTACTTTTATTATAGATTGGCAAGCAACCAGCCCCATATTATGTTGGTTCATCGCAGACGTTGCCGCGTGGCATGTACGCGTCCGAGCGTAATAAGGTGTCAATGGGTGCGTAACACACACATCTGAACCTAGATTTAGTGAAGATTGTTAATTTGACTACTTATAAATGAACATTATTTTATAATTTCACTTAGTTTTCGATAATAGCTTTTGAATAACTTGTACCAACAATGTCTGATGAAGGTCTGTGTACTTTATGTATTAAACGCCTTTTAACTACTTACTTTTAAACCTCGTCCGTTGTACATCTTTTATCAATGGGTTGATCTTCACATTTATTTAACAAATGTGCATTCGCACAATTATTATTTATTAGAATGAGGTGTTGCCTGGATATAAGCATGCAAATTTGTCTTCCAGTTGTAAAGCTATCTTTCATATTTCTGCTCGCAGTACATAAAACGAGACTGATCGGACTGAATATCATATATATATATATATATATATATATATCATATATATATCAGATGAACGATCCGTCGAGAATTCTTTAATATATTACTTTTTTTTTATCTACGGGGCTCTGCATGGGTGTCAATACTTTGGAGTGCCAAAGATATTCTTTCTTTCTTGTTATTATTTACTCTTGAAAAGAAGGCAAACCAGGTCTGATTTAACCAATAATTTATTGTTCATTATTCAGTTCATTTAATATTATAAATATGTATAATGTATACATATTTATTCAACTGTTTAAAAACCCATGCATAAATATATTATGTATAATTTAAAAACAAAAATATATAAAAGGAGCGCCTGTGAAACCATTCAGATCGCTTTATCGAAGGGGTAGCATGGAACCTCTGTTTCCATATTCCTCGGATCAATTATACAGTATACCAGGTACACGAATAAATACCTTTCATTACTTATGATTAGAACATATGAGTTTAATCCGTGTATTAAATATAAGTTTATGTGCAGAACATTGGTTGAGCTGTTTTATGGGTTTAATAATTGAGTGTAATAATTAGTGAGAAATTCTATATTGTGAAAATTCATAGATACTTAAATTCAGTTGAGCCTTGAGTTCAGTATAGACACATTTAATTTAATTTTAAAAAATGGTACCTTAAATAAATAAAAGTCTTCAACGATTGGTGAACATTATCGATATTCGACTTATAGACGGATATACCAGCTCTCCGGAGAGGAGTACACGTGGGAACTATGAGGAGCCTTACTACAGTCAGTATGGTACACGCGGCACTGTCGTGGCACCCATCATTGACGAGGAGCAAAGGTATGTGCGGTAATAAGGATCAAAACACAGTTTTTCTTATATTTCTCTTATATCCTCTTTTATATTTTTCATATAGTGAGGCCGCCCTTGCGGAAGACCAATACTCCTTGTATGGCATTAAAGTAGGCCCCAATCGATTGCCCCATCGTGGTAATCAGATTTACGATCCAACCAGGTGAGCATAACCCAACCTTTGTCCACGTATAAATCTCATATAGGTCGCATAGTCTGCCAGGAGCAAATTTGGGATATCATCAGAGTCAGTGAATCGTTTACTTCGTCTATAAATTTTAATGCGTTTGACGTTGCCATTTGTTGATGTTGTCGTTGCTGTTGCCACTGGATGGAAATAAGTTGTTCCCTTACTTTTAATGGCCTGAACAATCAGACAAAGTAAATAGCCACCAAATGATAGAAATGCCAATGCAGTAATGCTTATTTGAAACAAGGTTTGTAACTTCGATGGCTTCTCCTCAGTCCAAGAGGACACATGATCATTGGAGTGCCAGGACTGTGAGGGACCACTCTCCGACATTCCACGGTCGCCACTGCAAAACAATAAATATTAAAATGATAATAATAAGTGTTTAATCTACATAATGAATAAATTAATTAATCAAACACACCGTTCAGCAGCCATTAAGGCCATTCGTTGGGGAGCATGAGGCGAGTCGTTACAGCTACTAGAATCATCAATAACGTACTCATGTTGCTTTTCGTGGAAACTCTCTGTATTACTCATCATTTGCATTGATTTTTTTAAGATCAGCAGATCTTGTAGTTGAAAATTCGACAAACAGTTAGCAAAACGTTGCGGCGAACTGGTTACTATTTTGAATTAAAATACCAATTAGATTAGATTGCAACTATTAGTTAATCACCAATCGAAACTTAATAGGCACCTACCACTACAAAAAGCCATGGCTCTTTCGGTTCTCTACCGCGTCAAAAGGCAGTCGACAAGCAACTGTGCAAAAAAGAATGAACTTGCATTGGATGCCAGTGTTTTTGTAACGCTTGCATGAGCTAAGTATTTTAGCTTTCGAGACATGAATCCATATTTAGGCTTGACTGCACAATTAGATCTTGACAGTAACGGAAATACTGAAAGTACTAAATAAACTTGTCACCACTACATACATTAAATGTCTTCATTTGTGTATCATATTTCAGACCTGAAGATTTACATCGCATACGCGTCGAGCATATGGAGCGTCAATTGGCTAACTTGACTGGATTGGTTCAAAAGGCTTTGGTTAATCAAAATCCCCAAATCGCACCAATGGCCGTACCCACATTAGACTCAAACTATCTCGTTGTGCCAACGCAAATACAGGGTATGTCAATGCATGTTTATTTGTATAAATTTTTGTATGTGCTTCTTGGTATTCTCCAAACACTTGGCATTCCATATTAACCGTATGCAGCTTAGTTATATATAATATCTTATAGTCGCCTGTCACTGCTTATAAATCAAATTAACTTAATCAACTTAAAAGAAACCCCTTCGTTTAAATGAGCTTTCGTATAACCTATCCCCATTCGTATAGCCACATACTCTTATTCTACTAGTAAATGCATGACATTCCCATGATATGTCTGTATGTACACATATGTCTACAAAAACTGAACAAGTTCTGTTATTATCTATATTTTGTACTTCGAATTTAGCTAACGGTTCCGCTGACGAGCTGTACATTAGGGAAAAGGCACCCAAGTTGGGCAAGAACTCATGTCGTAAGTGTACAGAAACTCTTGTACGTTCATCAATGTCAATGCCAAGACTTGTGATGTTTTTCAGAGAAATCCGTGTCGTTTGAGAAATCAGTATCGTTTAGCGACGATATACAGGGAATTCCCAAATCTCATAATCCCCTACATGCCGGTAAATAAAAAATAAGATAAGAAGCTATAATTATATTTTTTTATTTTTGTATTTCATATATTGCTATCGTGCAAACTATTTTCAAACATCACAAATCACAAAGCCAGATAAGAAATGTAAATTTCATTAAAATGGTATTCAATAAATAATTGAAGTGATGTGGAAATTGTATGCGTTCATTGTCTTTGGCATAATTTCCCAAGACAAATAAAGTAGACTTGATTCCTTTCGAGTAGAACTAAACTTGTTGACTTTATATTAACACTCATCCCTAATGATACTGATATTACTACTACACTGGATCTAAAGCTGATACGAAACCTACAAAGCCGGCAATCAAGTCGTCTACCTTGCCACGAACATCGTCCCAAGGTAAGATCTCCAACAATGAAATGAAGGGAATAATTTCTTACATTCAGGAATTCTTACCAGATACACAATCACGCATGCATTGATAGATAATCACGCAAAATATAATTGTTATACTTTAATTCTTGTTCAAATAATTGGTTATTTCATGCAATTTTATTTTTTCACTGCAATCAACCCATAGAACGCGATCGTCTTAAGCCCCCTCCACCGCCAAAACCCATTGTGCTGGCTCAGACGTCCCACCCGAGTTACCGAGCGGACATTGCACTTGCCCCTGAGGTCTACAATCATTTGCGTGGCCTCCAAAAGAAAGCAAAGGACTTACGCATGGAAGTTCGAACTTTGAGGCGATTGTCACAAGCTCAATCAGTCGCTGTACGTGAAGATATAAAAAGCACGTTCATGCGCATACGCGCCACGTTGTTGGCCAGCAGTGGCAACTTTTGGGGTCAAAGCGATCAGGACACCACCCGTATATCGAGAGAGGAGGAATTGTACAAGCAAGAGGTCATACGACTGGAAAAGGATCTGAGCGACTTGGAGGCGTCCGTGGAAAATTTACGTGGCGAAGTTATCAATCGACGGACACGCGTCAATATGACCGCTGTGGAGGATATGGCTCTAGTACTAAGTCGCGCAAGGTGTGTATAGTTATAAGATCCATATATCATCATATATTTTCATTGATTTCGTTACTGCACTTGTACAATTATAGCAAAACTGTTGCTGAACTCAAACTTAAGTTTCCAACTCTGTCAAATGGCTTGCGTTGCATATTGTCTAACGAGATGGAAAAAGTGGTACGCGAAGAAAAGTTCCTAAAAGAAGAGCCGGACCGTTTGGAATCGGCATTACGTCGCTGCAAAAAGTTAACGGGCACATTGGTGACGCTTAAACGGTTTGTAGTGTTTATTATTGTATCTGAAGAATTTCTGATGTTGAAGCTCTAATCAAATAGCTTGGCTAGCGTGCAGGAACAGCGCTTACCACCCAATGAGCCGCCAATAACTGAAGAGTCCTTGCGTTCTGCAGACATTTCTGTTCCTGACAAGGTGAGTTGATTAATAGTGAACGTAGTAATAATAAACAAGACAAACACACTCGGCTAATTTCGAAAAAAACAAGCAAATTACACCTAGGGCTGTATTGCCAATGCTACTTTTACGCATTAAACACCGTTCCATACCATGTCATTAATAATTATTACGTATACGTATACTAATGTTTAATAATATTCTTTGTATGATTTCGATAACAAAAATTAGTTGCTTTTGACCGAAAGAAGTATTGCATTGGCTACGTTTAATTTTAAAACATGCATTTTATTGCACACTAGTATCCTTGCTAAATATTGTAAAGTCGCAGACTTAATAAGTAAGAATTTCATAGAGTACTAACCAGGTTACTTTGATTGTTTGCGAAATTTTCGGAATTTTCGAGTTTGCACATTGTGGAAATGATATAGCAATGATTACGCACAACATGGCGAGTTGTAAATATATACTATATCATTCCTGAGCGGTCCAACAAAACAATAACAATACAAGAGCAACTTTTATGCCAAATATCTGTCTGGGATAACCATGAATCAAATGTTGAAATTTTTTAGATATATTGATTTCTATCAATCTGCAATTGCAATGAAAACTTACAAAGCAGGTGTGATCAAATAAAAGAAAGTTCCATGAGTTTCATAAGTAGTACCAGTAATAATATTTTTGAACACAAATCATTTAAATTTCGTCGTATATATATTTGAGATACATGATAGTACTGACAAATTTAGGTTTATTTTAAATTTTTAATAATAAGTTTGCCATAACTAACTTTTTATTTATTTTTTTATTTTATTATAAATATATTTTAATTAATTTTTAATGAAAATACCAGAAATTTTAAATGGTTTCTTTTTTTCAACTGGCATTCTGAAACCTTCTTCAGAAAGCTATGCTTAATGTCACTGTGACAATTGTGACATTCGTGATATTTAGCACTACAGAAGAGATACAAGTTCTTAATGTATTATACAGTATTTACCTTAAAGATTTGACAATGAAAATAACAAACTGCTGACAATTGTAATATAAGAGTATTTGTTGCAATTCAAAACTAAATGATAAAGTTAAATTTTAGATTCCTTATTGGTATGTGTATGCAAAAATTATTTTTAATCCAAACTCAAGAAAAATGTAAAAATTTCATTTAGTTAGTTCAACAAAGTGAACCCCATCTTGTTTATCTTTTATTGAGTTTTCGTATTAACAAATTACGATTGGCTGTTAGTAATCAATATAAGTGTATATTGAGTAGACATATCCAATTTCAAAAAGTTTTTTAGATACGAATCCCGTTTAGCCTCACAGAAGTTTATCCATTCTTAAAAGAGCTGCTGCCCCTTGGGGATGCAATTAAAATCTGTAAAATTACGGTTTATTTTTTAATAAAGCGAAAATGTCTTACGTATTTAACACGCTATTCATATTCATATGACGACAAAACACCAATCAAAGTTAAAACGTCTTATAAAATGAGGTTTACCTAGTGATTTCATTTTCTTCTTCTTGCCTTTTTTTTGGAACTAACAATTTTGATATCGTATACAACAACAACTACAACCACATAGTTTAACTGGCGATGGAGTTCTAACTTCAAAGAGGCAATTACTGAGTAATGACTGAAAATATAAAAAAACAAAAAATTTTACTAAAAACCCTTTTTAAAAAGATGAACTCATAAAACTATGTCAATTTTATTTTAGCTAAACATTATTTGCTCCGCATTTAACATAACTAGTTTATATTTTTGTATACTACTTACTACTGCTATAAACTTCTAACTAATACTAAACTCAAATCCATATTAAAACTCATAATAAGCTACCCATTAAGCCCAAAACACACATACCAACTGCAACTATCATTAGTTACATACATATATAATATAAACTTATGTGTATACATATAAATGTGTGTGCTTAACGTGCTTTCCAAAAGGGGGTTTATTGGGCTATACTCCTCTTTGTTCCTCTATGTTCAGTACTATTTAATTGATAGGGAAAATTATAAATGATAAATAACTGATCAAATCATTTTCAAAAAGTTCCAGATCAAAGTGCCCTATTCTTCTTTATTTCGATCGTCCATTTTTTTATCAATAGGAAAATTATCAAGAACAATAATTGAATGTAGGCAATCTCAAGTAATTCACAATAAAAGACGTAATTAGAATTGACACAATTTATAATGTGTATATGTTTTAATATACGTACAGCTACAACTGTGAAGAGTGATTTTTTTATGCTGTATCTAAAATAAAAATTCAAAAACTTAATACCTATTCCCAGATAAATAAATTAGGATATACGTCTTAGCCACTGCTTCTGTGATCTACTATGCATTTTATGTTTGTTTTGATTGTATTTGTCTGTGGTCTGTCCATGTACCCCTCAACTCATCTTACACTTTATGAACCTATCACTCAGTATATGCAAATGGCTTCAATTATGCAAATAGCATACAAATACGTATTATGTTGTACAAGCGGTATAATTTAGAAGTCGAATGTGTATAACAAATTGGTTAAACCCCAATTGACATGTTGTACATTGTATAATTAATTCAATAATAAATGTCTTTAAACCTCGTAAGATATATATTTCCAATTAACAAATTTCGGATAGAAATAGTATAAAATTCAAAAAGGCAAAAGATGTGTCAATGTCTTTTCATTTGTTAACTTAGTTTCACAAATGGTATTCAAGTAATATAAAAGCTTACATTCAATTTTGAAGGATATAAGATGCTCCTGTTAAGTGTAATCGTCATAATGTCAAATTTATTCGATTGCTTCTAATCATAACATTATTTTATTTTTTAAAACGTACTAATTTTTTTTAGTTCATTGCTATAGGCATTCCTCTGAAAAAAATTCTTTATTCTGTCAATTACCTTTCTTTATTTAATGTTTGATGATTATTTTTGTGAGAAGCTCTTTCGTAAAAAGTTTAATATTACAATAAATAAAATTATGCCGCAATAATGCATGTGTGTATGTAGATGAGGTCCTGTCCAACCCCCTATTTCTAAATTCTTGTTCACTAGTTGAGTTATTTTTCTTTTATATATACATATAGTATTTAAATTGTTTTCATTGTATTGTAAGTTGCGTGGCAATGCGGAGAGAGCAGAACAGAGGTATTTAACATTTTGTTTCCATAACCTAAATAAACCGATAAGATGGAATTATACAACTTTTGGAAAGAGTAAACTTCGGAGTTCCGAAGACCTAAAGATATGCATACATATTTATAGAAGTTTATTTGCTTTCTTTTCTTTTCATTTCATTTTTTTTTATTTTTGGTTTTTTTCAAAATGTTGAAATCCCAAAAGCTAGTTAATTGAAAAGAATATTTCTGTATTAATGTTGTAGTTAAAAAGCGTATGTACATATTCGTATATATACAAATTAACAAAAATATAAATGTACCCTTGTTTATGTACACAAGAATCATGTTTTTTAACGTCCAGACAATATAAAAATCAAATTTAACTAAATTAAATAATAAAACAGCCAAGTGTTTTAAAATCAATGTATGCAAGCAGTCAGTCACTTATGTTCTCACTCATCGATTGTTGTCTTTGAAGTTTTAACCATCTATATATATTTACCCATC
Source organism: Drosophila funebris (assembly GCA_018901825.1). NCBI lineage: Eukaryota > Metazoa > Arthropoda > Insecta > Diptera > Drosophilidae > Drosophila > Drosophila funebris. The sequence goes on along the minus strand of JAEIFK010000455.1, from coordinate 4,483,904 downwards.
ATAAATCATATCAAAACCTCCATTTAAGTCTTTAAACATATTCACTGTTCAGAAATTAAAAAAAAAAAACAGTCAATACTCGTACATACTATAAGTCTATTTAATTAAAACTATTAACAAAGCGTACAGGAATTTGTATGTGTAATTAATTGATCGTGTATCTACCCAAATATTTAATCGGTGAAGACTTTTTTATTTCGAGCTATGTTGTATTTGCCATACATACTTTTATATCACATCGCTTGCGTTTTGGATTCTACATCTTTCTGCTCTTTAATGTGACACAGATTTCTTAAGTCTTAATAATCACATCCATCTACCTTATGACCTCCTATTTGGTTGAAAATTATTTAACCAGAGGTTTACATTTTTGCAATAACTATAACTTTTTCCTATAACACAAATAATTATTGTCATCATAATTATTATTGATATCGATTAACTTTGTACAACATAAAAGTTAAGTACAAGTATGCTTATTATTATTCACACAAACACAAGTCCCCAAGTTAAAATTTTAGTTGCATTATTATTTTGCATGTTGTGTTATTACATACTTATGTATGCATAAGTATTATAAGAGACATTCTTAGTTTATTTATAAATTTTACAAACTGAGAGATTAAGGCAATATGAAACAATTTTGTTACTTATTAATAAATATAATGTAATGTCATTTTGCACAGCATGATTCATTGTTATGCAACCTGTATTCAGTAAAGCACAACAGCTTTTCTTTTTATTTTAGCCACAAACTTGATGGGTTTTTACAAATTGTACAATTGTATTTTTTTTTTTAATACTGTACCTCATGAGTGCAAATATACATACTTACATACTCGTATGTATAAATTTGCAATGTTATTAAACTTTTTGTTTAGCTTCAATGGCCAACAAAAATTCATTTATTTTTCAATTACCCAATTATTTATTTTTGTAGCCAATCCCAACACCCAGGATGGGGTCGTTCGCTGTCAGCGGGGGACTCGCACCAGAAAACGCACTCGATGCTCTGCTAGATGAGCTAAAGACATTTTCAAAGCCAATTGCTCAACAACAACTGCAACAACAACAGCAGCAGCAACAACAAAAGCAACCTTTCGAGGTAATCACAAAGGGTTTCCATATTAAGTTTTCTACAAATTCCTTTATTTACTATTTGAATTTATATTTAAAGGTGCGTCCAGAAGATTCTACATCAGATGAAAGCGCACAGGCTGCTGTGCAAAGTACAGTCACCACGCAAATATCACAAGCCCGTCTTTTCACGGAAGCCAACATAAATATGCAACAGGCGAACACAAACAGCATGGTGTTGGCTATGGCTACAAGTAACGCGGCTACACCACTTCCACGTGGTGCCCTGACACATCAGCAATCTCAACAGCAATTAATGGTTCATACTAATATAGGAAGTTTGCGTCGCCTGCACTCATTTCCCAGCGAATCGGATAACGAGTTCCCCCCAACTGGACCTCGCGCCAGTGACAGTCTCGCTAATGGTGGTGGCAGCAGCATCAAACCACCAGTGCCCGAGCGTAATGCTGATTTAATAACTAAAGTGGGCCACAAACGCATACCGCCACCACCGCCGCCGCGTACCAGCTCACGCAGTCCACTGGCCAGTCCGACAAGCCCAAATGTGCCACAGAACATAGTTGCCGCAGCTGCTGCCAATATCGGGGACAATATAATTAGCATTGAAACTGTCGTTATAGGTGGAGACACCTCCAGCGGCGATAATTCGAGTGGTAATGAGTCCGGCAACGATCACGTGCAACGTCAAGTAGCACTTGAAATGCGACACCAGGAACTATTGAAAAAGCAAAAACTTTTACAAGAGCAATACCAACGTTTGCAGCAGATGAGCAAGCTACCATCGGTTGATATATCCTGCTCGTCGCAGGATATTGCTGCTGGGGCCACGGCCACTAGCACGGCAATCAAACAACTTGGCAGTGAAACTAATATACAGCAAAAGATAGCCGCATTAAATTTAGCTTGCGAATCCAGTGCTAGCTCTGCTGTGGCGGCTGCGGCGGCTGAGACTGCTGCGGGTACTAATGGTGTGTTGATCAGTGATGCTACGGGTGGTGTGGTCGGCGGCGTTGTTGGTGGTGGTACGGGCGCTGCTGCTGCTGCTACTGGAAACACACAGCTATCACAGCAATCAACCACAATGACCACTAAACAGGTGTATGAAACGGAAATACTTTAACACAACTGGAAATTGGCGTGGAGCGAAACTAAAATTGATATTTAACTATAGGGCCTGTGAAGCTATCTCTGTCACTTGCACGAATTTCTTTTTTCTCTCGCTCTCTATCTATCTATCTCTATCTTTTTAATACCGTTGTCACTCCTGCTAAAAGACATCCCATAATATGTGAAGACTTCAAGTCCTTGGCTCTCTAATATCATGAATATCTAAGATCGTTAATACTTAAGAAAGTCAACAGTACTAATAGGTGTTTAATATAAATGTCGTACATATATGCATATATGTATACATATAAACATACGAAAGCTTGTATGCACGTTTTAGGTGTGCTTGTGAATGTATGTACATATTGCCAAATGAAAATCAAAAAAAGTGTCCACACTTACAAAGTAATATACATACTCATATGTATGTATAGGCAAACAGATGTACACTGTACAGTCTACACTTATACTCTCAGAGACAATGAATATATTTCATACATTATAACAAATGTATGTATGTATGTTGGTGTGTTTGGTGTACGCTTACATAAGTGTATTAAGCTGTTTTGTCGTTGTTCCCATGATATTGAACATTTTGCATATGTTTAGAGTTTAGAGTAAAATGAACCTTTAAGCCTGTGAATGCTTCTATGTTTATGCACAATATATTTACAGAAATATGTGTGTTTATTTTATGCAAGGACCTAGATCAGTTGTTGACAGGCTACAATTATTAGGTCGCTCAGTAATTAGGTAGACACAATGGCACAGTAAAACATCACAAAAACAACATAAAACCATACTATTTACATATTTACGTTAATATAATTCATATTTTGGTATGGGATGTGAGACTGATAGTTCTATTGTAGGTCATCAAGAAATATATAAATACTTAAATAATTAATAAGTACACCCGTTTATCTTGTTAGAATCTTATACTAGCTAATTTTAGCCCCGATTTGCTGTACTCTTCCCAAATATAAAGGCAAATTTAATATGAGCTCTTTTTTCCTCTTTTGTTTTAGTTAATTATTCTTGAACTTATTTGCAAAATTAAATTAATAAAATTGTATTTTTGGGAAGAGTCCTACGCTTCGGAATACCGAAAATATATGTATATTGTTGTTTAATCGCATAACCATTTAATGGATGCAATCATATTTATTAATATTTATAAATGTGCATCACATTCTAGGCGATTCATTGAGCCTATTTAGTTTTCGGTACTGTTGAAGTGCCTCCTTGCTACATGCATAGGGACATTACCCCTCCTAATCAAGTATTTTATATCAGTTTTTTTATATTACGAGTATTCTATATCCGAAATTCTCATATTTACTTTTATATTAAATCAGTTAATAAGTTGTATATACTATTCACTAGATACAGTCGAACCACTTTCATTGCAGAGTATCGCATAGTTGATTATTTTTAAATATGCATAGGTTTTTACATGTTTTTAGCAAATCAAAATAATTTTAATTTATTGAATATTCATATATGAAATATATACGAATTATACGTACACTGACATATGTACATACATACATATATGGACAAATTTTAATTATGAATTCAGTATTATCCTTGTACTATAAGCATTAAATGTACATATATATACAATCACAAATTTGTTGCACTTATACCAAGTTTTTATATGAATTTAAAATGCATTTCCCAGAAATTTTGATGCAATTTTACGTATTTTGTCTTTGTATGTTTATATACGGCATATGCACGGTATATGCACTTATCCCAGAATTGATGTATGTAGTCCGCTAACCCTGCCAAAGATACACTCTTCTGACGTTAATAAGCATTTTATATAATATATTATTTATCTTGTTCTTAGTATGCGTGTATATACATATTAATATATATGTGTATACTTATAAGCATACAGCCATAAGTTCGTCGATTTTGACGTAAATGGAATTATAAATGTTTCAAATACTGTCTCACTGATAAAGTAAAACCAACTCGGTGAAATATTCAGTACGTTGTGAGCAACTATAAATTTAAAAATATATATCTTTTGAATATCATTAACTATCCTATTTGATTCCACATATAACTCATTGAATTTTAAATTTATAAAAATCTTAAGGGGTAAATATAAAGATGCGCTCGAAATATTTATACACATTGATATTTACAATAACGGAAGCACTTTAATTTTTAATTATTTTGATCACATTTAAACGAATATGTATAATATACATTTAATAGTCACGCAACGAAAATAAAATTTTAAAGAATTGAATAGAGCGATAAGAAGTACGAAACAACATATGTGAAAGTATGTAAATACTCTAAAGCATCAGCATAATAAAACTTATTTAGTCAACATAATTAAACCAAATATTGAATTACAAACACGACATAAATCATTGGTATTGAATGTATGTATGTATACGTAAATGTTTTTCTTATAAAGCACACTCATTCACAAACACACGCACACATCCACACAACTTAAAATATGCGCAGCAATACTTATAGTAAGGTGACATGTAATAGGTATTGTAAACATAATACTAAAAAAAACATAAAAAACACGAAAATCATCATGTAGAGATGAAGAAATAAAAAATGCGCATACCTTTTTTTTTCTTAAAAATATTATAATATTTAAATTACGAGAAACCACAACAATAAATATCAAACGCAAAGTACGAGTACACAACAATATTGATTTCCAAGGTGTACTTACATGTGCTTATATGAGCATAAAGCCTACAAATTAACTAACTTTACAATTCTGCTCTAATATTCATTATATTTTGTTTGATGGTACATATGACAAAATACAATATTTATTTACAAGTATGAAAATACGAGTCAAAGAGAAGGCACATTGAAATCGATATAAGCTATACTTTGTCATGGTCAAGTGTTATAATAGGATATGTTATGTATATATGTACTTTTCTCATGATTCACAAAGCCAGTCGCAAGGCAACTTTGGCATCTTGCTGGCTGGCCATGGCAAGTAGCCTGCTGTCTTAAATACCCAATAGTCGTACGATACTTTTGTTATCAGGGCTAATAGTAAAATAACTTCAGCTGCTATTAAATAGTATATGTAGTCAGTCCAGTCTGGAGGGGACTGACACAGTTTACTCTCTTGCAGTTCAATGACACTTTGAGGTAAATTTCGGCATCTTATGTCCATGTAGTCAGGTATATCGGTACTGCGTTCCTTAAGCCAGTTCTGCAGAGTTTTCGCAGAATTACAATCACATTGTAGTCTGTTTTCCGCTAGATAAATACGACGCCCATCCGTATCCATTAGAGCGTTGTTCAGGAAATATTCAGGAATCTAAAAGATTTGAGTGTGTATATTAAATGTAAATTATTAAATATTAAGGCTTTATATACCTTGCTCAGAGAATTGTTGCGCATGTAAAGGCGCTGAAAGTGCTCAATGAACTTAGTCCCTTCAAATTCATAAATTGAGGAAATATGATTGTTATCTGCTACCAGCCTAACGATATTGTAATATGTAGGATTCGTATGAAAATGATCTCCCAGACTGCTTATTCTGTTATTACTAATGTTTAGCGTAAATGTGTTATCCGGTAATTGTGGTGGTAGCTCAACCAATCCAAGGCTTGAACAATCAACATTACATACAGTCTTTGATTGATCGTTTTGTATTATCATAATGTTATATATATTGCAAGAGCAGTTTCCATAATTCGGTATGCTTGGACACTTTGTACCACATTTCTTAATGCTTTCCAGTTGCTTAACGGAGACCAGATCCGTAGAGTTAAACCACTTATGAGTAGCATTATACAAACAGAATGAATATTCCGGGTTAACAAAGATGTATGAGTCGCTATGAATTATTTCGTTGAGCGGTTCACAGAGCATTCGCTTATTTCCACTGAAATTGTAGGCAAATGTAAAACAAACAAAAATTTAGTATGTATCGATTAGATAAAAGAGAAACTTACCTAATGTCCAACGCTATGTTCTTGTTCTGGTTTCGATTTGGTACCCGCGACAAGAGATTGTTTGCTATGCCAAAGAACTCTAGATGGGGTACATCCTTTACAGCACGCGGTGCGATTTCCAAAATACTGTTATTCGAAAAGTCAAGACACCTGAGCTTTGAGTGACGAGGAAATGCGTTTGTTAGCTGAGAAATGTTGCCGTTTGTGATGGCGAGCGAGTGCAGTGACCGATATTTTAAGTTCGAGAGATCCAACGATGATACGGTGAGATTGTGCACATGTAGGTTTTTCCAGTTGAATATGTTACTGCAACTTGAGATCATCGAGATATGTGGGATGTTGCAGCAGTACCAAGAATTAACTCGTGTCGGATGCTCACGACACTGACAGCTATTAGTGTCGCGATCATGGTTGCTAATTTGTGCATTATACGCTGTTTGGTTTTCCACGGGTTCGCTTGCCGAAGAATTAGGGACAGGAATGTCGTCAAACTCCACGTAGGCAGCACTATTTCCCGGGGAATCAGAGCGTTCGTATACATTTGGTTCATTGCCAGTGCTGGACAAATTTTGCTTATGCCAATTAAGGCAGAGTTCCTCCTCCGCATAAAAACAATTCTTCAGATAGTCTGGCAAATCTGTTGTAACTGCAGCTGATGGTGCCGAAGCCGTTGTTGTGACAGCCGGTGTTTCCGGTTTATCCGCTTCCACCGGCCTATCTGGGATCTGCTGAGGCTGATATGGTGACAGTTTAATGTCTGAAGTGGCTGCCGTAACAATACCCAACTCAATCGATGGTGTTACCGCTGAGGGCGGTGAGGCCTCTGTAGCTGTTGCGGTTGTTATGGCCAATTGCTCGGGTTGTGCGCACGCGTGAGCAAGCCATAGCAGTAACAACAACTGGAAATATACAGAAACAATAGAGTGGAGAGGGGGCGTTTTATTGATATTGTCTACTGATAACGACAGCGGGAAACTCAAACTATGTTTACTCTTGCGCTGGGCGCATTCCGTTTACACAATTAATTAGCGCCTGTAATTCGATAACGGATGTCAAGGCTTGGTCTGCGGTTACTACAAATAAAGTGTTCATGCTGGCGAGTGGTCGATGTAATTGTACATATGTCTGTGCATATTTATTATGCGTGTATGTGCTTAGCTAGCCGCGCCTCAAAAGACAAAAGTCGTAGAACTATACGTACGAACACATTCAGAATGTGTACATACGTACTTACTATAGAAATGAACATACATAAACATATATGTGCTATTATAGGATAACACCGGAGCGCTAATTCAGCAATTAATTAACAATATTGCTGCGATTTTGGGTTCATAGCAATGCTAATTTTGATAAAAAGATTATTATTGTTTGGCAAATAATCGCAATGAGCATTTTTGCTAATACATTTTAAATCCACAATCAATTTATGAATGCATGTTAATACATATATATGTTTATATATTGTATGTATATTCATGAATGATGTTTAATATCTGTGTTAATCTTAAACAAGACATATGCTTGTTTATTATTTATTTATATATTTTATTTTACCTATATATGTATGTACGTATGCATGCATGTGTACATATAAATATAAGTGCGTGTGCGCGTTTGACTTACATCTTTATAAACGATCATCGCATTTAGCGAACCGCTACTGCGACACCAGCACAACTTGGTAGATCTTTTTGTATTATCAAAAGAGCACAGGATGATCACATTTTAAAATTGTGAATTTATTTAATATGCTTGCGCATAACTATTTATATATTTACTGAACAAAATAAAAAACACTTTGCGCTGGCGCTTATTTTTTTTATATAATTATGATATTATATATCATTAAATATATAAAATCGAATATAATTGAATCATAAATAACAAAAACCCTTATGAAAACAAGAAACTGTAAGTGTTATCGGCAACAGCAAAAGGCAACAATGGTTATAAGGCCATGAAATGGCAAAGCGATTTAAAAAAAAAATACTAAAACAACATTCAGTAATGACCTAAAAAAGGACAAAGTCGCATGGGAATTTGGTATTTTTGGGCGACACTTTTTTCACCATGTAGATCTGCTCTCTTCTATCATATTAAAAGCTGTCCAGTATTGAAGCGGTTTGGCATGAGCTTTCTGTTGTTTACTATATTTCGATCTCTTTCTATAAATTGCTGGTAAATAAATAATTGTTCTTTGTACCCTGACGTAGCAACAGTTATTCCTACGTTTATTTCGCCAAATTGTATAAAAAAATTTCTTTAATTTCGCACAAAACTGCATATATTACATCAAAGAAAAGAATTTAAAAAAAACTAAAAATGCCAATCGATACCCGCGAGCTAATGGAAGCTATTGCAATAATAGCGGATGAGCAAAATGTACGTGTTGCAGTGAAGCAATCGGGAAAAGGAACTGCAATTTGTGCTGCATGCTGCTTTGCTGGTGGTTTGTTGATGGGTCCAGTGGGTTTAGCGGTAGGTGGAGCTGCTGGTGGAATCGCTGCCTATAAAATGACAAGTGGTTAGTGTTTCAAAAGTGTAGTCCAGTGTATGAAAACGTTACATATATGATACTTATATATTTTTATTATCAAAACAGGATCATTTAGGCCTCTAGGGGAAGTTATACTAAATGATCTGACGGATAGACAACGGGAACAGCTGGTTCAGCATGTGACAAAAGCTGTTGCTGACATACACCCTACTGATATAGTAATGCTCCTACCGTTAATTGCTCAAAATGCATCGATTCAACAGACTGTGCTCAATACAATTTTGTCCTTTGCTACCAATGAGCTACGTATGCAGATCGTTGACTGATATTTAGCGCTCCTTTGACTTGCAAATAATGTAAGGACTCGTTGCAAGCCATCGCACCGAAACTGTAAAAATCTTATTGTAATTAGCCAATGTCACTAATATAAATATGAAGATTTATTAATAAATGTCTAAGATATATATTTATATGATAGTTATATTAACATGGTATCTGTTATTCCCATTCGACGTTCACTTGATCCCAATCGTCCACAAAAGGCTGATCGATTGCCTCAATTAGGAGTCCACAGTAAAGGCAATCAGCAGCCAGTATTTCTTCGATTTCTGTTTTGAGATCACACCGCTTCTTTAGCTGGTCCGGTGTATGATTAGCCATAGCAATTGTATGCGCCATTAACGTCTCCATTTCTTGCTTGAGCATAGAAAGACGGCGGCTGCGCTCTTTGGTTAATATTGGTATAACCTGCTTCTCCAAGCAGTCACTATGAAATTTATGCCCGCAAATAAACACAAAAAATGGTTTCACCAGCAGTATCAAATCACATATGTCACACACAGCCTGTGCCTCCATGCTAATGGTGTGTGCTCGAAGTTGGCGAAGTTCCTTGCATACACGCTCGGACTGTTCCCTCGATTCTGTCATTTCCCTCTGCAGCTCCTGTATGCGTTGATTGTAGTCCTGTAGTAAAATAGCGAATTATGTTAATGATGAATTTGATAAAGTGTGTTGTTCATTCTCACTTTTAGAGCATCACAAATAGCCTCTTTAAAATTATCAATCTTTTCAAAGTCTGAAAAAAATGGTAAGAGATCCTCAATTCGCAATAAATCACATTCCTTTAGCAGACTTAGCGCCTTTTTCACATCGTTCGTTCCCTTAATATCATGGTATGCTAAAATAGGATCGAAATGTAATCGATGCAGGTAAATTAAGTTAGGGAAATTTACCAATGCGAAGCCACAATTTGCGACGCGTCTCGTTGTCATTTGGTTTCGATGCCGTCTCTTTCGCTAGTTGCATATCGAACTCAAGCGCCAAGTCGACCGCCGTTGTCCACATACACAACATACACTGCAGGAATACACAAGCTACCTTTACATTCAACTCGGTGCATACCTTCAAAGCATAGTGAATGTCGTAATGAACTAAAGATTCATCACGTCCTTGTATCTCCAGGTACTTCATTAAAAGCTTTGGCTCATATTTTGCATAGAGGTGTAGGAGAAAATTATGTATAGCGTCGTTGGTCGTATTAAGTTTGTAGACGGCAAATTCAAGATAACGGATGACCTGCTCCCGCTGTTCTTGTGTATCCATTACAATAAGTGTAGGTACTACCTTTTCGACCTCTAATTTAGGACCCTGAGCCATCAGAGCATCGATCGTTTGCTTTGGCAGATGTTCCATTAGTTGGGGCGCATATTTATAGTATAACTTAATATCGCGCTGCTTGCATAGCGTTTGAAGAGCTTCAGCATAACGATCTGCCTTTAATTGTTGTCCAATCACCTCTTCGTAGTCACTTATTGAGATCGCAAACTGTGCTAAATTATGTGGATCCGCATGTTGCCCAATGAGCTGTTGCACTGATATGCGGTGCTGACTTGTGCATGACAAAACAGGCGGTTCCCGCATAAACTCATCATACTCAGCTTGCCATCCTTCGCGCCATGCTTTGTCTTTTCCAGGCATATTAATCTGTGTAAGATAGAGATCGATTAGCCAAATGACCAAGGCTTTGACAGCATCCGCTGGTTTATCCTCCACTGTATTAACACCCATAGTCAATCTGGTTAATCGTTTTTTAACGTAATTGATAATCGGACGTTTATCTGATAAGACCATGAATTTTAGGCACACGGTTTCGAACGTTTCTTCGGTTTCAGCATAGTAGTTTGCTGCTACTTCGTAAGCTCCTTCCTTAAAAGCTGCATCTGCACGTTGCGCCAACACTAACTGTAGGTTCTCTGGCACTTCAGCTGCATGCGCTGTCGCTAGTTCATACTGACCCTTGTTTAGGTAGATCTGCCAAATGTTCCGTTCCTCGCGAGTGATTTTAAGGGTGAACATTGATTTGTCAGTATAAATATATATAGCGCCGGTGGCGACATCGCGCTCTATACCCAAGAGTTTACCAACTCTGACTTCATCGAATACTTCATGGTAGACTAGTTCCTGATTAAGCAAACAGACTGCTTGTATATGGTCCGCGTAGAGCAACACAGCATGATATTCAGTAAGCACAAATGACTTTGGAATATTTATACGTCGCTCGTCGTAGGACAAATGCTTTCCTTTCTCGAAATTTAGATTTATTAATGTATCTCCCAGCAGAGTAGCATTACTGGCCGAATCTATTGAAAGCTAAAAATAAGTTATTATTAGTTATATTTATACTGATATGTACATGCGTAGCTGTCAACTGGAGCACTTACTTCCCCAATGCGTATGCCAGCGCCACACAACCAAGCCCATTGTTTTGGATATTTACTATTAGGTGTGGCAAAGAACCGCAGCACCGAGTAAGATAAATCTGTCTTTTGTTTTTCACAGTAGGGTTCTCGCTCGCCATTAACATAGCTGGTAAATATGGGCTGCAGAGAACGCTCATCTGATCGAAGAGTCCCCTCAAATGAATAAATACAATCCGGTGTTGCAGACACGATTATCCAACGATTGCTGTTGGGCACCCGTAGTACCTCCAGACCATTTATTGGATATTTGCTGAGACCTAGGCCAAGGTCATACAGCTGCTTGCGCTGCGTGTCGTTCGCCGGTCCCAGCTCTGTCTCAAAGATTAGCCCACGACTGGTACCTAGTAGTATGGAACCTGTTGTTAACTCCTTTCCGTGGTATGTATTGAAGGCAACTGAGGTGATTTCATGGTCTTTGAACTTCTCTATACGGCGCACTTTTAATTGCTGCGCTTTGGGCGTTTCCGAGCAATGTACATAGAGAAAATCGGATGAAACGCCAGGCGATTTGGGGACCAGCGAAATAATCAGATGGTGTCCCGTAGTGTCAAGAAAAATGTTAGTGATTTTATATCCAGTAAGATATTTTTCCAATGTAAGTTCTACGAACAAATACTGAGTATTAATTTAAAAGACCTGTTATCAGAAGAGCAAATTTTGACTCACGGCCTGGTGGAATCGCGCGAGGCAGAAAGAACCGCAACAGATTGTATCGCCCCTGTGCAGTTAACAAGCACACTAGCCAGTTTTTTGCGACGGTTAAGTGCACCAAGTCTCCACTACAGTTGCTGGGTATATTTAATGTCATTTTACGTTTACTGAATATCTCTTCTTCATCTGTCTCAAAAGGATTTCCAGTGGCGGTAGCGACATAAGTGTTTGTATTGGATGTGGATGAAGGGCCACCTTCGATACGAGACAAAAATTTTGGTTGCGTTGGCTTTGCTTGTGCCATTTTTACGCAATAAGCTTTTTATATACAACCTTAATTACTCAAATTTTTGTATGAAAATTAAGTATAAAAAAAATATTATTTTATTTGCTATTGTCCAATATACGCCCAATTCAGTGTGACCAAGGGCGATAAACTTAAAAATACCAATAAATGTATTTTTAAATTAAAATAGTATATAGTAAATTAAATGGTTTTTTGTTTAAAGTGTTTTGTTACAATTCTGTTACTGTATAAATTATAATTATAAAATTCTAGATAAGAAAAAAATTGAGATGTCTTAATGGAATTGTCTTTAAATAAATTAACTAAGTCAATTAACTTTTATTGTACATTATTATTAAATATGTGAATAATTTTTGGCGATTAATCTTCTGGTATTCAGCGTTTTGCCCAAAAAGAATTCATTTTCGGTCAGCCAGATGCGCTCATTAATTAAATGCATATGTTTTTGTCCCAAGATAGGTTTCAATTGCCAGTGACGTTTGTGTCGATGGTATCCAAACTCATTAGTTATCACAATCTGGCTTAAATTATATAGATGTTATATATATATTTGTATAAGTCGACAAAAAAATTAATACTTACGGCTACATTAGAATTTAGAAGCATCCTATGCATGTAATCGTGCAGTTCCATTAAGAGCGCTGTTCGTTCAGAGACGCTTTCCAACATTCGTATTGCAAATGATAATGAATCCACCACAATAAGTTTAATCTGCAAGGCGAGACGCGTTTTAGTTAGAGTTAGTTAGTTTATTCTCATATTATGATATGTAAATATTACTTACTTTGCTCTGAACGGTCAGATAATTGGTTAAATTCAAAATGTTAGCTACTAGATGACCTGCGTTGAGACAATGCACATAATATACATTTTTCAACATATTGGTTGCATTAAAGTCTATTGCTGTATGATGAAAACGCTTCTCAAGATCCATTGCCATCTCTACGAAAAGATGTGGCATATTTTCGGTTTTTTTAAATGGAGCAATTATGATTGTGTGACAAACCTTGTAGCCTCGCCGGATTGAAGTCTTTTCTGGTGTCTATAAATAAAGCTTTTCCTTCCAAGCCGCCAACGTCCTGAGGTATCTGAACATTTAAGCAGAGCTTCAAACTAAAATATCAGTTGCTATAAATTTGTACTAAATAATCGCTTGTTACTTACCAGATTTCCGTTTTTCCGGTACCCGGGGTGCCTACTATCTCGGTTATTCTTCCCACAGCAATTCCGCCATTCAAACACGTATCGATCGGCCTTATGTCGGTTGAAATCTTTTGAGTTTGCTCAAGCAAACTGTGTACACTTCGCATTTCCATTGCATTTTGCGGGATGGCTATTGATAGACTTGATCGATATATTCGATATTTTATATCATCTCATTCGGTACTATCGAGTTTTTAAACTAATTATCGATATTTTGACTGATGATTTACAGAAAATTTTAGTATTTTTAATTTTTTGTCGGTAATATTCGACAATTTAAAAAATAAACACGGTCACACTGATATTGTTCGCGCGCTCTTAAATTGTTTTGATTGTTTGAAAAAACTAGCTAACGCCAAAACAAGTAACGAAACTTTTTTTTCGAGTTCTTCTGGTTGGAAAATTTTTTATGAAGTGGCAACCGTGGTTGCCGTTTTATAAAGTGCAATATTTTGTGTTAACTGTGTATATTTATGTAATGTTCTGTGTGTCATTTATATGTGAGTTCATTTGAGTAAATTCAACTTCAATTTCTAATAAACTACAACATCTGGATAATGGTATTATTAATTTGTGTACAAAATTTACCTTATTGGATATTCACACTTTCCATTATTCCAATAACATTGCGTAGATCCCACGCAGCTTAAGGTGATTTTTTCAGTAACTGCGTATTTATGTTCACATATTAAAGGATTTTATGCACTTACTTACAAATGTATTGAAGTGCAAGTATGTAAATTATCGAACGGGTATCTGTGAGGGTATTTTGTGTGGACGTGCAGTTCTTGTATACCCTCTCAAAAGTGAGAGTTGCCAGGTTGCGTCATATTGCCAGGCCTGCCTATTTATCCGCCTACTCCTCTGCTTCTTATTTCTAATGTGTCTTGTTGTCTTATTCTTGTAAAGATGTAGTAGAAACTTAAACCAAAAATATCCGGCACAAAGTAAAACAATTGTATTTGAGATTTTTTGAACTTTTATTTATAATTTGTGTGTTTCTTTGTATACATGTAATTGTAATAATATTATATATGAATATATATACATATATACATGTATATATATAAGTACATACATATATATATGTATGTGAATTTTATGTTGCTTTTGTTGCTCATTTATTTATTTTTTATATTTTTTCATTCTTTTTTAATGATTTAAATGTGGTTAGTATTACTTCAACATACATAATTCCTGGTATTCCTTATGTTCGACACACATACAAGTACTTATCGACTTCAACTGCCTTGTTCGTAGCTTAAAGTGCATGTAGTAGTATGTACTACATACTTACATATGTACATATTCGTCACAGTTTTGATTTCGACTTCGGCTTTGATTCGCAATTAACACCATTTGGGGAGTGTCTTGCTTGCTTTCCACGTGTTTATTTATGTTTTTCAATTACATATATTGATAATAAAAAAAATTACAATTATATTTATGTATATACGTATACATACGTATATGTATACGAAATTCATTTTTGTTTTTTTTTTTTTGTTTGTTTGTGTGCAATTTATTTGCTAATTGTTGGTAATGCATTTTTTTTATATATTTCTTTTCTATAAATTCGGACTTTCAAAGTGTTCGAAATTACAGTTTAATTATCCTAATAAAATCTAAAAAAAAAAATATATATATATATATATACATATATATATATGTATATACATACATATATATATATATATATATACATGTTTTTAAAACTATTTTGCAGTAGAATATATGCGGGACATGCGCTGAAATGTAAGGATTATTAAAAAATACATACAAGGGTATGTCTCAGTTTCGCTATAGAAAAGTGTATCTTTAATGAAGCCAAAGTCTTGAAAAATGCAACTGCATAATAAAAACATTTAACAGCATATACAGTAAATATGTACAAGTATATGTATAAATATACAGACATATACATATGTACTTAAATCGTAACCCGAATAATTGGTGAGTTGCCATATTATTTTCAGTTGCTTATGCAATTAAAATTATTTATTAGGTGAAATCCAAAAGAGTTCGTGACAGATTTAATTTATAATTTGTATTATGTTTGTTGCTATTAAGTATAAACATGGTAGTCGCCATTTTTGTGCTATACATTTAATTTTTTTAAAATTTAAATTTTGTAGGTAATCACAGATTTTTGTTTTTAATACCGAAAAGTTAAATTTAAATCATTGAACAGCATAGTTTCAAATTTATTTTTTTTAATAAATATATATAATTTTGACTAATAATTTTCAATTATCTAAATGTTGTCTCATTTCTGACTTTTAATTTTTTTTGTTTCTTTATTATTTTTTTTTTTGAGCTTGATATGCGTTGCATTTTCAACATTAATTTAGTGGTTATTGCAGAATTTAGAAGACTTTTGCAGTATACATTTCAGTAAAAATGTACGGATGTTAAAATAATAATAATCAGATAGAATGGGGCGCACTGCTCAGTGTGTGTTCCAATGTTGGCTCCCTTTGTTTTTGGGTGTGGAGTTTTAAGAGAGATGTGTTTGCTTAGATATTGTTTATTGGTATGCATGTCTTTGTTAATAAGGTTATCGATGACTAAGTATTCAGTATTTATTTATGGCCCCAACTTAAGCCCTTATGATGTGGGCTATGCCTTTAATAAATATGTATGTATGTATATACGATGAATACATATTCACATATGTATTTTTAATCTAAGGGTAAATGGTTGCAAGTACATACACGTATATAACATACATACATTCGCATGTATATTTGTTCATACATGTAAATACTTATATACGAGTAAGCTATCAACTACATATTATGTGATTATTAACATTTTATAAGTATGTACGTAGTTTAATTCATCGGCAAAGCTACGTAATTCTATATGCCTAATACATTACTTATAAGCCGTCTTAATATGTGTTTTTATTGAGTTCTCATTGATAATTTTCTCATCAATTTTCTGGTTTGTAGATATATGCATTGGGTTATTATTTTCATTAATGGTTGTTTGTTTTCTAGTTCTTTAACAGAATTAGACGATAGATGTGTGTATCCATTCTACAAGTGCATTGGCATGTCTATTAAGGTATTGAGCGGTCGAACATAAACATGTATACAAAGTTAATAAAGAATACTAAAATATATTATGTAATTAAATAATATTTATATTAAATGACTGAAATCACATACGCAAATTTTTATTTTTATTTTAAACAACTGTGTGTGTGTTTATTTTTTTATATTTTTTTTTAAATAATATTTTGTTTTTTAACATCTTCCAAACAGTATAATTTTGAATAAATTTAATTAAATATAAACAATTTATTCATGTATATTTAGGTATACATACATAAATAGAAAAAATTTCACAAAAAATAATACAAAAGTTTGCTTCCTTGCATTCACAGTTATAAAGAGTCCTAAACAAAAATTTTGCATGGTAAATTAATTTGTTAAATATAAATAAAATAAAACATCCAAAAAATGTAATTTTGTACAAAGAAAACAAAAATGTTCACTTTTCAATTCACACAAAGATTTTGTAGATCACAGTTTGTTTTTTCATTTGCATTATTTTTCGTTTTATCAAAGCAAAATGGGATCTGAAATATTATCTTATGTTTTTAATGTTGCAAAAACCTTTAACACAGCTAAAATAAATATAAACTATAAAAAAAGTGAATGTTACCAAACAAATATTAATTGATTTAAGCAAGAGGTTCAGAGAAAGGGAGACTGAGAGAGACCAAACCATTCGATAATTTGTAATAGATTTAATAAATATTTTAAAACTATAAAACCGCTCTCACCAGAGGTAGTATATGGTTTTGCAAGACGCCTTTTAAAACAGAATCCTGTAAGGCTCAACACAGACTAATTGCGTTGTATATGAATATGAATGTATAAATATATGGTCTGTTTGTTTATCTTTTCTATGTAATCATACATATTGCTATGTATGTAGGGGTGTACCTTTGCGTACATAGCTACAGTTATGTATGTGTATCATTATGGATGGAATATACATTTGAATGCTGCTAAAGTGCTCGTATTAGCTTAACTTTAGAGACGACATTATTACAAACACTGGTTGGATTTAATATCAATGTATGATCAAATATATTTCCGGGTTGCCTTCGGCAGACTCATGGATTTCCAATTAAAGACTCCCTTTAACAATTGTATAACATTGTTAGAGAGACGGTGGAGCTATGGTATATTTCCGCATTTGGCAGTTTTGGTAAGCCACAATAACAAAAAAAAAATACATACAATCTCTTACTTGAATGCACTTTCTGTATATAAATACCGGAGATCTCCTTAGACATGCATATGTAATACAAGTACGTGTAGCCCCAATGCTCCTAAGACTTTTCAACTTGTTGCATAGCAGCATGTTAGTAAGTTGCTTTCAAAATACATAGTATGTATACATTATAGAAGAACGTACTAATTGTACGTTTGAGTTTACGGATTTTGTTTTGTTTTTTTAATGTTTACGTAAATAATTCCTGAGACATTTTACGGATATGTTTAAATAACTGTTGGACAATTACAATGTACAATTAATGATTTTGGATTTTGCATTGGGCAGTTCTTCTTGTGTATTATTATGTGGCTGATTTGCCTTTTTGCTTAGCTTTATTTGTTTCTTCTTGTCCGTTTCGTTCTTGTGTTTTTATTCATGCTTTTTTTATAAAATATATGTACTAGTATGTATGTATGTGCTCATAGGTAAGTGTTTCTTGTATATGTAAAATGTAAAATGTTGTAACATTTCTTTTATTTTATATTGTGATTTTTGTTTTTCTACTCGTTTTTGTTTTATTATACTTATATGTACATACAATATATAGATTTGGGGAGGAAAATTTACTGTTTGCCCTTACGCAAAGTTATTATCTCGGCCTATCAAACAAAAACTTCGCCCAGCTGTTAGTTGCTTTGTTGGCTTTGCTTTTAAGATTAAGCAATCTATTTTTCATTTTCTTTATAATTTACGTTGGCATTAATTTTATTTTTCATTTATTTTAATTTCAGAATATTTGTACTTCACTGGTAGAAAATCACTGAGTTACTTTGCGGTTTTTGTTTGTTTGTTTGTTGCGTTTTCATTTTCATGTTCATATTCATTTTCTTTTTCATTTTCTTTTTCAATTACGACTTTGTTTTTAGTTTTAGTTTTGCAAAAATGTCTGCGGCTTGTATAAATCACATATGTATTATTTAGTGCTTTATTACTGTCATACAAACATACATATATATTTAAATATATATGATATACATTTTATGATTTTTTTTTTTAAATTTGTATTCTTTAAAATTTGTATTGTTTGTTTGTATGTATGTAAATATGCACGTATAAATACATATCGTGTTAAAAAAATGTATTCAATTTCTGATCTTATTTGCCTTAAATGTATATGTGTGTAAAAAAAAAGACTTAATACTACATACTTGATATTTTTATCCCTGATAACGTTTTACTTTGTGTTTGTTACATCATTTTCTCTCTGCTTCCATGTTTAGCATATTTATAACATTCCTGTGTTAGTGGTAGATTAATTTAGTTTTAATACATTTAATTTTTGTCCTTAGAACTACGTTCAAATATGATTATTAAAAAAAAAATGCATTTATATGCAGCTTGACGCCATATGGTTGTTCTTGGTTTTTTTTCTGTGTTTGTTTTCTTTTGTTTTGTTTTTGGAATATGACCTTTTAGAGAATTGTATGGAAACTAAAGGCAAAGGCTATAACTAAATAAGAGCTAAAAAAAAAAAACAACGAGAAATTGTCCAATGCAATGATAGGCAAGCGATGGGCGACTGAAACATTAAGGTTTGTTTTTTTGCATAAAGCTAGATCGGGTAGCGCTTTCAACTACTGTCGTATTTGTTGTATACACCTGTACATATGTATTTGGTTTTATTTCTCTAATCTCTTTTGGAAGAATTTTGCGTGTAGGCTTTGATATGTTCCGATTATCGTATTTCGTGCAAATTGTTGCATGTCGCAAACTCCCGATCACGCTTAAATGCTACCCACCTAGGGCACGCCCAACTGGCTACTTGCCTAGCTGTTAGCTTGGTTTTAGTCCTTCACTCTCTTCCCTTTTTGTTGTTGTGAAAACGCTTTAATGTTAATTAATGATGTTAATTAACGGTTAAAGTTAATATTAAACGTAAATAACTAATTCTAATAAGTGTTTGCAAAATATTATTAATTGAAACTACGCAGAGTTTGTAATATTTATAATTATAATTATAATTGTAATTGTAATGGTAATTATTATTGTAATTGTAAGAGGCATGCTTATCCAGCTTATTTACAAAATATTGCATGCGCTTGAAAAGAAAAGAAATTCTTGAGGTATTGCACATGAAGCAGCGATATTTTCGATGCTTCAACTACTAAGTAGATGGAGAGCAGCGCATAATTAATTCAAACGTACAAATTTATCCATAAATCAATTTTAAAAATACAAAAAAAAAAATTAATTCTAATAACTAAATTGTGAGCCCGGACTGAAATTGGCCTAGCCAGCCTGTGACCTGCAAGTCTACAAAACAAAAAAAAAAAAAAAAAAACCATGGGCAAAGTAATTGTAGCTGGTTTCTACGGCATTTGCCAAAGATATAAATATATTCTCTAAAAAATTGCATTCCATCGTAGATCCTATTGTATGCCCGGTGGAGGCTGACCCAGCTCGCTGGTGAAGTCAAATAGGCTGGTACGTGAGTGCGGGAGCGCGTGATGATGTGGATGCGCATGATGCCCCACCAGACCGTGTTTGATAGCTGACGTCTTGAGCAAGCGCTTCAGCATGCCACTTGATCCGCGATGCTGCAGGCTTTTGTGCGTCGTGAGCGAGTTCTTAGTGCGGTATCGTCGATGGCAGAACTCACACACATACAGTGTGTCGGACTGCTCGTGCTTGTCCTGAAAGTGTCGTTTCAACGAATAGTAGCAGGAGAATGTTCGGCGGCAGTAGGGACACTCCTGGGGCTCATTAATACCGCCACTTGTGGGTGGTGGCATGCGCAGTGGCAACTGGGGCACAGGCACAACGCCAACACCAGATATGCTATTCCCAGACTGTGGTGATCCCGAGGCGATCGATGTCTGCATTTTAACACTGGCATTGGAATTGGCCGGGCTGCTGCTATTGTTGCTACTGAGGCCACCATTTGCGGTGGCAGAGCAGAGATTGCTGACACCGCTGTTTCCCACGCTCCCTGGGCGAGGAGGTGACGTGTGCAGGTTGTAGACGGCAGCGGCCAAGCTGCCATTAAGCGAGTTGGTCGGCGAGGTCAACGCTGTGGGCGGTGACGGCGGCGATGAGGTAGAACTGGTTGGCGAGGTAGCTGCGGAGCGTATTATTTTGAGCGGTCCTTTATGAGGAGAGAAATTAAGTATATTAGTCAAAACATGTAGAGAGCAGTTTTAAGAGAAGATATAGCATTGTTTGCTGAATATATGTATCTATATTTATATATATATATAGATATATATTTTATTTTTAAGCGAAATACATATATTATTTTTTATGTTTTTGTTGCGGTTGTTGTTGAGGAAATGAAACTAAAAGTGCAAAGTTAAAAGGTGAAAATACGAGGTTGATTTTTTTTTAATATGTTTCATTGGAAAGGAAAATGTTCAAAATATAATAATTTTTTTTTTTTTTTTTTTTTCAATGTCAATATGTTTGAGTATATCTCCTAAAATCAATTGTTTGATTGGTTGCTAGCAGATAGTTGGTAAAGCGTTATATATAGTTTTTGCTATTTATATAGAAATAAGTAAATGATTACATATCAGCTCAGACTGGTTTTACGTAAAAAAAAACCGAAAATCGAGGTTTTTAAAATGTGTGGTATCTCCTCGCAGATTTATTTATAGTATATGCATAAGAAATACTTTATATTTTTGTTTCGCAATTGCAGATAGGTTTTTGAGTTTTCTTTAGCATATCTTTGAATAAGTGCGTAGGAGTATAAGTTATAGGGCATATGCATATGGACTTTTGACTAGAAAGGAAAATACGTACAATGCATAACTTATTTAATGTTTAAAAAGATACATTATGGAGGCTTAACTGCTGCGTTTAACCAAATTAGGAAAACGAGAACTAAAATGAAAATGAAAAGCTGACAGAGGTGCGGGTAGCATTTACTTTAAGAAATATTACGTGCAATTTGAATATGGATTGGCACCACAATTGGTAGTAAGTTTGTGGCAAAAGGTAGTAGGTAGTAGGAAGTAGGCTGTAGGCTGTAGGCAGTAGGGTGTAGGCAGTTGTAATAGTAGTAGGTCTTAGACACTTAAATATATATAAATATATCGAACTGTTTTTTTTTATAGATTATTTACACTGTACAATATTGTGTGTTATCAATGTCCATATTCCAAAGATAATACATTAGAATAGTAAAAAATAATGTATACATATATGTACATACTTTAAATGCAAAATAAATAATAAGATGGTTAACGAACTCAATGCAAAGAAATGTACAATTTGTTACTTTATATACATCATGCAGCGACTAAATGAATGAAGCTTTGTATGAACATGCGCATGCATAGACTTAAGGCGTATGTAAATATGCAAACTATTACGTAGGTGGCAAAGTCCTTATTAAGCAAAAGCAAAAAGCAAGGTATTAAAAGTAAAGCAATGAACTTAACTGTAAACTTATTTAATTTTTCACAACTCGGAACGAGCTGTGTTAAAGAAATAATAATAAGAAAAATTAAGATTTATTATACGATATGTAAAAAAATGTAACTAAATGAAACTGAAAACAGAATTAGCTGCTGGATGACAACAAAATAAACTTAGTTTTCTTAATTAGAGAATCAGGAAATGCTGTAGATACTGCTAGCTAAGCAGCTTTGCCTGGTTGGCCATGAAACTATGTTGAATATTGATGGTGTTTATTTATGAATATTTTTATTAGTTTTTTCTTAGTTCTTAGTTTAATGACGCAAACTTACCAAAAAGGAAAAATGAAGTATACAAGCACTTAAGTAGTTTGTTATATGGGCTTTCATCTTTTATAAGAGTATGCTGTTTTAGTTACAGTTATAGTAGTTTTTTTTTCCTTCTTTACGTTTTTCTTATTTATTATTATAGTAGAATTATTTGTACAGTTGACTCAAAGAGGAGCATTAGGGCGATGATTGAGAGAAAATACAACAATACAAGTACAAGGAGTGAAACGTAATTGAAAGATATCAACGGAGAGAGCTGTCGAAAGGCAAAGTGAATACGAATACGAGTAGTTAAAATTGGACGGGTAACTTTTAGAAGTTGAGGAGACTATGATCCCAGACAGAAACTAACAAAAATAGTATGAAAAGTGTGTAAACACAGCTGCAATTTTGAATTTGTGAAGGTTCGAAAGGTATAGAAGTAGGGAGAGGAAAAAAATATAGAGTTTAATTCCACCTGTCGCCTAAGGGTATGCAGGACATACGGGGCAGAAGGGCTAAAGTGATAGTTAATTAACAGGCAATTCTTAAGATAAGTTCGGAGAGCAAGTGATTATCACTTATTGTTGGTAATAAACGGATATTTATGTATTATGAGTATAGATATAGATAAAGCTTATTGTTAGCCTATTCAATTTTCTTTTGTGCATTTATGTCTTTATGTATGTATATAAGTATGTATTTAAATGTTATGCAAATGTGAGTGATAATGAATTAAATATACATATGTACATACTCATATATGAGTAAAACGGAATTGCTCTTTAGCTCTTTCGTTTTTCTTTTAGACTCGTTAATTGTGCTCGCTAAATAATATTACAAAAAACTACTTTGATTATAGTATATTTTTAGCTATAGCAATATGTGTGGGTGTTCGTTGGAATGTATATGCTTATGTGTAGATGGATTTGTGTGATGTAGATATGTATCTATGTAAGCATCTAAATTGATTTCAATTTGGCCGAAGGGATCATTTTGTGTTAATAATACTTATGAAAACTCCAGTTGAATATAAGAGGTACTTATTATACTAATATAAGAGAGAGATAGCGAGAGAGAGAGAGAGAGATAGTGAGATATATGTATAAGATATGCAAATGAGTACACAATTGAGTGTAGAGGGATTTCTAGACTGAGCGGATAGACTGTATACAATTCATATAAGTACGTAGTTATGTTAACCATGAAATGAGCGACAGATTTGGTGCCAGCAGAATCGCGGCTCAAACATATAGATATGCATATATATAGTTCTATATATATCCATATGTCTAAGCATTAGATCTGATTCATATATTGAATAACAATACCGATCAGTAAGAAGAAAGAGGTAGCTTGGTTCTATTTAGAAAGTGCGTAATTAGTAAAGAGACTTCCTCTATATGGAGCAGTGACGATATTTGTGAGATACTTAACAGTTCCAAGATGTTCTTTATACAAGAAAGTAATCTATAGCTACAGCAAGAGCGAGATTTGTAGCGCGTGAGCAAGCAAAGTATTTTATAATACATACGTATTTATGTATGTTAAATATAGGAGACAGAAAGATAGTCAGAGAGAGAGAGGGCGTCATAGAAAGGGAGAAAGAGCGTGAAAGACAGAGCGAGAGAGAGGGAGAAAGAGAGAGACAGAGGAGGAATATGTAGCGTAAAAGTAAGAGCGAAAGCGAGACATTGTACCGAGGTATTTGTTGCCAACAAGCTGTGTATGTTGATTTTAATAATTTTAGCTAATTATATGAACATTTTTTACAGTATCGATATCGAACTAAAATGGCTCGGTGAACGTATGTTCTCTACATATGCATGTAAGAGTATTTACGGCGACTAGATCAACTGATAAATACATTATTATATATGTTGTGTATAGTAAGTGGAGAGATAGTGACAGAAACAGGGCTATTAATGAAATACTTTTCTAAAGCCAGTGGAGATTTTGGAGATAGGCCGAGCCTGATTTAAATACGGTAGATAGAGAGAAATGTAGATTTACACAGAGACAGTTAGAGTAAGAGAGAGAGAGAGAGTGAGCGAAAGAATATGAGCGTGGGAGGGAGGAGAGATTGAGAAACGGATATGCATATAAGCGGGCTCATGACAGACAGAGCGTTGTTGTATATGAACTAACTACGTATCTTCTCTTTTTAAAAGTATTTTTCATATATATATATATATATTTTTTTTTTTTTTTTTGCTACCAATGTAGTTTAAGATGTTGTGCTAACCTTTAGCAAGCGCGTGAACTTGTACTTTGACTGACTAACGGGTACCGGGTATCGGTTGAGTACCCGGTTAGCGGATATTGAGTACCGAGTTATAGATGTAGCTGTCACGATTTGGTGGCTTTTGGTTGAAGTCAAGTGAACTCAGCTCAGATCTCTCCATTTTGAGTAAGACTGGGGGGTGTATGCCTGTTTCTCTTTCTTGCTCCAATCGGGGTAATTGTGTATTATGTGCAGCTTGTTGTTGTTGTTGTCGTTGTAGTGAGCAATATTTATAACACTAAACACAAGTTGACCGGCAATTGGCAATTTTTTTATAACTATATTTTTGTTAAATGTTTACTTTGATTTATTAGTATAGCGATTAATTAATTCTACAAGTTTTATGAATGTATGTACTTATGTTGCGTATAGTCGAAGTCAATCAGAGAAATTACAAGTAGGTTTTTAGAAAGGCAACTTGTGCAACGTTCGCTTTCGCATCCGTCATTGTGAAACAAGATTTCAATTACAAAAAAAAAAAAAAAAACAATTTAAATAAATACAAAAATGTAAAATTGACTACCGAGTACGTTTTATGAGGTATAAAGAAGGCCACAGAGTATAAACAGTTGCATATACGAGTTGCAGTACGGGTATCAGTTAATGTACGCATGTATATGTACTTATATATAAGTATGTGTGTAAATGGTCCATAAGCATGATGGTCATAAAATGTCAGCAAGTCAGCGTTGGGTCAACTTTTATAATTTAGGTTTTTGTTTTTGTAAATACATGCATGTAAAGAATTCTAAAGTGTCATTATGTCATAGCTTAAAACTAATGTCATTTTTGCTTGTCTTTTGTTTAATATGTATGTATATAGGTAAATATGTACGTATGTATGTAAATGTAAGTATGTATAGGTTTAGTTTTTGTTGTTTTTTTTTTTTCTTTGTTATGTGTAAAAGTATGTATCACTACAGAATGGCATTGCTTTAAGTTTAAGTTAAGTTTCGAGTCATCTAATTTTTGTTTTAGTTAATTAGTTGTCTTGTTTTCTAGTCTAGTTGCTAGTTGCTTGTCGTTTTAACAGTAGAGCTGTAAATGCTATTACTGTTAGTCGCTTTTCGCTGATGTAAATAGTAATCATATAATGTTAGAATTTGTCTTTCTTGTATTAAAAGTGGATACTGTTCATTTTGCACCATTGGCATTGGCATTGACATTGACATTGGAATTGGCATCGACATTGGCATTGGCATTGTCAATGGCAGTGGCATTGGCATTGGCGTTGCCGGCCTTTTATGGTGTGTGTAGGTATTAGCGTTTGTTTGAGTGTTTGTCGTCGATAACGATGTCGATATCGATGTCGATGTCAATGGCGATGTCGACATCGCTATGGAAGTTTCAGTTGTCTGAGGCAAGTAATCTATTTCTAAGTCATCAATAGTATTATTATTATTATTGTTATTAGTTATGTTATCGCTATTATGCATTTTATAATTGTTGTTCTTAAATTGATTCGCATTGGTTTTATACTGTTGATATTTCATTTGATTCTTTGTCATGGCTTTTTTGTGTAACCCAGACAAGGGCGTTAAATCTCAGATTGACGAATTAAATTGACTAAGTAGTTTGATATCTCTCATCTCCATTTCGCCAGGTCGGGACTTGTGATAGGTATAAATATGCGTCATTAGAGAATTACGAGAGCAATACACTCGCTCGCAGATGGCACAACGGTATTCCTCTTGGCGTACGGCATGTTTGTCGGCAATGTGTCGCTTAAGTGAGGCTTTCGAGCAGAGAAGCTTACCGCAGAGTTGGCATGAGAACAGTTTCTTGGGTGAATTTCCTGTAAATTGGTTTTGGAGTTTGATGGGTTGGTATATTGGTATTTTTGTATTTGGTATTTTGTATATTGATATTTGCTTGATATTTCACTAAGGTATTTGCGTTTCATTTAGTTTTTTTCTTTCTTTTTTTTTTTCATATATATAATAGTATAAGAACGATTATGGATTTCTCTTAGACACATTCAAAGATATATGTATGTGAAGGCTTATGTGTGAAGGTGTATATGTATATGTGCTTGATAGTGATGGCTTTGCACATACACATACATATACGCATACATAATATGTATATTGTGCGCATGTATGTGTGTGCTTGGGCGAGTGTATGTGTTCATAAATAATATGTAATTTTACATTTACTTATGCATACATGTAGGCATTTATGTATATCCCTTTATATGGCTTGAAGTGTAAAAAAAAAATATTTTAAATTAAAAAGTTTTAGCTTCAAATATTTCGTAATATAAATATGTAGTTATAAAAATACTGTAACAAAATGGTACAGATAAGACATAAAAATATTAAAATAATATGTAAGTTGAATATAACAGTCATTGTACCTAAAAGGTGAATTGGCCAGCAGCTATGCATTAAATTCATTGGGAAAACCCTTCGGCTATCGATTAGCAGGCGCGCTGTGTGTAGGCGTGGGCGTGGGTATGGACATGGGCATGGTCATGTGGGTGTGTCATACTTAGTGTCATAATGGGAGTGTGATAGTGTGTTTCGCATATAAGTATTAAAGTAATTTAGTAAGTAGATATAGTAGTGTCAGATCGAGATTAAGATTATTATTAATATTAAGATTAAGATTAAGATTAAGATTAAGATTAGGGGGTAAGGTTAAGGGCAAGGTTAAGGTTAATGTTAAGGTTAAGGTTAAGTTTAAGGTTAAGGTTAAGATTAAGTGAGAGATCGAGACGAGACGAGGCGAGTCGAGTTATGACAAGTCGAGAGTTATATAAAAGGACCATAGTGAGTATTTTTGAGGCGATTGATTGAGTTCATTTGTCGATACATGAATTTAAGACCCTTTACACCATGCGTTCAGACAAATATTGACCCAACAGCGACAATAAAAACCGAGAGAGTGTAACTATTAGTGTACAAGGATATTGTATAATTTATACTATTTGTTTAAGTCTTTACGTAACCTGGTATTTCTATTTATTGGTGAGATCAATTCGGGACTACTTATTGAGGCATATGTGTTCGTGTGTATGATTAATATTTGTATACTTGTCTGTTAATATGTATGTACTCAACCCGACTTAAGATATGTGGGACTGAGGAGGGAGGCTGGGAGGTAAGAATGATCAGCTCAACTCACTTTAAACACCAACACACACTGTCACAACTCAAGTTTAAGACATCTAATTGGTAAGCCAGCAGTCGATGATAATAGCGAATATATATTTTCATCACGAAACAAAGTTGGGGAAATGAAAAAGAGTCAATATCGAGCTATGAATTAACAACATAATTTGATGTCACATTTTTCAAGGCACACACATCTAAAGAATTCACCCGTGAGAAGTCAGAGAATACAGCTGTCTCTCAAATACTTTTATGAGCGAAGCTGCTGCATCCAGAGATCAAGAATTAATCCATATTGCCATTTACGTACATATATGTTACATACCATATGGAAACTATAAAAATTAATCTTAACGATTTGCTGAGTCTATATAAGGCATCCTGAAGTTAGAAAGCTGCTGTATAGTTGGGAGCAATACAAAGAAATTAAATCAATTCTCTTCGCGCATTACGACTTCATTTATATACATTCGTTTTATTTAAATAATAACACAATGATTGTTGATTTTTATTTATGAAAATATTTCATTTTCCTTTTGTATTATTGATGAATGCTTTTTTATGTTTTTTTTTTTTTTTGTTTGTTCTGTGTTCGTCACCATTATAAACATTTTTCTTTTCTTGATGTACTTGATTTACTCTAATGAAATACAGGATTTTGCATGTTTTAGTTTTGTTTCTTTTGTTTTTCATAAGTTTGTCTATTTGACATATACATGAAATGATATATTCCATATTGGAAATCAATATTTCATCGATTCTACGATTCTCATTTTCTAAATGACGTTATCATAGAATGTGTTTATTATTTTCTTAGTATATACAATTAATGTAAAACTCTTTTTTTGTTTAGTTTTAATTGTAGCTTTATTTGTTTTTTATTTAAAATTATAAAAAAAGAAACAAATGTGATGTTGTTTTCTTTGTTGTTGTTGTTGTAGTGGTTGTACGTAAATGTAGTTTGAGATAAAAGTAATACGCAAGCATTGATACAATTTATCAGTGCCACATATTGCTAGTTTTTCAAGTATCAGAAAGAAACTTGTTAGTTAATATTGTTGATATTGTTTGCTTTATTTATAAATATAACATTGTGATACATACATTTATTGAAGCAATGGTTAATCTTTGATTTAGCAATTGAGCGAGCGATCAAGTGAGATTGTTTCATTAATAAATTATTGGTGAAATTTGTGAATTTGGAACCGAAATTGAATAGATTACTGTAAACAAGCTGCCGAATGTTTTATATTGCTTGAAAGTATTTCTTATTATTCAAAATCGTGGTGCTCACTCGTTGCCATTTGGTTGAGTTTGAGTTTTACATTTACTGTAATGAGTAATTAATGTATGTGTGTATATTTAAGTATATACTCAAATGAGTAGTTAGATATCTTTCGGTTTGGCTTATTACTGGTAACTTACACCCATGTAAGTAGTTAGTGACTGTTACTGTTACTGTTACTGTTACGGTTACTGTTACTATTACTGTTACTGTAGTTGAGTTTGTGTATCATATTGTAATTAGAATATTGTAAGCAATATGGTAGAGTGCAGCTTGGAGCTAATGTTTCATTGAATAATAAATGTACTTATATTGTTTTATTTGAATAGGATATTGGAAAGTGGTTCTCAATAGCAGTAGTTATCTCTTCCTTCATAGGTTGACAAACATAAATACTCATAGCACATTTAAGACATCACTATTGTTTGTTGCTTTAATTATTCATTTTACTGTTACTGTTTTTGTTATTGATTTTATTTTGTTTTCCCTTTATTACTGTTACTGTTACTGTTAGTGTTAATATAATCGAGTAATTAATATGATTATTTGCTTTGGGTGCGCAATGGTATTTTCTATACTTCTGCTTGGGTTAGCTCAAATTGAATATTGCATTCGATTTCTGGAGCAACCCGGTAAATCTGGTTGCTGTTGTATTTTAACATAATTATAAATAATAAAAAAAAATCTTTAAATTTGTCTGGCTTACTTCTTCTTATTACTTATTGTTGGATCAAATAACTTCTTTATTTATTTCTTTTTTTTATTGGTTTTGTTTTTCTAATAATATTTAAACAACATTTAATGTGGAGAGCGTCGTTTAAATATGTATGTACATATGTATTTACGGACGAATGTACACACATATTTATGAAATATGTTCTTCCTGTTAAGTGTTTACATTCAAAGTAGCAATTGCGGTTACCATTTCTTAGATTGGTTTTAATAAAATTTCTAGGTTTTGCGCTTTTTATTCCATTTTCATAAACTGTGTTTTATATTTATGTACTTATGTATGCATTTTAAGAATATTTACAATATCTGTTTGCGTATGTGTGTGTGTGTGTCTGTATGTATATTGGGTGTGCGTATCGCATTGGCTAAGAAAAAAAAAAAAACAAATTAAAACAAATATAAAAAAAAACAATGGTAGTTTGTCTTACTGAAATGGTGTCTACATACGTAGGTATGTATGTGCATATGTACGACACAATCTTTAAATATTCAAATGCTTAAATATGAAATATTCAATAAAAATTAGTTGATTTTCATCATCATTCCAATCGTCGTCTATCACCACCAGTCACCAGTCAACTATCTAGTATCAACTATTGCTGTGCAATTGGATATCGAGTTAATGTTGATGATAATGAGTGTGGATTTCTCTGCGCAATGTAAGTATGTATGTACGTTATGTAAATGTATGTGCATATGCTTGTATACATATCGGTTGTTCGCATGGGAAGCCTTAACACATTCTTGTTAAATGTTAATTTGGTATCAAAAAATACAAAAGAATTAACTTAATAAATATATAGTAAGTGTAAACATCAGTATACATTAATTAAATAACTTTTCAGACTTTTCGTTGTGCCAAAAAAAAAAAAAAATAATTTTGCTTTCCTATCGTGTACATTCGCTACAATGTAAATACATACAACCAAGTCTGTATTGACGTAAGCAGACCTAAAAATACATCAAATGTAAGTTTTTAAATTTAAATACGTGTGTATGTAGTATGTATGTATTTACTCACTGAGGTGTAAACATGAATATACATTGTAGATCCTTAACTAGTCTGCTAATACGAGTATTCGTAATTGCATAAGGTTCATTACAGAGTCCTACTTACGCGGGCAGTCCCAAAAGTATTTTACTTACAATTTTCATTTCAAAATAATACTTTCTTCAAATAGTCTTTATAAAATTTATAGAAATTTTAAGCTCTTCTGGAACAGCCCTTATACATTTGTTTACGTAAGTAAGTATGTACATATATGTATCTCTTGTAAGAATGTTGCGTTTACTGCACGCTCTGGTCATCGATTATTTCGAAATTGCACACTTAACAATAATGCCGTTCAATTGCCCATTTTTGTTTTCTTGTTTTTTTTTTATCTCTTTTTTTTGTATTTTTAAAAATACTTCAAAAGTTCAGTCTTGAAAATCAATGTAATTTAAATGAAATCTTAAATACTGCGCTTACACCAAATTTTGATTATACGTTACGAATTCCAATTTTCACTTTATAAAAATACATGCCAATTGGTAAATGTGGGGATTTGGATTAACTTATAAACCCAGGGTAAACAATTGAATTGCTTTCTCAAGTCTTACTCATAAGAATTATATTGCCCCTCAGAGATATAAAAGATTAAAAATGAGAAACATTGACATACATACATAAAAGTGCCTTTACGTTTGACAGATAGATAATAAAATATATTATTTCTGAGATTTTTGTAATTCTGCGTGCCTAAAAACTATCAGTCCTTGTCCTTGCTGTTTTCAACATAAAGAAACTTATCCAATCTGAGGTTGAAAATAACTTACATACTCGTACATACGATACATTTCAAAATACATAATTGTAGCTAATGCGCATCACCATCAATTTATATTATATTAGTATTATTGTAGTTAGTATCATTATTATTATATTTATTATTGATTTATTTTTTTAATTTTCTTTAAATATTTCAATTCATCATTTAGTCCACCTTTATAAATCCTTGTACTACTAGTATGTACAATTACAAATGTACACAATTTTCAACAAATTTGCATTCTCTTCATGTTTTACAGATTTTTATGCACTTATGTTTATACACATGTGAGGGTAAGTATGTGTTTAACTAATATGTATTTATTTATGATTATAGACTGAGAATAAATTCACTTGATCTTATTATTTGGAAATTGATTTATGTTTATGTGTATAAGATGCCTTATATAAAATTATAGTTGGTTACCCTTAACCACATACATATACATATTCGCATACACATAATCATTTATGCATGTGTGTGTGGCATTTGTGCTTAGCATAACATTGGTTTTTTTGTATATATACATGCACATATACATATACATAAATATAGTATATAGTATATATTAGTAGATATTTATTATTACATCTATAAAAAAAAACTCACACATACGTATTCTTAATATTTAGGTTTTACACTGCTCTACGAGTGGTATTTTTTATTATTTATTTTTTAGATAGACCCTGCTACTCATTTAATGAACATTTAGTCGTACATACATATGCATTGCTATCTTTTATATTTAAAAAAAATACCCTAGATAGTTACATAAATATGTTTAAAAAAAAAACTAGGCTAGCATTCGCATGTGTAGTTGTACATTGAACATGTTGCATGTTGCGAATGCGCTGGTCAACTAGCAGTATTGTCAAACGGAAAGTGTAAAAGTAAAGTAAGCAGTGTTGTACAAGGTGTTAAAATTTCCTATTATTCATCTGTGCGTGCAGGTGTAAAAGAATATTCATTTGCGTATTGCACAATTATTCATACTCAATATATATCTCTGCTCTGTATGATGTTCATGCCGTTATGGGTTCCTTTTTGGTTGAATTTCGCGAATGCGGTTATATTTGAATGGTTGATACTAACGTTAACATTGTAATTGAATCTTCACAATGGAAAACTCATGAATCATTTGTATCAGTATATATGACAGATCGACCGTCTGTATGTCTGTCTGTATGTCTGTCTGTCTGTCGGCTTATTGCGGTTTCGATAATGGGGTAATACTCAAAAGGTAAATGATACCACAGTATGGTGGGAGAGTATGGTTATGTATATGTGTGTGTTATTGTTTTGTTTTTTTTTTTTGGGGCGGGGGGGGGGGTGGTGTAACAGTCTTTTATGCTTTGCTTAAGATGCTTCGCTCGGTTGGGACAAATTTTCACAGGTCTTTTCTTGATTTAGTTTCCCTTATAAATTTCTTATTAAACACGCTTTCACAACTGGCTATTTAGATAAAAAAAAAAAAAAAAAATATCTGCGTGTTCCTCTTTCTATATATAATCGTATATATGGGTAGCATTATCATAAATGATTTAAATTATGTTGTTCATATTTTTCTTTTTGTTTTTTATAATCAAGTTTTGTAAAAAATCACAGTTTTTCTTTTTCATTTGCCTAAACAGTTTTCATCGTTCATCTTCATTTTCTCACTTTTCAGTTTTCTTATATTTTTTTTTTTTTTTTTTGCCGAAATAGCTATTGCAGTTTTCGCTAGTTTTCGTTGAGATCCAAAATGCATACGAGAGTATGTACGTTTATATAGTATATACATATATATAGTAGTTGAGAACTTGCTTCCGATCCGATCGATGCGATGTTATTATTCTTAATCTTCAAACTTGACGAATTGTAGTTGTTCCTTCTACGTGAGTATCAGTGTGTGTGTGTGTGTGTCCTAATGTGTGTGTGTGTCTCCATCTCTTTGTGCGTGTATGAATTTGTATTGGTATTGGTATTTGTGAGGATAATAATAAATATGCAAGAGATCGTCACATTTGTTTAGCATACATTTCTGCGCTGAGCTTATTGGTCTAATAAATTCATACGTTCGTAGGGATGATGATGCGGATGAGAATGTGGATGCGGATGGCCGCTTAGGTGGGGCATGTGGTGCCCGTGATGCTGCTGTTGATGTAGATGTAAGGCTCGCAATTCCGCTACTCCTTCTGCCGCAGCATATACGCTATTCCCCTGATCCATTTGAGTAAGGTCAACTGTTGGCGTGGCGCCAACTTGCCCCACATAATCCCCTGCACCAGATCCGCCTGCTGGCGTAGAACCACCCGCACTACCCGCCGCCGCCGCCGTGGCAGCCGCTGCTGCTGCTGCTGTTGCCGCTGAGTTGTTGAGCGCAACATGGAACAGCTGCTGCAATAGTTGATGCTGATCTTATAAGAAATCTATGCAGGGCTTAACCATGTTCGGCGATGACTGTTGCTGCTGCTGATGTGCCGCCGCCAACTGCAACGTAGAACTGGCATTGCCACCAGCCACGGCCGCGGCACCAACAATGGGCGATAGCAGGAGCTCAGCTGCAGCCGCCGCAGCTGCTGCAGCCGCTGCCACCGCATTTCCCCCAGCACCGCCGCCAGAAACGCTATTGTTAACCGCCGCTGCAGCGGTCAGGGAGCTAAGAGATTGATGAAGGCGACTTCCTGGGCTCCCAGCTTGGCCAACACCGGCACCATGATGGAAATATGAATGGTGGTTCTTTTGACGCCGGTGGTAGATGCTCTTGTGGTTGTTCAGCGAGTTGAGAGTGCGAAATACCTTGTGGCACAAGTTGCAAACGGCATTGTTAAGCGGCTGTAGATGCTGTTGCTCCTTGTGACGCTTCAACGTCAATTTAGTGCTAAGCAACTTGCCGCAAACATCGCATCGGTGGCATGCATTCAGTGGCAGGGGCAACAACAGCCGATTGGCTTGCGCCACATCATTGGCCCGCGCCGATGACAACAAACTGCTTGCCGCATTACCTGCCCCAGATCCCCGACCACCACTGCTACCCGAGGCAGAGGGAGACAACGAGGCCCGCCGATGGTGTTGATGCAACAAGTGATGACGTTCCAATGGCGATGCAGCCCTGGCCAACGCATGCGCATGATGTGCAGCTGCCACTGCATGAGCTGCCCCAGGTGATAGCTCGTGATGGGAATGCAATTGATGCTGATGCTGATGTTGATGCTGATGTTGGTGGTGGCTAGAGAGCATCGATAGTGGATGTTGTCCAAAGTGCGATGGAGGCGCTGGAAGCGCATGATGTGGTGGCGGCGGCGATGGTCCTGGCGTTGTTTGTGACGCCTCAATATCCCGCTCTCGTTCGCGCTCCCTTTCGCGCTCCCGCTTGTGATAGGATGTGGGTGATGGCGAGGGGGTTGCACTGCTGCTATGCATCGGAATTCCATCGCCAGCGCATTGCGAGGATCGAGAGAGACTCCGTTCGCTACTGCTGTGGATATCGTTGGGCTTTGTGCTGCTGCTGCTGCGTTCTCTTTCACGCTCACGTTCGCGTTCACGTTCTCTCTCGCGTTCTTGATGCAGTTGTTGTTGTTGATGTTGTTGTTGATGTTGTTGTTGTGGGTTATGTGGTGTGGAATGATGTTGTTGTTGGAGTTGTTGGAGGTGGTGTTGTGATGTTTGCTGTTGTTGTTGTTCTACTTGTTGTTGTTGTTGGCTGTTGTTGTTGTTGCTACTACTATTACTAGGGTTGTCACTACCACCGGGCACTATGACGCCGCTGAGTAGGCTGGTGCTGCCACCTATATGTCATATAGGAAGAGAAGAAAAAAAGAGACAATAGTGACTTTTCTGTATATTTGACTTTGTTTTTGTTTTGTTCTTTGTTGTTATTGTTTTGTTCTTGTTTAGTTTAATTTTGTTTCTCATTTGTATCTGTATCTGTATCTGTATCTGTATCTGTATCTGTATCTGTATCTGTATCTGTATCTGTATCTGTATCTGTATCTGTATCTGTATCTGTATCTGTATCTGTATCTGTATCTGTATCTGTATCTGTATCTGTATCTGTATCTGTATCTGTATCTGTATCTGTATCTGTATCTGTATCTGTATCTGTATCTGTATCTGTATCTGTATCTGTATCTGTATCTGTATCTGTATCTGTATCTGTATCTGTATCTGTATCTGTATCTGTATCTGTATCTGTATCTGTATCTGTATCTGTATCTGTATCTGTATCTGTATCTGTATCTGTATCTGTATCTGTATCTGTATCTGTATCTGTATCTGTATCTGTATCTGTATCTGTATCTGTATCTGTATCTGTATCTGTATCTGTATCTGTATCTGTATCTGTATCTGTATCTGTATCTGTATCTGTATCTGTATCTGTATCTGTATCTGTATCTGTATCTGTATCTGTATCTGTATCTGTATCTGTATCTGTATCTGTATCTGTATCTGTATCTGTATCTGTATCTGTATCTGTATCTGTATCTGTATCTGTATCTGTATCTGTATCTGTATCTGTATCTGTATCTGTATCTGTATCTGTATCTGTATCTGTATCTGTATCTGTATCTGTATCTGTATCTGTATCTGTATCTGTATCTGTATCTGTATCTGTATCTGTATCTGTATCTGTATCTGTATCTGTATCTGTATCTGTATCTGTATCTGTATCTGTATCTGTATCTGTATCTGTATCTGTATCTGTATCTGTATCTGTATCTGTATCTGTATCTGTATCTGTATCTGTATCTGTATCTGTATCTGTATCTGTATCTGTATCTGTATCTGTATCTGTATCTGTATCTGTATCTGTATCTGTATCTGTATCTGTATCTGTATCTGTATCTGTATCTGTATCTGTATCTGTATCTGTATCTGTATCTGTATCTGTATCTGTATCTGTATCTGTATCTGTATCTGTATCTGTATCTGTATCTGTATCTGTATCTGTATCTGTATCTGTATCTGTATCTGTATCTGTATCTGTATCTGTATCTGTATCTGTATCTGTATCTGTATCTGTATCTGTATCTGTATCTGTATCTGTATCTGTATCTGTATCTGTATCTGTATCTGTATCTGTATCTGTATCTGTATCTGTATCTGTATCTGTATCTGTATCTGTATCTGTATCTGTATCTGTATCTGTATCTGTATCTGTATCTGTATCTGTATCTGTATCTGTATCTGTATCTGTATCTGTATCTGTATCTGTATCTGTATCTGCATCTGCATCTGCATCTGTATCTGTATCTGTATCTGTATCTGTATCTGTATCTGTATCTGTATCTGTATCTGTATCTGTATCTGTATCTGTATCTGTATCTGTATCTGTATCTGTATCTGTATCTGTATCTGTATCTGTATCTGTATCTGTATCTGTATCTGTATCTGTATCTGTATCTGTATCTGTATCTGTATCTGTATCTGTATCTGTATCTGTATCTGTATCTGTATCTGTATCTGTATCTGTATCTGTATCTGTATCTGTATCTGTATCTGTATCTGTATCTGTATCTGTATCTGTATCTGTATCTGTATCTGTATCTGTATCTGTATCTGTATCTGTATCTGTATCTGTATCTGTATCTGTATCTGTATCTGTATCTGTATCTGTATCTGTATCTGTATCTGTATCTGTATCTGTATCTGTATCTGTATCTGTATCTGTATCTGTATCTGTATCTGTATCTGTATCTGTATCTGTATCTGTATCTGTATCTGTATCTGTATCTGTATCTGTATCTGTATCTGTATCTGTATCTGTATCTGTATCTGTATCTGTATCTGTATCTGTATCTGTATCTGTATCTGTATCTGTATCTGTATCTGTATCTGTATCTATATCTGTATCTATTTATGTTTCTGTTTCTGTTTCTGTATCTGTATAGGTGAAATCAGATGTACATCGTGTATTTCCGTCTCGTAAGTTCGTTGTCTTTGTTATGTCTATGTTTGAGCGTGTGAGTTCATCTGCGTGTTAGTAAGTGGTTGCCTGTGTGTGTGTTCAATATTATTTTGAGTTTTAATGTTCGTTTTCATTTAGTTTTGTATTGTTTACTTTACATTATTACACTAACAAATCCAGGCTCAAAACAATGTAAATTTGCTGTTTTTTTTTGTTTGGTTTTTTTAATTCATTTGTTGTTTCTGTTTCTGTTTCATTTGCATTTTTCAATAAAATCATCATCAAATTATATATAAACGCTTTTCGTTGTATTTAGCAATTTGGCAATTGTTTATACTTTTTTCTCAGTGTCCAGTTTTGCAAAAACATATGTAAATAAAATATTTCAAAAACTGTACTTTTTCGTTTTTTTATTGTGAATAATTTTGTTACATGTTAACTTGAATTTTTTGGTGGAAGAAGCATAAGTTTCGTTCAATTTTGGATTTGATTTGGACAAATTTGTGCAGTTTGTGAGTAAAAATTTGTATCGAAAATCTGATTTATCTGATTTGTATTTATTATAAAATTTTAATTTTTTTCTTTTATTTTGTTGACGACGATTGCAGGTACAGTTGCCCTAAGTGGATGCGCAAAAATGTGAGGCTTGCCGCAAGACTGCAACGAGGTGAGTAAATCAGAATCTAAGAAACTCACCAAAATGTAAAAATATGAAAATCGAAAAGACATCTTATATTTTTGGCAACTTTTCGGTAATTGTTGAAAATATGATGAATATATATAAGTATATATATATATATATATATATAGATATACATATAGATATTTGTGATTGGTGGATGTACCAATTGGAGTTATCTTGTTTCGCACAAAAGTTCATGTGCTTTGTAATTTCATAGATAGATTTTGTTTTTTTTTTTGTATTATTTATTTGTAATTTTCTTGGATAGTTTTAATACCAATTGATCTTGTTGTTTTAGCAAAATTTTGAAACATGTTTGGCCTGATTGATTTGTTGTATATTAAATGTTTTTAGTATTATTATTATTTTCTTTTTATTTTTGTTATTTTGATTACTTGAAATTTCTTTCAAGTACTAACTAATTTTTTTTCTATTGTCACTAGTGTCTCTTTTTCTTCAAACTCAAACGCAGCACCATTGCCTGTGTGTGATGCGTTTGGTTCAATGTTTTTAATTGGTTGAATAATTTGGTTGGTCTTTTGGTTTCCGTGGTTAAATAAGAACCAAATATACCATTTAAAAAACGTGCACTTCAAGGCGGGTCAGGTCGAGGTAGGGGCAGGGCAGGGCAGGGCAGGGCTGGGTGGGTTGGTGTGGTGTCGTCGCAGGACTGTAGAGGGTGACTGGTGACAAGGAGGAGCTTTGAGGGCTGGGTGAATATACAATTAGATGCTCGCATCATACAACAGTGAGTATTGTATGCAATTTTTGCTTTAAAGGGAACTTATTAAAAGGATTTTGTGTAGGTGTGTGTATGTGTGAGTGGGGTGTGGTATGTGGACTGATACTTAACGTTTTGCAGGCAAGGTCAAATGCCCGTTGGCAGTTCTTGCTGTTGGTTGTTGTTGTGGTTGTGGTGGTGTTGACAGGAGCAAGCACGGGAACACACCTGGTCAACTGGTTACTGGTTATGGGGATACGGGAGACTGATGATTTGGAATATATGGGGGGGGAGGTATTGGGTAAGTGAATAGGAGGATTTGCATTGTACAGGGTAGTATTATAAGTATTAGTAATTATTGCTCAATTGTTGTTGTTGTAAATAGGGATACTTAAGTTAAAATAAATTGATTCGCACATTGGACTCTTCTATCATGTGACGAATTGGTAGCACATGGTAATGATATTTGTTATACGAGAGTAAATTGGATGTTATACTGTTATACGATTATAGCTTTCGTAGCTTAAAACAAACAAAATCTTTAATTTCTGCACACAATACAAAAATATTTAAAATGAAAAAAAAAACATATATTTTTAGTAAATGATTTCTGCATACATACTTATAAAAAATAGAAATCAAGAATATAGCAAATGTTGTTGCTTGTAGGTCAAAACCAAGAGTTTTCAACACAAAAGACTTGCAGATATGTTGTATAAATTTAATATATGTATGTATGTATGTATGTTTTCAATTTGTGGCACATTAGAGCTACCATATGTATATGATGATGATAGAGATGTATGTGTATGTGTATGTGTATGTGTATGTGTATGTGTATGTGTATGTGTATGTGTATGTGTATGTGTATGTGTATGTGTATGTGTATGTGTATGTGTATGTGTATGTGTATGTGTATGTGTATGTGTATGTGTATGTGTATGTGTATGTGTATGTGTATGTGTATGTGTATGTGTATGTGTATGTGTATGTGTATGTGTATGTGTATGTGTATGTGTATGTGTATGTGTATGTGTATGTGTATGTGTATGTGTATGTGTATGTGTATGTGTATGTGTATGTGTATGTGTATGTGTATGTGTATGTGTATGTGTATGTGTATGTGTATGTGTATGTGTATGTGTATGTGTATGTGTATGTGTATGTGTATGTGTATGTGTATGTGTATGTGTATGTGTATGTGTATGTGTATGTGTATGTGTATGTGTATGTGTATGTGTATGTGTATGTGTATGTGTATGTGTATGTGTATGTGTATGTGTATGTGTATGTGTATGTGTATGTGTATGTGTATGTGTATGTGTATGTGTATGTGTATGTGTATGTGTATGTGTATGTATTTTGTGTATGTGGATGGGAATGTATTTTGTGTATGGGTTTGTAATTAATGTATGTGTATGTAGTATGTTGTGTATGATGAGTATCATACTTTGGATATGATTTTGGTATATGAAAGGTATCATATGTATTTGTTTAATGATTGATTCTGAGGACTAATTGTATAATGTATGATGATGGGATGTTGAAAAGATTAATAAATAGAATGATTGCGGCAACCTTACTATATACGTATATTTTGACTGGCCATGTATGTTCTTCATGTATGTATTGATGTATGTATGTGATAGAGTCTGTGTTATTGATGCCTCGATCAATCGATCATTCGATCATCGATCGGCATTAATATAAGAATAGCTTACTTTCAGTACAAGAACAAGTGATCTTAACAGTTGGTAAATGAAATATTTGCGTTTTATGTGTAGGTTTTTATTATTATAATCAAATTACTTCAATAATTACTGTTACTGCAATTGCTATTTTACATTCAAGTCCATCATTTGTATGTATTTTTTTTATATATTGTATGTATAATTGTAATTGTATATCGCTTTTATATCATTCGTGTGTTGTTGTTGTTGTTGTTGTTGTTGATGTGTAAATGTACTTATGCATTTAGTGGGTGTTTATGTATCTGTTTTAGGCGTTGCTCTTATCAATATATATATATATATATATTTATATATATATATATATGTGTATGCATATATGTATATGTATAACTATAATCTAACGAACACAGGTGCACTCATAAAGTATCCGGTTAACATATGCAATGTATGTATATGTATGTATCTACAAATTAATTTTCTCTTTTCTTAAGGCTAAAAAAAAAAACATATTTAATCTACACGTTAACAAATATCTACAATAGAATTGTAGTAATTATTATGTACTTAGAAGTACTACTTATATATTATGTTCATATAAAATATTTTGTAAGTGTGTGTATACTTTGTGTGAGTGTTTGTGAGTGTTTGTGTGCATTATTCCTGGATTTTTACTTAATTAAATTAATCAATTATCATTCATGATTAATGTCGCAATTGGTCGGTCGTTCGGTCGGTCACTCCCCACATTAATTTTGTTTAATCATAAAATTTAATTAGATGTATATGTAACTGTATACCAATAAAAAAAAAACGTTATTAGCTTCGTATAAAAAGCAGTAAAGGCTAAAACTTGCACAATTGTATGATTTGTGCCTAGGCTTACCTATATAAGTATTGTTTTAAATTGTATTTTATTAAAGCCATTTGAAGAATTCACTACCGGCACCTTTACAATTGAATCTCTTATCATTTACTCTCTTCAATCAGATGATGATGTAAAAAAAAATTTAAAAAAATGTATTAAGAAATGTGAGTTGTATGTTGTACATTTGCATCGAATGAGTCCCCGTTCAATTGTATTCAATGTAACCAATGGTCATTACAATTACA
This sequence comes from Drosophila funebris, assembly GCA_018901825.1. Lineage (NCBI taxonomy): Eukaryota > Metazoa > Arthropoda > Insecta > Diptera > Drosophilidae > Drosophila > Drosophila funebris. The sequence goes on along the minus strand of JAEIFK010000455.1, from coordinate 4,442,038 downwards.
CAGTTATGACATAGTACCTATGTACGTATATACGTATGTTTGTAAATGAAAACTGAAATATTGTAGCATTAGTTGAGGGCGCCTGTCGCATTTCATCACAAAATTGTCTGTGATTTCCTTGAAATTTTGCTTAAACTAGAAAAGGCAACTAAGTGATTCTAGCCTAGGGTTATAACTGTTTTTGCTCGTCATATCAATGTGTCAATCAATAGACATGTACATCAATATTTGAAGCACCGTTGTCGTCATTCTCTCCATATGTTATATTCTAGTTTATATATGTATATGTATTTATGTGTATGTGTATGTGTATGTATATGTATTTATGTGCATGTGTTTTGTGCATGTGTGATTGTGTGTGTATTGTTGTTGTTGCATTTGTTGCTGTTGGTTGTGCTTATGTTGTGTATACTGTATGTAAAGTAACTTAAGTCGATTAAAAAAAAAGAAGAAGTATATATGTATTTTGACAGATGTACAGTTCTAATTTGACAAACTTAACAAAGGTTTCTTCTAATATTTACTATGTCAATAGCTCGTATGCTGCTGATGTTTAAAACTCATCTTTATCCTTATCCTTATCCTTATCCCTATCCCGATACTGATACTGATCCTTATCCTGATCCTGGTGCAGTTGCAGTTGCAGATGATCGCCGCTTTGGCTTCGACAAAATAGTAATGTTCGACCATAACCTAGCGCATTGTTGCCAAAACTCAGTCTGAAGATCACGTTCAGAAGTTCACATTGGCCAGGTGATAGTCAAAGTACATGAAACCCTATGAGGAGGAGTGATGATTCAATTGCTGATGATAATAGCTATTTGTGGCCTGTGGAGCATTCGGTTCCTGCTTCGGCTGCTTGAGATTGCGATGATATATGCTCTTGTGGTTACGCAAGCTGTTCAACGAGCTGTAAACGCGTTTGCAAATGTTGCACACCGGCTCCTTGGTGGGTCGCATGTGCACGTTCTGAATGTGCCGCTTGAGGCGTGTCAGTGAGCTTAGATTCTTGTTGCACGGATTGCACCGAAAATCATCGCCACCACTTGATGCATTCAAGCTACCCCCTGACGTGTTTAATGTGGAGTTATTTAGCGAACTGTTGGCACTGCCGCTTGTCGAGGCTGAGGCATTGGCCGTGGCTGCCATATTGGCCATAACGGCGGCAAACATTTGTTGTTGTGCTGTTGTTGGTGTATTCGAAGTGGGCGTACTGCAACCTAGCATCCCATTAGATGCTTGACTGCCTCCATTGCTGCCTGCGTTGCTCAGCTGATGTTGTTGTTGTTGCTGCTGCTGCTGCTGTTGTTGTTGTTGCTGCTGTTGATGCTGTTGATGTTGTTGTTGTTGTTGCTGCTGCTGCTGCTGCTGCTGCTGCTGTTGTTGGGGAAGAATAGAGACGCCGCCGGTTGGTGTAAGCATGCCACCATTGCTACCATTTCCATTGCCATTGCCATTGTTGCCACTGTTGCCTGTGCCCGTGACATTGTTGTTACAATTGGCTGCGAATGTTGAGAGATTAAGACCACAGATGCCAGAGGCGTTTGTGATGGCTGTTGTTGTTTGATTTATTGTTGTTTTTGTTGTTGTTGATGTTGAGCATGTAGAGGATGTTGTTGTTGTTGAGTTGTTGGTTTTGTTTGTTTGTTCAGAGTATGACAAGTAGAAGTTGTTGTTGATGTTATTAAACATGTTGCATTTTTTGTTGTAGTTGTTGTTTGTTGTTGTTGTAGAAGTTGTAGCATTTGTCGTCAGTTGACCTGACGACAAAGTGGGGAAGAAAGTCAGAAAACGTCGCATTAGCCCAAGGACAACGAGTTTAATGTATTTTTTTTTTTGGTTTAATTTGATTTAATTTGATTTTAATTTCGAATTTGGTGGCTTTTTGTATATATATGTTTTTATTTGTGGGTTTTTTTCGGAATATTATCATTACTTAATAGTTCGCAAGCATTTTTTGCATCAAATATATAATATATAATCTGTATTATTTATTAAAATGTTGAAATTTATATATTGAAATTGTGGGTCGACTCCCAAATGGTTTTATTTGAATTTTGTAATTTGTAATTTAACTTTGGATTTATTTGATATATAACTGTGAATTACAATTCAGCCTACATATAAAATTTCTGTTTTGTTTGGAATTTGAATTTCATTTTATACTGTTTTGTTGATGATTAATTGGGGTTAAACCTAAAGTTCTCAGGATCGGGACTTTATCGTCAGAACAACAAATGAGCTGACACAGATAAGTAATTGGAGAGAGATCGTGGAGTTGTGTGAAAAGAAAAACTATTCGTAGTGGACAAATTTATTTCTTCTTTTGATTGTTCATGGTGTCGAGATGCAATTCGATGCGATTCGATACAATTCGATTCGATCTGATCTAAGATCCAAGCTGATTCAGTGTTAATATATATTGAGAGTTTACTTCATTACATGCATATGATTATACGAAACTATGAAAGTAAATGCGAATTTCGAACTACGAATTGCGAATCATTTCGAATTTCGAGTTTCGAGTTATAGTCGCAGTCACAGTCACAGTCACGTCAATTACATATGCATATATACGAGTACGTAGTATTCAATTACTATTAGTAATTCGGCCCTATCAATAGTCTCGATACTCAGATGGATAGATCGTCATATTTTCTTTATTTTTGTGTTTTTGTTTTCTGTTGTATTGTTTACGGTTTTTTTTTTTTTTAATTTAGATTCGTTTTTGAGCGCTTCTTTGTTACTGTTGGGGGAGGTGGGGGTATTAATATTGTATTGATTGTATTATTTTTATTGTGGCTGTGTTGTTGTTGTTCTTGTTATTTTTGTACTCGTTACCGTTGTGAGCGGAGTGTGTGTGTTGGCAATATACAAAGAGGAGTAGTAGATAAATCAAACGTAAATCGCAAAAGGGACAGAGCCATGTCTAGGTAGACCTTGATTTTTTGAGTGTATTTCAGTGTTTGTTCTGTGTTTGAGTGTTGGCTGGTTGTCTTGTTGTGTGTGTGTGTGTGTGTGTGTCTGTGTTTTCTATGTTAAACACCATCACCATTATATAATTCATAGCATCATTTTTGTTCTTGTTGTTTTGTTCAGCTTTGAATATCTTTGGGTTTATTCTTATCGCTGTTGTGGTTGTTTTTGCTGTTGCTGTTGTTGTTGTTGTTCTAGTGTCTTATGTGGGAGCTCCCGCCTGTGTGTTTTTATACATGTATTGTGTGTGCGTGTGTGTGTATGTGTTTAAGTGTGTGTGGGTGTGTGGGATTGTGTCACTTAAATAAAGGACTAAAAATAAACCATTTCCAAATTTCCTTTTATCATAATCATTACTTTATCAATCATCATAAACGCCATCATTAACGTCATCATTATCATCATCATCATAATCATCATTGCTGATAGTTTTGATGGCGCGGTTTCGTTTTGTTGTGCAAACTTCAGGTTAGCAATTTTTTTAGTTTTGTTTATGTACTTTGTGCAAAAAGATTAAATTACATCGTCAGAATTTTATTTTTTTCATTTTTTTTTTTTTTTGTTGGAGAGGATTTTAGGGCGATTTAATGTTGTGCAGGGGGCGGGCTAGGCTATAGACTTTAAATTGTTTGCTGGTTCCTTTTCTTGGTTTTGGTTATAATTAGGTGTATCCTAGTAGTATATAGTAATTTGAATTGTTTTAGTTTTTACTTAGACATATTACAAATTGATTTCTCTTATTAAAATTGTACAGCAACTTTTGTAATTTTAATAATAGAAAATGCGATTGATAAAAATCTTCAAACTTTTCGATAAACATTTTTGGTTGTTTTTAAATTATTTTATGAAATATAGTTGCTGTTCAATTTGCTATATAATCAATATTATGTAAATACATTCGATGATTATAGTCAATTGTGTTTATTCATTTCGTTGTTTGCCAATAATAATGTTTTGTGCTTAAAAAATAACTTGAATGTGTTCCACAATATTCCACCAATTGATGAACTTAAAATTAGTCAATTTGGGTTTTGCGATTAATTAAATTAAACTAAACTCTAAGCTGTTGCGTGTGAGTTTTGTATATTTATCTGTATTTGTAGTTGTATTTGTATTTGTATTTGTATGCATGTGTATATGTATGTGTATATAATATAATAATAATAGCAACAATTATACATATGAGGAGCGTAATTTAAAGCAATTTGTCATCAATTATATACTTGAAGCTTGTAATTGTAATTGTACTTTGTGATTTGTAATTGTAATTGTAATTGTATTTGTAATTGTAATCGTATGTGTTAACTAATGTAGTGGCTCCGATGTGTAAGGAGCAAAGTTTTGAATAAAGCAAAATTCGCATGATTTCTTGCATTATAATTGTTATGTAATTGTAAATGTAATTGTAATTAATCTAATAACTCTAATATTTATTGTGGTATTGTTGTTGTTATTGTTGTGTTTTTTGTTTTTCTTAGGGATAATTCTCATTGGATTGTGTACTGTTTGCTTCTCTAAACATCACTTTTGGGTGGTTCGAGTAATGAAGAGAGCGAGAGAGAGAGTGAGAGAGAGATAGTTCTATTCGAACGGTATTAGTACGTATATTTAGCAAAATAAATACATATAGCGTTAGTTGTTATCATTATCATTTTGAAGTTAGTTTAGAGGCTGTTAGAGATTGTAATTGCGTGTGTATGTGTTTGTATGTGTGTATGTGAGTATGTGTGTGTGTGTGTGTGTGTGTGGACTGGGTATGGGTATGGCTGGGTGTGCGTGTGTATGCGTGATGTATGTATGTATGTGTATGCATGGATTATTCTTGTGACTTGTGATTTCGAGAGCCTTTTTTTATATTTTTATTTTTTGTTGCCTTCTTGAATTTTGCTCGCTAACGTTTTGTGTGTATTTTGTGATTAGCTTCTCACTTGAATGTTAACTGTTGTATTTTTTTTTTTTTTTTTGCTTTGTGTTTTAGTTGAAGTGGAAATCGAAGTGGAAATGAAAATTTAAAATTTTAGTGGACCTGGGGAACTTTTGAAATCGCAAAATGTTATTAATTTTCAAATTGTAGTTCTAATCTTGTATTAATTTGATTTGTGCGTGTGTTTGTTTGTTTTGTTGTTTTTGTTGTAGCTTTTACTCTTTGGGGACCAAGACCATTGTGTGTGTGTGTGTTTGAGTTAATTACTTGGTTCAATTGTTTGTTCTCAACTTTATATATACTAATTATTCACCTTAATTCCGTGAATGCGTTCAGCGTGTGTGTGTGCGTGTGGGTGTGAGTGTGGGTGTGAATGTGTGTGTGTGGGCTGGAGTATAGGCATATACGCCTTCAGATACTGATGTACGATGTACGTTTATGTGTGGGTTTCGAGACGGTGTCTATTCACATACATACGTATGTGTATTCTGTATTTCATGATCGCCGAGTATGTGTACAGTGTTGGTCGTAAGTATTTGTGCATTTACGCATATGTATACAAATGCCAATGTTATGCTTTATGTTTTTATGCTTTTATGCTCAATGCTCTCTGTTCTATTCTCGTTAGTTTTTTATGCCAATTGAACTCTCTATGTTGCCGCTGCGTTACTCTTTCTTGTATTTGCTTATTCAATGGAAGTGGAGTGGGTGCAACTATATTTGAAATCAATTTTATATCAATAATATCAAATATATATTTCAATCTCAGTCTCACTTGTGCTCGTGGCCAAATATTGATGTATGTATGTGTACAAATGTATGTATGCACATTATATGCGTACATAAACACATATTCTTTAGGCCTGAGGGCCTAAAGGTCTTCGGGGGGAATGGATGCCATATTATACATAAAAATTGGATTTAGCATAAGTACATATATATGTATATATGTATATACGTGTGTTTCTGATGTATTTGTGATGTGTATTTATGCTGTTGCTGTTTAGATTCAGGTGTGTGCAGGTAAATATGATATGCACATCGCATTTCAGGACTTTTTTCTCCTTAAAATTTTAAGCCATATTCAGTTCGGTTGTAAAAAACGACTGATAACAAAAAAACAAATAACGAAAATGGAAATGGAAACGAAAACGGGAACAGAAGCAACAATAGACAGAAAATGAAACATAAAATTGATTTGAAGCAATTACAACGAAAGAATTATTTAAATTATTTAAATTAATGTTGCAATTTCCTTTTAGGAATTGTTTTTTTTTTTTTTTGTATTTTCAGTTTTAGTTTTTCAATGCAAATACATATACGTGAAGCTTTTCTGCTTTTGCTGTTTATGATATAGTTGAGGGGGGGCTGTTTTGAGGGGAAGTGGTAAGGGGAATTTGCTTGGAGAATTGGTTACTTAGTTTTTAGACACAAGCACGACGACGTACAAAGTAAATGAAAAGTTCAATACATAATATGTATATATATTCGATCGATCTTATAATGCGTTGCATTTTACAAAAACACAAAAAAGAATGTTACACCAAATAATGGTATCCAAAATTTACTTATTGTTATTTTTGCTGTGTTGTTATTTGTTGTTTGTTGTGTACGAAATACAAATAAAGCAAGGAGAATTATACGTTCAGAGAATTCAAGAACAGAAACTAAAATCAATTCATTGGAAATAATAAGCAGGCAACGAAACAAATTTCAAACCCAAATGGGAAACCAAGATTGTGCACCTTTAAATGGCTTTAAGTTGATTTGAAATCGTTTCAATTCTTTTCAGAACGAAGAAAGCCTTTTGAAGCGACACAAATTGTCAATTGTATTGTTGAAAAACAAATGAACAAACAAACGAAAAGTTGATTAAATTATAACATTTGGGTTCGATCGCAAGTACAAATAATTAATAAACATTAACATGACTAACAAGGAAAGCATAATTAATTGATTTGTCTGTATGTTTACAACTAAGAGGTGTATGTATGAGCATAAACAGATAATTGAGCGCATTTGAGACGAGTATCTATGTATGTATCTATTGTATGTATGTATGTATGTATGTATGTAAATGTGTGTTGTATGTATGTAATTGGTTGCACTGTAATTGATTATTGTTTTTAAATACGAATACAAAATTAGCACACAAATAAACGAAACGAAACGAAACTAAAACGTATAAATGGGCGGCGATAAATCAGTAAATGACAAAAACAACAAAAAGGAAGTTGAAGAAACAAATATGCGGAAAATCAATTTTTTTCTTTTTTTATATTTCTCACTTTTTATGTAGTTTATGAGTTGTCATAAAATAGCTTACTAATAATTTGGTTACTCGGATTCTGATGCTGTTTCTGATTCTGATTCTGATCATACCTTGGTCTTTTTTTATTATCATTAGTTTTCGTGGACTGTGGATGGGCGAGATAGATAAATAGTGTGTGTCGAGAAAGAGTGAGGTAGTGTGTGTGCGTGTGTGACAGAGAGAGAGAGAGAGAGTCAGAGAGGGAGAGAGTGAGAGAGAGTGAGAGAGAGAGATAGAGCGAGCGAGCGAGTATCGAATGTGGCATTATGACGTATTAAAATATATATCGTTGATTCTGATTCTGATTTAACATGTGTGGAGGAGATATGAAGTAAGCCAAATGAACTCTCGAAAACTAACAAAAAATACACACTTCTCGCTTGAAAAACTAAAGGCAAGCAATAAGCAGCAAACACTGAACTCAACTGAGTTCAACTCAACTCAACTCAACTCAACTCATCTCAACTCCCATCTAAGCTAATTAGTCGAACTAACTAATATACCTCAATTGAATCCCCTACCAATTCGCATTTGCCATTTGCCAATTGTCAATTGACATGAGCTTTGCATGCTCGTTCATAAATTATCTACTCCTACATGTGTAAGAAAGGTATGTTGTCTAAATGTTGCCTGTTGCCTGAATGTCGGGGCATGCCACAAAGCCGCAAAGCTTTTACGAACTGGTTTTAGTTGTACAATGTACACAGTACACACCCGTTGCATGCTTTTAGGCACGCACACCTCCTCTGTGTGCGTGTGCGTGCGCGTGTGTGTGTATATATAAAGTTGTTGTGGCCAACGGCATGTGGGTGGAGGGGGTGGTCGGAAAGTGCCCCAGCTAGTCGCAGTGGCAACAAATTGTTGCGGCTTAACCGCAGCATAACAGCCTCGATTAAAATGTGCGCCACATTTTCAAAACAGGGAATTTCGCTAAACACTTTTGTGGCAAGGATTGACACTTAGTCAGACTTTAGACTCGTAGTTCATTAGTTTTTCACTCACACACGCCCAGACACACACACACACACACACACACACATGGAGGCAGAAACTAAGGTTTTGTTAGAGCTAATTGTTTGGATTGCTTGTTTTGGATGCTAGACTCAGGGTTCAGTGTTTGTTGTTTAACGCTTGCATTAATTCCTTGGATTTGAATTTCAAATTATCATTATCTGCATCATTATCATTATCATTATCATGATCATTATCAATATCGTTAGCATTGTGAGCATCGTCGTGACGATGATGATCAGCTTGGCGGTTTGTTCTACATATGGTTAGCCTATCTTTCTAATTCCCTATTTATTGTTACTGTTCTTTTGCTATTTTTGGGTATTTTATTTTATTTTATTTTTTACTTTTTTTTTAGTTGTCTTTACGAGTGACGGAAATAAATGAAAACATTTACCATCGAAACAATCAAACAAGAAAGAAATTTATACACTTTTGTTAAACTTGAAGATGCAAAAAAAAAAAAAAAAAAAAAACAAAGACAAAAAAAACTGAATAATTAAAATATATTTTTCTGGGTTTAGTTGTGTGTTGGCTTTTACGTGTTTGCAATTCTAATGAGTCCATGTCAAGGATGGCGCAGTGCCACGCGGGCTAAGGTGGTTTGTATTATTTTTTTTTTTTTATAAATTTATTTTTTTTATGTGATTTAATCTGGGCCACCTTTGACTGGAGTTGTAACTTGATTGTTTACTTTGAAATCAAATTGTATGACGAAAAGAAACGATTATGAAATAATCAAATATATATTTGTGTAGGTAAATAAATCAAAAGTTAAATCAAATTGTAATCAACACACATATATATAGCCGATTTATATGCATGTACGCATTTATGCATTTATGTAAGTATGTTTTCAAGTAAAACAAATGATACAGACACATTTCTTCAACGTTAAAATATTTGGAATTTCTTCTATTATTATTATTATATTTTTTTCATTGGTATTAATTTGTTGGGTATTTGTTTGCTTTTCTTTCAAAAAATCTACTCATATATATATTTTTATATATATAAGTATTTAATTTTTTGTTTTTTTTTTTTTTTTTTTTTTTGTTTTGGTAATTGCATTTGATGTAAAAAATGTAATAATGAGCTTTTGAGCGCAAATAGAGCGAAACAATAGAGGTAAAATAGAGAAATGCTTGGACTCACCTTGTGGAGAGACAGCGAGTTCACCAGATTGTTGCAATTGTGTGTTGAGACCTGCGGTTGCATCATCAAATTGATTAAAACGTTATTAAACTAGGCATCGATGTCTACACACTCACCAAGCAGGGCTGAATGATCGAGATTGCTCATGGGGAAGTTGAATGCCCCACCGGAAAACAATTTGTTGTCAGCTGGCGACATGATATACGGCTGTGCGGCATGATGAGCGGCAATATTGTCACCGATCTCATCATCATTGCCAGAGCTTGAAGTAGATGAGACATAATCAATTTAATAACAATCGAATTTGTTGTTGCTTTCGTTCAGCTTTTGGAATCCCAAATTACCTCAAGGAGCCTTTTCCACCGTCTCCGCTGCTGGAACGATTGGCGTCGTGCTCGCCCGTGGAGTCGTTGCTGTGCTCATCGTTGGCATTGGGATTGGCATTGTTGTTGGAGCAGACAAGTTCCATGGGCTCCGACTTGACATCCTCGACGCCACGTGCCAAAGGCGATGGTGTTAGACTGCCGAGTTTCTCGCTGATGGAGATGCCGTTGCCATTGCCGTTGCCATTGCCATTGCCATTGCCATTGCCGTTGCCATTGCCATTTCCGTTGGCATTGCCGTTGCCCGAGTTGTTGCCAGTGTTGCCAGCGTTACCATTGCCAGTGGGTCCATTGCCTGCAATGGAAAGAAGAGCTATCAATTTCCAACTACAATTACACTTAGAGATTGAGGCCCATACGTTTCTCCTCCTTGAGCGGCGGCGTGTTGTTGTTGTTGTGGTGCTTGATCGTACTGAAGTCGGCCGGCGTTAGCTGTGGTGAAGCGCTGCGGGGCGCATGGAGTTGCAAGTCTGGGCTGTTGTTGTTGCTACTGGGCAGACCATTGTCGGCGCTGCGTAGACGCTTCAGAGCATGCGACGTCTCCTCTACGGCGGCATTGCTGCGATGCAACATTGCCATGCGCTTCAGCAGATGGTTGTTGATATGCGGCAACTGTGGAGGCGGTGGCGGTGGTGAGCCTGCCCCCCTGGCGATTGCTAAACAACGTGGCACCACCATCATCATGCAACGCTCCATGGTGTGGGTGTGAATTGAGCGGAGTGCGCACCCCGGCATTGGCCAGGTTCTGTATTTGTGCCAAATGCTATTCACCACAAAAGAAACAACAAGAAATTATAATTCTGTTCTACGCTAATCTCAGTCGAGCTTAGATCTCTTGCAACTTACGCTGTGCGTGTCCTCGGCCTGTTGTTGTGTTAAACCCGACACTCGCAGCACCTCGGCGGTCTTCAAGAACGACTGCAATGACTTCTGATGCACATTGACTTCGCCGTGATATATGAACTCAACCAACGAGTGCAGATCCATAAAATTGACATCTTGCAGCAATATGACGGGATGTTTACAGGGTGTGCTCTGTGAATTAACATCAAGCAATACACAATAGAAACATTAGCTTAAGGATGAAACTTTGTCCGTTAACAGTCTCATTAGTCTCACTATCAATAACTTCACTTCATCACTTTCCTCTCCTCTTATTATATTTGTATTCAATTCACACAAAGAATCGATGTATTGCAATTAGTATGCGAGGCAAGTCAACTAAGCAGTTGACCTTCAAGTATTGTTTTAAATGCAGTTGCCAGCTGTCCTGCTGCATACACAAATGCACACAAACCAAAGAATATACATATAAATATCCTATACCCTATAAATTATTATATTAATCTCTGTCCTTAGTATTTGTTTTTATTTATTGTATTTGTATACAATGTTAACAGCAATAATTTTAGCATATTTAATATTAAAATTATTGAAAACATCTTTCAATATGTATAAGACCCAAAGTAAAATTCTATTTAAAAATGCAAACAACTTCTACGTATATTATTTATATCCAATAAAATAAATGAATTCAAATTTTAAATATTAAAACTATTAAAATTATCGCTCAATATTATTTTTATTATTATGCTATCATTATAAATATTTCCCCCTACAGCAGTGCACAGTTAACCCTGTTTTCTTGGCCCTAAATGACAGACGCAACTCGTCTCTGCGACACAACGCCATCTGCCTTATGCCAACTTGCAGTCTTTCGATCTTTACAGTCTGCAGTCTGCAGTCTACAATCTACAGTCCACAGTCTCTTCAGTTTTATGATCGCCTGCATTTGTGTGTGAGTGTGTGTGTTCCACATTAACATCAAGTGGCAAACCCAACAAAGGGCGCGCTCTACTGCCAGAAATTAGGTCAAGTCTCGTCGTATATCTTCTTGTAAAATGTTTTTTTAGTATTATTATTTCGATTGTAGACATTGCAGCCTCCTCAGTGTCAGCCTCAGCGGCAGTTTGCACATCTCCCAGGGCGATGTGAATGCGTGCGGAATGCGACAGAAAGGCGAACAGACAAAGGGACAGACAAAGAGGCAGACTATTTTATTGTCGCTCTCTCTCTGTCTCCCTCTCCCTTTCTGTCGCTTTTTGCCTTATTTACTTGCATTTGCAATACATATCTATGTATTTGTAATCACACCATATATACTCTGTATATTTGCGATTGATTGTTTCACTGTGTGTGCGTTTGTGTGCGTGTGTGTGTGTGTGTGGCAGATTGTGAAATCGAGGTCAAGACGACAGTGATCAAGTGATCGCCTCGGCCGAAAAGCAACAACAATTTTTGTTAAAAGAAACTTGATTGCCAGTGAAGCAAGGAGGAGCGACAGAGACAGGGCGACAGCTGCAGGCACAGTGGTGGGAAGCAGCAAGAGGGGATGTAAAAGAGGAGGAGGAGCAAGAGGAAGAGGATGAGAAGAAGAAGCTAAACGTTGCACAGGTAAGCTGAAAGGGTCTGCTGTTAGCTTTCTCTTCTGGCCCGGATTCTGGGCAAAATGCAAATTGTGACTGGTAACAAAGTGTTAAGTAGGCGTATCAACGACACTCACAGTTACAATTATAGTTGCATATACACTATCACAGTAACAGTTGCAGTTACAGTTGCAGTTACAGTTGCAGTTACAGTTACAGTTACAGTTGAATAAAAGCCAAAAATCCATTTAGAGTGGCTTAAGCCCGCCCCAATTTGGCCATTAGCTGCTGTACTTGGCACTTGGCACTTGCCACTTGCCACTTACCAGTTGTTGCCACTTTATGTTGCCCTTCTTCTTTTTGTTGTGTGGAAGGACACTTTGCTGTTTTACACCTAATTAAAATAATGCGCTGCAGTTAATTAAATATTTATGCATAGGCACAAAACGCGCACAAGATCAAGCGAAAAGTGTCGCGACCCGGACTCAGACACGGACACAGACACGGATACGGACTTCGGCACGGACCCGGACTGAGACTGAGACTGGACACTTGGTTGTATGTCCATTTGTGTTGTTGTTGCTGCTGCTGCTGTTGCTGCTTTGTTGCATGTATTTCAAATTGAATTTACAAACTTCTGCCTGACTCGTATTGTTGCATTGCCAACAAAGTTTTGTATATTCTCTCTCTCGTACTAATTTCTTGGTATATAATTATTTTAGCATTTCTCTTTCCACCCCGCACCCCCTCCCACTCCCTCTCCTGCTCCTATTGTTGCAGTTCCAGTTGCAGTTGCTTTTGCATTTTGTTGGCCTTTTTAACAAATTAAATGCCGACTTTCTGTTGTTCGCCATGTTTTGTAGGGCCCTCACAGCGGTTCATTATCATAGTCCCCTCGGCCGCCCACATTTGGGGTGGTAAATTTGCAATTTATTGGCTGGACAGCTTGTAAAGTGGGTGCAACTTGGCGTTTAGTCTAGGCTGAGGTGGGTGGTGGGAAGTGGGGCGTATACGCAATACGGCAGATTGCGTTCCTCATGCCACTTGCCACAATGTTGACGAGGAGCATTGCAACCATTAGGAACGCCGATGGCACTAAATGGCCCAAAAGAAAGTTGGCCCATTCTTTTGCCTCTCTTTTTGTTTGCTTTACAAACTTGATGCATTAAGTTGTTGCTGTTGCTGTTGCTGTTGCTGTAACTGTTACTGTTGCTGCTTTTTGTTGCACGTTTGTGTCTGTTTGCGTCTATAATTTACAAAACGAAGTTTTCTATCATGTTAACAAATCACGTCGAGAAAAATATTTACACACACACACACAGAGAGAGACACACACACACTAAAACTGCGAAGTTTGTAATTTATATAATTTCTGCTGCAATGGCAAAGTCAACGGCAAAGCACCAGCCAGAGACAACGGCAGAAGAATGGGCACGGTAAGGAACAGGGGTGGGCAAAGGGAGGTAACTCCAACCACTAATCAATCCACTAACCAATCCGCTAACCATTCCCAAGTGCAAACCCAATACCCAAGCTGGCTAACGTCGACGTCGCCAGTGACGCCAATGACAGCTCAAACAATGCAAATGGCAAAGTTTTGCTACAACGTTGCATAACAGGGGGGGGAACAAACGGGGGAGCGGAGGAACTAGAGAGAACTGGAGAACTGAAGAGCTGGAGAAGTGGCCACGTCTCGAGGTACACTAAAAACCGCAATTGCGTGCAAATATTTTCAATGCAGTCACAAGTTTTGGCGGCCAGACCAACAACGAGGCAGCAACTCCCATAATTTTAATGTCATAATAAAAAAAAAAATGAAAAGAAAAAGCAATGTACGAGGCGGCACTGATTCGCCAGCTCTCCATCTCCCCTCTGTTCTGTGCTTTGTTCTCTGTTCTCTGTTCTCTGTGCTTTGTGCTCTCCCTTCCAGATAAACTTCCAACTTCACCTGACAAATTAGCATAAATTCTAGATACCCCCAAAAAGCTGTAGATAAACTCGAATGGAGAAGGGGAATTGGGAATTGGGCAATGTGGAATGTGGAATGTGGAATGTAGAATGTAGAATGGGAATGACATTTGGACTAGGTCCAGTCTTAGATTAGCGCAAGTTAATCACAGGTTAGTTGCAAATAATAATGGCCTGAGAGTTTTGTTCTATTTAGCGCAAGATATTCGCCACAACTTTGCCTCCTTGCCCTCCTTGCTTCTGTCCTCTGACTCTCTGTCCCTCCACTCTTCTTTCCCTCCACTGCTCTTTCCCTCCTCTCTCACTCACTTTGTGGCAATATAGTTTCGACATTTGGCGTGTTGTCGTCTGCTTTGGCATTGTTATTGTTGTTACTGCCAGCGTGCGCAACTAAATAAATATAAAATGCAAACAGAACGCAATTCCTACCGCCTCTACCCCTGTCCCTAACCCTACCCTTTCCTCTTTGCCATCTCATTTCCATTTTTGCTGTAATATTTTAGCTAAAAGCACAAAAATAAGTATTTACTATTTACCCCAAACAACAGCTAAAAACTTTGCCTTAACAGTTTACACCACGAGGCACGAGGCACGAGACAACAGCGTTGCAACAACAATATTCAGCGTGCAAAGCTTTCTGAAAGACACAAAAACTTGCCACATTTTCCACATGTATCTGGGTGTGTATGTGTGTTTGTGTGTGTGTGTGTGTGCCTATTTGTGATTGCATGTAGATTTTATTTTATTAATTAGGCTGCCATTAAATCTGTACCGCAAGGCGAGCTGACACTGCCTGACAGCAGTATGCGCCCCGCCTCATTTCTGTTACATATTTGAAATTTGACGAGGTCAAAAGTCAGACTATGTCTTCTACTAGACCGCATTATAGACTCTAGATCCAGCTCCACGCTGCGTATGCGTAATATGCGCATTTATAGTAACTAACAAACCGACAAGCTTCGTCTTGCTCCTGCTCTTATTCCCCTCTCACTTTATACCAAGTGGGTCACCAGAATAAACGCGAAAAAGTTTATTTAAAATTGTTTTAATCCAAGGGTACCATAACTTGAGAAACGAAACACCCCATGCGTGCTTGCTACGTGGTACAGTGACTCACAGCAGTAGCTCAAATTAAATATTCATATTATATTATATTAATTCGCTTTGATATTTAAAAATTAATTAAACTATTGCAGCTTAAACAATATTCTATTGGACTGCTTTAGCTGTTTGTATTTTTTAATTTTTATAAATTATTATTTTTTTAATAATAATAATTCTATGCACTAGTCTAACAACTAATTTCTGTTTTATTTGCGTAAAGATTTTAATAAAATATATAGAAAGTTATTATTACAGCTGCATAATGTTTTTAATGCTTGTAGCATATTAAGAATAATATACAAATGTATATATATAAAATGGTGTTATTTTCTTTAATAAGTTTAAGCAATAAACTAAACAATTAAGTTCATTATTTAGCTATTCAAGCTAATTAAAGCTGTGAAACTTTGGTTAATCTTGCAGTCTGTTGGTCAGGGAACCAGCTGAATGGGATTGATAAATATGTTCAGAGTGATGACAGAGAAGCGTTGGTGAAGGGGAAGGGGAAGGGGAAAGGTGTTTGGCACTCACCTTGAGCAGATCGCGGAAGTAGGGGCTGCAGGCGGAGAGGACCACGCGATGGGCCTTTATGCTGCGCCCCTCGCAGGCGAGAGTCACATCGACAAAGTCCTCGTCGTCGCGAAGATTCTCGAATGCGGACGTGATGCTGCTCTGGTAATTGTTCCATCGCAAACAGAAATGTTGTGTCTCGTCCATATTGCTTTGTTCTTCTTCTTGCTGTGGTAGATTTTGTTGTTGTTGCTCTTGGTAAGAGTTGTTCTGCTGAATTGATGTTGTTGTTGCTGTTGTTGTTAGCTGCCTAGCGTTGTTACTGTTGTTGTTATTGTTGTTGTTAATATAATTGTTGTTGCTGCTGGTGTTGTAGCTATTGGTGCTGTTGTTGTTATCGTCCTCAACCGTCGAAACAACGCTGGCTTTCTTTGTGGTCACCTTTTTGCGTATTTTGGCGGCTTTTTATTGCACCGATTGAAGAATTAACTGTTTTGTTGTGCCTGTGCACGCACACACACGCACGCACGCACCCACGCACGTACGTACAGACACACACACACGTGCTGTCAGACACGCTCTGTTGTCGAATGTTTTTGTTGTTCTTTGCTGTTTTGTAGTTGCTCAGTTGACTATATTAGATATAATTATTTGACTGCAATTAAACAAAAGAAGGGAGAAAATTATAGATTAGAGATACATTATAAATATGTGCATACATATGTTTATATTTATATTCACACTTAATCATAACATCTGCTAAATTCATAATATTCACAAGAAATAAGGAGCGAGTACAAAAAAGAGCGAACGAGTTACTCGCATGAAGGACAACGAGTAAACGCAACGAGTGCAAGAAAGATAAAAGTAATGTGAGACAAGCGGTTTTGTGTGTTTGCTTTTTCGAACAACTGCTTTCAGTTAATAATTATTATTAATATTATTAAATATTCAATTTATTGTGGGTTACTGCTGCTGCTGCTGCTGAGCTAAAAATATTGATTGTTTTGAATTTGCACAGATCGGCAACATCGCAACAATGCAAAAATGTTCGAAAATTGTTAACAAATGCATTTTAAAATGTCAACTACGGCGACAATTTCTATGTCACACACACATAAGTGAAGTTGAAGAAGTTGAAGTCGAAAATACAAAATGAAACGAGTACAATTAATTGTATTCAATTTGTAAAGAGTGCAAAAAAAAGAAACCAAAGTCAACGCGAATCAAGTGAAAAGAGCAAACGCATCGCAAATAAATAAAACACTTGTAGTGCACAAAATTTGGTGCTTGTGCTTTTGTCTTTAATTCTTTGATACTGATTTTGATTCTTTGTCTGTTTCTACTTGAACTTCAACTGTTGTTTTCATTTAACTTGCTTGCGCTTTTGCTTTAGCTGTAGTTTTGCATTGGTGTTGTTGTGGTTGCCATTTGGTCTGTTGGCATGTTACGATCCGACAGCGTATGCATGCAATTGGATCTTAAGTGGAAGTGGATGCCAAAGCGATACAATCTCCCATTCCACTCATAGTTATTGTCCTTCTTCTCTTAATGATGTTTGACTCTTTGCGTCGTTAATTGCTCTTCTGCTCTTCTTTTGTGGCCTCGCTCTCCCTCTCTTTGTGCTGCGTGCAAGGCGAGTGAGTGCGCGATAGGCAAACACAATCATAGCTTTGCGCGCATACACACACACACACATACCCACATATTTGTACATATATATATGTATGTGTCTCGCTCAGTTCGCTGACGATGACATTGAAAGTGAAAACTATCAGATAATTCAAGGCGTGCAAATGTGTGAATCTGTGAATGTGCGAATATGCGAATGTGAGCGCTGCACTTTGTTAGCTGTTATAAAAATAGCTCGCAGGCCAGCGGCAATAACCGTCGTCTGTCTCTAAGCACATACATATGTATGTATGTGCATACATACGAATACAAAGATCTTTACAGAATCAAACTGCGAAAAAGAGAGCAGTGTGCGAATTGACGCTTACCTTCTTTTTTGGGGGGCCCATGCGTCGGTCAGCTTAGCATTCTACTCATCACACATACATACACATAAGTACACACATATGTGCATTTGCACATTTGCATTTCAAATGTTCTTAATCAAAGTTATGAGTGTGTCTTTCTAATAGTTAATTATTGTTGCGATTGTCAACATAAATTGATTATGACGAGAATTCAGTATGCAACTGTTGGCAAATGTTGATGAGCGCAAATTTCGCACCGTAAACATTTTGCGTTCCCTCTTTTGTTATTGTTGATATTGTTGCCGCTGCTGTTATTATAACGGTTGTTTTATTCTTGCTTGTTGTCGTTGACGTTGTTATTGTTGTTTATTTTTTTTTGCTTTGGTTTCTTTCAATAATGAGGTAGAAATTTGTTTGCGTATACGTAATATGGTAATTTAAGAAATGCTATTTGCTTGGATTTGAGATCTTGGCTTAGACGTTAAATGCAAATCACATTGGCACAGAACGAAACAATCAAAACAAATCGAAAAAAAAAATAAAAAAAGATAAAATAAGAGGCTCACACACACACACTAATCAATTACCGAACCGAACCGAACGACCGACCGAACACGCACTTAAAACTATTTAGCTACATATATAAAAATATATATGTATTTGTGTAAATGTATTTGAGATTTAATGAAATTTTTCATTTAACGCTGCATTTTGGGATTGCGTCGATTAATAAACGATCGAAGGATTTGACGCAGACTCAAATAGTCCTTCTTCTCTTTCTGTCACTGACTACACTAAACGTTGAGAACGGGAGGAGAACGCTGGAAGCAGCAGACTGCGCCAACCAGCGTGTTTGGATTTTTTGTTGCGTTTGATGATTGCAAGCGTAGAAACTCAACTGAATTCGTGCTAAAGAAGAAGAGAGTGCTCGACTGCCTGAGGCAGGCGGCAGCGACAGCAACGCCGACAGCGCGCAGCAGCAGCAGAAGCAGCAATAGCAGCAGCGTCGGCGATAGCGCACAAAAAAAGCGCATTGGGCAGGAGTAGGGGCAGGGGCAGTGGAAAGCACACACAAAACACAAAACTATTTAACGAAATTTTGGCAACAGCAGCAGCCGCCACCGTGTGTGTGCATGTGTGTGTAAGAGAGAAAGACAGAGAGAGAGAGCGTGCGCACGCTCTGTTGCGTCGTTATTGTTGCTGTCGTTCTGGCCAGTCCTAGTTCCCCTTGCCACGCCTCATCCGCAGCCAGTCGATCCCTAGGATCGTCAGGTAGGCAGACAGGGACAGGAACGGACACTTTGTACACACACATGCATGCGTGATCTGTTGTGTGTGTGTGGCTGTCTGTGAGTGGGAGCACAGTGAGTTGAACCTGAACTTGAGTATTAGAATGTGTGCTTTAAATTCACTCATGCTCACACATAAACGCACACACACACACACACACACTTACTCAGCGCAGACCAAGCGCACACAGACAGGGACACATACAAACTCTGCAAGCAGCGACGCACTCACACAAACACATGTACACATACAAATAACAGTGCCAAAATAAAGTTTTGGCATAGTCCAGTATTCAATTTGTGACTCTCGATCTCTCACCCTCTCTCTTTCACTGTCTCTCTCTCTACGCTTCGCGCTCAGTTTTATATTATACAAGTAGCTTTGACTTTTGTGCATAGAACAAAACTTCGTTGCGGTCGACGACGCAGCCAATGCGCTGACGCTAACGCTAACGCTGGCGTTGACGCTGACTAATAACGACAAAATGGATAGACAGACGTACAGATGTATGTATATGTACATATATATGTGCATATATTAATAGTTATACATACATACATATATTATTTCATTACTATGACACTTTCATCATGTATTCATAATAAACACATGCATTCGTATTTTATATGCAGGCAGGCACATGTTTTCCATTTTTGGATCGCATCTAATTACCATTACAAACAACAAGATCCACCTTCCAGCAGGCGCAGCTAGCGCCTCTGAATGCCGGCAGGTGTCGCTTTACAATTGCAATTGCAGCGAAAGCATCTACAAGTTCATTTGAAGTGGAACCAAGGTGGGCCACACGGTGGGAAAATCTCAAGTTTCTAACGGCCCCCCAGCCAAAAACCACGGGGTGGAATGGGAGGCTAAGCGTGTGAACGTGACTGACGCCTAGCAGCTGCTATACAAATTATAGAATATTGGATCAAATATGAACATTTTGACGCGTATAGTATTTCGGTTCATATTCTGCAAGTTTGATACTATAGCTATGGGAATATAACTGCAATTCCGCAGTATATGTACATACATATTCACGAGTAGAATATTATATTAACCAAATCGATTTCTTAGATATTTTTAGGAGTTTGTCGGCTTTTCTGGCTGTTCAAGGAATGACATGCGTTCATTTGTGGACCAAAAGTGGAGTAAGTGGAATCTATGAGTTTATTATTAAGACTGAACATATGTATGTAAATGTACATACATACATGAGTCTGTGTGTACAGACTTTCGTTCATTTTGCCATTTGTAGGTTTGTTTTGTTTTGTTTTTGTCTCGCTTTATTTCAGTTCGAAATGTATTTGATTTTTATTTTCATTTCTGATGTGGCTTTTTTGTGCAAAATATAAAAGATCTTCGCTCGCATTCGCAATTCGTAGTGTTTACGAACTTTCAAGGCTAAATACTACATTTTTTGCGATGTATTTGTTGTTGCTGCCGTATTATTATTAAATTTTGTTTGGCGCATTTCGCCGCTTACTCTCCCTCTGCGGCTGCTGGTGCTGCTGCTGCTGCTGCTGCTGCTGCTGCTACTGCTGCTGCTGCTGCCGAGCGAGAGAACAAGCGGCCAGCGCGCTATTACTGTCGTTGCTGCTGCCACCTATGCCTCTGCCACTGCCTCTGCCTCTGCCGCTGCCTCAGCCGCAGCCAGCGAACAGCTTTTAAAATAGTTCTAAAAAAATGTTTTCTCTGTGCGGTTTTTGGCGATGCAGTTTTTTTCCTCGTTTTTTTTTTGCGAATTTCGTTTGTACATACATACATATGTATATACGTATATATTCGACAATAGTCGAATAAAGCAATTATTTGGTTGACTGAGCTGTGTTGCTTAAAAAAGAGAAAGATACAAAGAAAGGGAACAGCAACAACACACATATGAGATTAGATAGACAAGTAGTTTGTTCAGTTGGAAACCGAAACTATTTTTTTTTTGTAATACAATTTCAAATAACTGTGAATGCAAGTTCATCATCTATTCCATTAGATTGAGCAAGATTGATGACTATTAGATTGCATGGGATTATCTTTCACATACATACATCTCTTCCTCAATTAAATTCGTTTTGATAAAAAAAAAAAAAAAACATTTTAAATATAATCGGACTATATGTGAATAGATAAATTAAATATGTATGTTAATTGTTTTTTTTGTTTTTTAGAGATTATTGATTGTGCTTGCACAATTGTACATTACACACAGGGTATCTGTCAGTCGTCTACCTGAAACGCATGCAGTCCAATTTGCTCTTTTTTTCTTCTGTTTCGCTTAGCCTGTGCTTGCCATGTGTGCGGCGTTTGCTATTTTCAAGGTTAACTTTAACTGCGTTAGTTGTGTACAAACACACACACACACACACACACACACACACACACACACACACACACACACACACACACACACACACAAACTCTCTCTCTCTCGCTCTCTCTTTCACACACTCACGCACACATGTGCAAACATAGCCCCAAGTCCCTTGTAGTTCCCTATCAGTTGGCTCGCTTGGCAACGCAAGTTTTACTTTGCGCAGATAAGTAAAGTGGTAGTAGGGGTCTGCTGGGGCAGAGGGGGGATTTGACAGAGAGCTGGGCTATGCTTGTTTACAGAGCATTCATTGAACAAGGTCAGTCCCACCCACACCCACACCAACACCCACAGTCCACAATCACAAACATAAACACAACCACAAGCACATTGCCACTTGTTGCCACGAGGAATCGAACGACAGAACGACAGAGGCAACAGTCAAGAGGACACCCTACACTCGCAGTGCCTACATTGCACACTGCTTACAGCTTACAACTCACATCATTTGCCCCTCCACCCATCGCCAATCCACCACATTCTCCTCTTCTCACATTCCACTATTCACAATCCACATTGCCATTTGCCATTGCCATTCACATAATGCCGGTCAAATGTAAAATCTAACGTCCGCACACAAACAGAAGCACACATACAAGCACGCACACACACAAGCACTCGTAGTCAGTCAGCCACAGCCACAGCCACAGCCACAGTGATAGCGAAAGTTTTATGTAAAAACTAGAACGAGAGACGACGATGATGATGATGATGACGACGACGACGACGATGATGATGACGACGACGGCCACGACGACAATGGCGATGACGATGACGATGACGACGATGGCGACTATGACGATGACGACGACGACGACCATTACAAAAATAGAGTGGAGTGGGAAAGCTCTGTCTGTGCATGTACATACTTACATATGTATGTATGTATGCGAATTTTAGTGCGAATGCGAGTGCGAGAGTGTGTACGTGTATGCTTATGTGTATGTGTGTGAGTGTGTTTATGTGTGCTAGTGGGCTAGACAAAAGCTAGACAGATGCCGGCATGAGAGTCTGCTGTGGCACGAAGAGGAAGAAGAAGGGGAAGAGCAACAATAACAGGAGCAGAAACATGGATGCCACATACAGTTGCAGCTAAAACGAGCTTGTTGCACCGCTGCAGCTGTTGCTGCTGCCTCTTGGGGCATATCGGTTGCCCCAATTCACTTTTCACGTGCACGTGCACGTCCAATAACAATTATATACATATACTCACACATACATACATATGTATGTATGCACACATGTAATACATATGAAGTAATGTATACGTATTTCTGTTTGTGTAGCAGATCAGAGTGTTAATTAGCCTATTAGACTAATGAAATATAATTAAGTGCCGGCCATTAGAATCCACCAAACTATATACATACATATGTTGTATATGTGTATAGAGGAAAACGAGCGGGATGTACAGAGAGGGAAAGAACAACAACATGTACAACAACGACATGCAAACAATTCAAAACAAAACCCAATTTTTCAACTCGTAAACTGAGTCCAAGTTCAAGGTCTTGCGTTCAACGTCTGCTATGCCTCTGCCTCTGCCTCCTGCCTGCACCACAGCCTCTACTTGGCCTGCTTACCAGTCATAGAGACAGCAACTGCATGTGTATGTGTGGCTGTGTGCGCACCATGAAGAAAAAAAGATAGAGAGAGTGAGAGCGAGAGAGACTCTGATGCGCATTAGATTGAAGAAAAAAAGCTCTCCACGCTAATGCTGGGGCTGAGTGTGCCTGCCAGAGTTAGTGAGAGAGAGAGAGAGTCACGTTCCCTCACGCGTATGGCGTGTAAGCGTGTGGCGTTCGACAAACACTTTCAAACTTCTGCGCTGCCTGAAAAAGCAAGAGGCGCATACGCAGACGCAGACTCAACATACAGACAAAAGTTGCCTAACGTCTGCACGCTTTTGCTGAGTATTTGTTGTTGTGTGTTGTCGTTGTCTATCTACAGACATAGGCATGTGAGAGTGTGTGCGCGTATTTTGAGATGTAGAGACAAAACATACAAGAATTAGAATTGGCAACTGGATGCCTGGATGAGCTCAGACATGGAACTGTTCTATGAGACACAGACAACAAGGAGTGACGGAGAGACGATGATGCGGGAGTCATCCTCAGACACAAATAAAAGACAACTGAAACTGTCTGTTGCTTTGGCCGTTTTTTGTCTGGAGTTCAGACACAAACACACACTCACATAGATACAAGCAAATATACTTGTGTGCCTGTCTTTCTGTCTATTCTTGAGTTTTTCTTCCTGCGCTTGGTCACTTTTGTCTACGCTTCAATTTCTGTTCTTATCTTTTTTTTTGGATTCTCGATTATAATTTCAGGGCATGTGTCTTTGTTCTGTTTTGTTGTTTTTACTTTGCATTTTTGTGATTATGTTATTGTTGTTGCTATGTATTTCGCTCGCTCGCTTTAACGCTGACAAAGTTGATTTCTATTGTTGCGCTGCGACTGCGCCGTCAGCTTTGCGCTGTTCCGTTGCTGCAGCGACAACGTCTGCTGTTGTTTTTGTTTTTTTCAGCATTTTCGCTAATTTGACCTTCACCTTAACCTAGTCATCGTCTGTCGGACATTCGGTCGTTTACCTCACAATTGCCAATAGTCGTGCCAAAGTCGAAAAGAACTCAATCACTACGCTCGTCGTTAGTTGTATGCATGCGGCTGTGTGTGTGTATACATCGCACATATGCAAACACACCCACATATACATATGTATATACATGTATACATGTAAGAGTGTGTGTAGCTCTTTGGGTTTGTTGTGAAAAGAGCGAGTTTGCTAGCACAAATTGCTTAATATGTTCAATATTCGATATACTTAATAATTATAAATGCTCGCCATTCATACTCTGCGATTAAACCCAACTTCAACTGCCTTCCCTCCCTTCCTCATCCTCCCTTCCCCTCATGCACCGAAGTGCAATTTGTCTCGCAACATTTCCTGTTTATTTCTTTAACTGCTATGTATGTTGTACATTGTACATACATATGTATATTCGAGTATGATTATTTTTCCGATAAGCTGCAATTAATTATTATCATCTACTATTAATATAACTATCGTCCAACACGTTCATTAGGCTATGGAGACCAACGGTGGAAGCTTTCACTCAATAGCAAAAGCTCTAATGCTCTTCTCGCTCAACTAGTTTTTGTAGTTTCAGTATCTATTTGAGCGCTTTTTATGTGCTCGCCATATGCTTTGGCTTATCTAGCGCTCTGCTCAACAACAAACTAGCAATGTAAGTTTCCAGAGTTGAGTTGCCCGCGTCTCTTGAGTAGTTTTCGTGCTAGAGCTTCATAGATCGTGGCGCGCATTTTCCAGCGTCGTTTAGTTGAGAGTGCGACGCGTTTGGCTTTGGTTGTCGTTAGTTTTGTTCATCGCCGAATAATAGTTGTGATTTCCCTCCTTTTTTTCAATAGTTGAAATAATACATATACCATATACATGAATATATGTATGCGAGTGTGTGATTTGTGTAAAAAGTGCATATCAGGGAAATCGTGTGCACGATTCTTCCCAAAAAAGAGTACAAGTTCAATGTACATGCATACATACATATGTATGTATGTAAGAAGATAAATATGTGCCCAATGTTTGTGTCTCTGTGTATCACAATGCATTCAAATATGGGAAGGGGAAGTGATTTGTGAGCGGCAATTTTCGCTGTTGACGTCGTCGCAGTCGACGGCGCTGTCGCTGACAATGTTAGGGCTTTGAACTCACAACGTTCCGTGTACCCGTTCAATGGCTCGTTCTCCAACGTCGGAGCATCAGACACCGCCACTGCTACCGCCTCCGCTGATGCCAACGTCTACAATGATGCCCCTCTGTTGCTCATGTGTATTACTGAAAAGTGTAACAAAAACAAAGTCCCATTATCGTTCGTCTCGAACTCAGACTTGCTTGATAAGCGACGCTGAGAGCTGACCAAGGCAGCGCCAGCAGCAGAGGGGTGGCAGTAGCAATCAGTTATTGGCCTGCCGTGTGGAGCTCTAATGAGCATTGAACTGCAAATTACACAAGCGTGCGAATATGACAGATAAATGCATATGAAAAACGAGAAACGGAGTCAACGCTATTTGATGACGTTCCTCACTTTTTAGTCACTCGAGAAAGTTATTTAAAGGTAAGTTTACGATCGCAACAAGTTGATATCATTAATATAACCGTACATACATTGTTCTACATACGCGACATATCTTAGGTAAAAATTTGTAAAGTTATTAAGTTTTTATATCACACAAGCATAATTTGTTTTCTTCTTTCGTGCATTCACCTTATGTGGTCGTCGTCACGTCTGCTTAGCAGCTCTTTCCATCTCACTCCCTCTCTCAATGTTTCTATTTGATCAGCATTAAACCCAAGCAAAGGACTGTGGAAATTGGTGTATTGTGGGCAGCGAATTGTGGATGGTGGACTGTACACTAAGCTGCTGACACATCGCTTTGCAGTTAGGCCTTAGTTAATTTAACAAAGCGCAAGAAAGGCAATTTTAAAAGTAATGCAAAGCTGGCAAAATTTCTAGTCAAAAAAAAAAAAAAATAACTGCATATAATGTCAAAAAACCAAAAAAAAAAAAAAAAATAAAAAATAAAAAAACTATGCTACATATGCATATGAACATGTGTATGTTCATACATACATACATAGTACATTTCACAAATAAATTGCTTGCATGAACAAAAGCCTACAACGCAATGCTTGGCGAAAAAAGCAAACCCACAAAAAAACAAAGCTCCCCCTTTTTCTGTGTGTGTGTTCCACACAGAGAGAGAGAGCGAGAACAGAAGCTAAAACAAAAGTTAGCTGCGCATTATTCTCTCGTTCTCTTACTTTTGCGCGCGCGGCCTGCCTCATCAATCCTGAAGTGTGTGTGTGTGTGTTTATATTACGTATACATGTGCATACGTTTGTATGTATATGTATTTATGTATATATGCACCATTTAATTCGCATTACATGCCATTTGCTTGTTTGCTTTGCAATTGGCATGCGAACTGCAATTGGGTGAAGTATGAAGAATGTAATATAGTATATACATATGTGTATATGTACGTACATACATGCTATGTAAGTCTACATAATTTAATTTATACGCATGTACATACATACATATATACCCCTACTTGCTGCAAGAATTGTATTCAATTGACACACATACACTTTTGTCTTTTGCACATAAATTCATACGTAAGGAGTGGGAGTGGGAGAAACAGAGAGGGAAAGAGATGCCTATCAAGAGTAGGCCTCAGTAGCCTCCCCATCGCTCTCTCTCACCCTCTTTGCTCTTTACTTCCCTCTACGACAACTACGAGCACAAATGGTCGTTGTTGTTCGTGTGCATTCGCAGTTGCATTTGCATTTGTATTTGTGAGCAAGCTATTTTTTTAGGCTTTGTGCGTTGTCGTTGTCGACGCTGCTGCGTTGATTATTTGCTCAGTATATGCGCACATGCATACATATACAGGCTTCGACTTACACACACATGCATACAACTCGTATTAGCATTTCTCATCACAAACTGCTCGTCGCAGCTGCGCTGCCCGCTTCTGCTGTTGCTGCTGCGCTTCTGCTGCCGCTATGCCGGCGAGGTTAAGAAACTTTTTGGGTTTAATAACATTGCACAAGGTTATTAGATAAAAATGTGTTGAGCAAAAATATGCGAATGTGAACAGGGCAGCGTTCGTATTCAGTGGGAAATGGAAATGAATTGGCTTCGGCATTGGCATCGGTTTTACTTCGGCTGCCGCAACTTCGACTGCGATTGCGATCGTCGTGTGTATGTATGTGCAATGTGTGGAGAAGTGGGACAGGGAATGAAACGGAATTGTTACTATGACCGGTTCTCTCTCTCTCTCTCACTCTTGCTGTGTTCTTCTGTAGCTATAGTTATAGTTAATATATACATACATATTTAAATACAAGGTATGGTTGTGTGAGTGTGTGTACACATGTATGGGGATATGCATAGCCCAGGCTAGCTGCCATGTGGACTTAGACTTATTCTTAAGTTTCAGCTGGTTTTTTGAAGCTTGCAAATTTAACGAGCTTCAAATGCCGTTACTCTGTGAATGCCAACTCGATTGAATGGGGGATGGGGTGGGGCAAGCGGTGGGCAAACTAGCAATGTCAATGCATCGTTGAGTGGAAGTGATCGGGTTCAATGCTCATTTGATTTGCGCATTTTTTTTTATGTGTGTTCTCATTGGTTTTTGTGCGGTCCTCTTTGTCTCTCTCTGTATCCCCGAATATCACCTGTTCCTAGTGCTGCAAAAATGAAGAAGCGTATGCATATATTACGTATACGCCACATGGTCTTTGTTAACCGTTATGATCAAAAACTCGGATCGTATTACCACCCATGTGATAGATATGCACGAAAAAAATACCCAAAGGCAGTGTCAGAGTCAACCCCAAAAACCGATGTAAACTGAGACGACATGGGGAGAGGGACTTGGCCCAGACTAGGCCAGTCTAAAGGTAGGAAGAAGGAAGACAAAAGAGGGAAAAGATTGAAAAGAAAAAAGTAGAAGACGATGCAGACCCACAGCGTGAGCTATGCACATGACACCAATGACCAACTGACTGACTGAGCGAAGACTGAGAAAAATAATAATAATAATCAGACAAAGAAGAAGACAAATAAAAAGGCGAAGAAAATGTAATAAAAGAAGAGACAAAAGTGCAGCCAACTCCACAGTCTCGCTTTCGCTTTTCCTTCGATTTGATGTTGAGGTTGGGCCTGGGGTTGGGCATGAGATTTGGGGTCAGAATTGTGAGAATGAGAATAAGTATGAGAATAAGAGTAATAAGAAGCTGCTTGAGTTATCGGGCAGAGTTCTCTTTTTTTTTGTTGTGTGTGTTTTCCTATCTCGCCAATGGCAATTGCTCCTCTAGCCACAGCTAAGTCTGGGTTGCCAATGCGCCGTGAATGTGGCCTTGGAATAACCGTTTCCGAGAATTCAATTTGCGACAAGACGCAAGTCTGCTGTCCAGAAAACTCAGACCCACGCACTTGTCTCCGTTTGATGCATTTTGCAGTTATCGTCCGGTTCTAAAAGCGGCCTTGGAGCTGCTTGAATGGCAACGTCATCATCATCGTTATCATCAACACACTTATAGTGAGTGGGTGTGTGTGTGTGTAAAGTGTGAGTGCATGCTTTATAAGTGCGTAGAATTTGCCAGAACTTGACTGTAATTATTTTCGAAAAAGAAAACTTGTTACACAGCCAAATTTCAAGTATTTCGAGAAAACAAATCTTGAAACTATTTTTAGGATTTAAATACCTGATCCCTCTTAATAAGTATTCATCATTTATCTATAATTTGTAATATACATATATACTTAAACAACAAATTAAAGATTTTCTTTAATTCATCACCTACACAATTATAATTTGGAGTTGTCATGATAACTTTCAGATAACTTAAATATATTTCGGTATTTCCATAGAATATTCAAAATTAAGCTATCATTTTCAATAGATACATACATACAACATGCAATTAATTGTATTGATATTTCTTCTTAGTTTATGTTTTGTTTTTGTATTTGGATAATAGATTGACCTGAGTATTTGCAATTAACTTGAGTTGGAAAGTAAACTGATGCTGATGTACTTAATGTTCTGACCATGGGTGTATGACTGACTCATCTTCTACAGAATAAAGTTCAGTTTCCTTAGGTTGCCCCATCAATTGAGGGCAGTTGATGTTCTTTATGATTGTTTATTGTCTCTCAAGGTCAGCGGAAGTGTTGACTGTTTTTTGCCAAAGGGCGAACAATTCTAATTATTCACGAATTCGCTCACACTCACACACGCACACACACACACACTCACACACACACTCAAACACACACACCCACACACTCAAACACACATACACACACAGCTCAGCGACCGACTTCTGTCATTTTGATTAACTGTAAATAACAGCTCAATTTCGCTGGCAGCCAGCAGCAGCGGGCGCGGCTGCGGCTGCGAAGCCCTACGAAGGCTTCCGTTGCGACGGCTTCACTTTTACTGTTACATTTTTTCGCATCTTCTTTTTTGTTGTTCGTTGTTGCTGTTGTTGCTGTTCCTGGAAATTGACTTCACTTTGCTGCTGTGCATATTGCGTTTGCATTTGCGATTGCTTTTTACATTTTTTCTTTGTTGTAACTGAAACTACAACAAGCACAGACAGAAGTAGAGCCCGCGATGTTGACAGAGTCAAAGACAGAGACGAAGATAGAGGCAGAGGTAAAGGCAGCGGCATAGACACAGGCAGAGACATAAAAAACCATAACAATAACAGCAACAATAACAAGAAAACAAGTTGTGCGCCGACAACCTTGAATGTCGGGCACTTGCACACACACGCGCGTATACACACATCGTCTGGTGTGTATTTTTGTTGTTGTTGCTGCGTCCACACTTTCTAGTGCCCTCTACGCAGTTCCAGAAGGAACGCCAGAATCAAAAGCAGAAACAGAAACAGCAGCCATTTGCCTAGCATCCTCCAAGCAAACGAAGAGAGGGAGAGACAGGGAGAAAGACAGAGCCCCAAATACAACAACATGCGCTGTCTGCGTGCATACATATGTACATACATATTTATGTACGTGTGTCTGCTGCGTCTGCTTCTGTCCCTTGTCCCGTGTCCCGCTGTCCTACTGTCTCCTAGTTTTGCGTTTCTCTTGCTAGGCATGCTTCGCTGCAATTTTCATTCAGTTTTTCTCGTCTCCACGACTTCGCCTGCTGTTGTCGTTGTTTTTGCTGGCGAATAGACAGTCAACGCGACGAATGGCGGAATGGTGGAATGGCGGTTGGCGGGCATGTGGTGCAGCAGTGTAGAAAAATGTGTTAGTGGAGTAGTTGCCATTACGTCACCTTTGTGTCCGTGTATGTGTGCGTCGGCATGTGCATGTGCATCTATATGTATGCTTGAATGTTTCTCTGTGTGTACATGTGTGAGTGTGTGTGTGTGTGCATGTGTATGTTTGTATACCGGTCTCTCGTTGCATTCAGGGTCTCGGGCTTTGGGGTCTCGGTCGTCCAACTAACCAGGCAAAAAGAAGAAGTAGAAAAAGTAGACAAGCTCGTCTCGCTCTTTCCTCTCTCTGACCCACACTCCCTCTCTGCTTGTATCCATGCTCTTTTGTTACTATCATCCGACTAGGAGTTTTGCGGTAGAATGCGTGTCTGTCTCCCTTCCTCTCTGTCAATGTCTCCCCCCACCAGCCACCCATCGACGACTATTTGACTTTGTTTCCGTATTTTCAGTTGGGCTCCCTCCCCCTCTTCCACAAACTGGAGTATCACTGCCATTTTGAGTGAATTTGCAACTAGAATTGAAAAGCGAAAGTTGGAACGCATTTTGTGTTCACTTTTGCTTTCAATTGAAACTATGTACATATGTACTTATTTTTTTATGTATGTTGCATGATGTATTATGTATATATGTATATATGTACGTATGTATGTGTATTCACTAGTATTATATAATGTAATCCTAACATATATAAACTGCTTACCTGTTAACGGTAAATTCAAGTATGCTCAATGGGGGATCCTGAGTTTGGTTTCGGAAATGTGCCTTGACTTTGGCAGAGGTGATTAGCGGTCTTCTAAGTATGTATGTACGTATGTGTGTATGCATGTACATCATATGTACATTTATGTATGTAATACTGAATATGTATTACAAACAAATGTCCTGAGTTGTGAGTTGCGGATCACGAGAAATAAAATACTATTTAAAATGTCGCACAACTTGCGATCAACAACAAAAACAACAAAATAAAACACAAAGAAAATAACGAAATGCTTATAAATAAAAAAAATTATATATGTGTGTGTAAGAATAAAAAACGAAACGAAATGCACTTTATTAAACAACAGCAAATGCGAGTCCTTTTGGAAATTGAATTGAATTTTGAATTTGAATCGTCAATCTCGAATCTTCTTGCTTCTTCTTGCTCTTTGCTTTATGCTTTTGCTGCGTTTTTTAGCTGCCGCCCGACGATTCGTTCGATGCGACGCTGAATACCAAACTGCAGGCAATGCTAAAGCTGAAGCCCCGACGCGCCCCGATTGCACTGCAAACAAGATCCTCTTGATCAGCACAAGCAACAACAAAAACAGCAAAAGGCAACAAAGGCAACGAACAACAACACGAAAGCAACACGAACACGCAACGAACGACGACAACGATGGCATGATGATGATGTTGTTGTTGTTGATGATGTTGCTGCTGCTGCTCTTGTTGTTGTTGCTACTGTATGGTAACGACTTCCTGCAGCTCGGCCTCGTTCTTCCCCTCCTCGCCCTGTTCCACTCTCTTCACTGACCCTGCTTGTGGCGGCCCTTTGCCAAAATGTGTACAACTTACGATAAGCATGAGAAATGCTGCTCTCCTACTAAATATAATCGTACAGCACACACACATACATTTAACTGAAATTCGCCAGCGAAGGGCAACAACGGTGACTCAAAAGTGCTAATGATCGAGCTGGAACTGCGACTGCGACATCGACTGCGACAGCGACTGCTACTATTACTGGGACGAAGAGCGCATGAGAAGGGCAAACCAACACACATACACACACATGTACACACACATGTACACACACATGCACACATACATGCATGCAGACATGCGCAAGAAAGTAAAATGGCACAAAAACTTGAGAGAGTGTTGAGTTGAGTTAAGTTGAGAGTTTCGTTGAGTTGAATTCAGTTGGGTTGAGTTGAGTTAAGCAAACGCTGGCAGATCAGATGCATTGCATTATGCCTTGTTCCACTCTATCTCACTCTTTCTCACATATTGCATTTTAAGCTTGCTCTCCTGGATTGTATGAGTCAAATATCCTTCTTTTTATATATGCGGGCGGGGAATAGGGGGGAGCAGGTTGTGACTGATGATTATGTGAAAGAGAAATATACATACATACAAATGTGTATGTGTTTGTGTGTTTGTGCTTGAAATGCAGCACTTCCTTGAACGGGGACCAAGAAATGCATCGAATGCCAGCAAAATTTCGAAGATATTCACTTATCTCAATTTTACTTTTCTTCTTTTTCTGCACTGTTTCTGCTACCAAATTCGGGAACTATTTGTCTTGCACGGCATAGAATTTAAACGTACCTGGATATGGAGATGACGATGGAGTTAAGGTTGAAGTTAAAGTTGAAACTGGAACTGCAGCTGGAGTCGAGGTTCAGTTTCTGAGTTTTTTCACATGGTGCGACATTTGAGAAACTTGAAATGGCTCTTCTTCTTTAGCTTCTTTTCACTTTACACCATCCAAAATTTTATTATTGCAAACTATTAATTGCTGTCTTTTTCAGCAGTTCTCAAAGTTTTTCTCACTTTACAAAAAATTAATGTATGTTTAATTTGTTGAACAAATAAAAAAAAATTTGAATGAAGAAAAGCTCAGATGAGCTTTTGATCCTTGCACTTGTTGCACTTGTTGTTGTTGTTGACACACGTTGTCTCTCTATGGCTGGTCTATCAATGATTGATCCGCATTCGCATTCGCATTCGCATTTGCATCCGCATGCATTGATCAATTGAGTGGGAGGTGAGCAGCGCTGCTGCTAACAGTAAAAAATTCGATTTGAATTTGAAATTGTGCGTATTGTCTGAACTAACTTTAGTAACTGAATCGATCGAATTAAAAAGCTCAACTGAGTTCCGAAAAAATGCAGTTAAATGTGTTGATATTGCTGTTGCCCCTGCTTCTTTGCAGTGTGTGCGAGTATATGTGTGTGTGTGTGCCTGAGAGAGTGTGTGAGTGCTGCCCAATTGAATCAGAGAATTCCCTGGCAATGTATGTGTGTGTGCCCCTGTGTTTGCTCTTTTTTAATACAACTTTTTTTACAGACACACATACACATATGCACTAACACACACACACACGCATACATATTTCCTTCATTTTTTGGGCTTGCGATTTGCCATTGGAGTGCAGCGACGTCAACGTCGACGTCGACGTCTACGTCAACCCGAAACCGAAACACGACGATCAGCTAAGCGTCGTCACTGCAGTCGTCACACAGAGCGTCGCAACGGCGCTGGCGCAAACATTACAGCAGCTGGCAGCGCAGTCGCCAAAAATTTGCTCGCTGCGCAGGGCAGGGCAGTAAGCAGAGGAAGAGCCAGAGGCAGCGGTTAGGGCAGAGGCAGAGGAGTAGAGCACAAGCGCATGCGGCTCTTACGCTTGCCATGTTTTGTTGTTGTTTTTTTATTTTGACAAAAAAGGCAAATAAAATTAAAAAAAAATAAAATAAAATAGAATAATCGACAAAGAGCAACAGCAGACGAGACCGAACAAAAATAGCTTTTGTCGCGTTTTTTTTTTTTAATTTTATTTTTATTAAAAAGTTTTGTTTATTCATTTCCAGGCCAGAAATTGGGGGAAAATGTAAAGACACCTCGCCAAATAAATGGGAAAAAAAGAAAAAGAAAAAAAATCAACAAAATTAGCGGTCGCTGCAGCCGTTGTCGCTGTCGCAGTTGCTGCGTTGTTGCTGCTGCTTGTCGTTGTCGTTGTCGACAATGTTGCGAACGCACGCACACACACATGCACACATGCACAGAAACAGACATGCGAACAGATGGAGAAGAAGGGCAAAGCCAAGAAATGCAGCAGAAGCTACACACACAAATTTGTTGTGCGTTGTTGACAATTATTTGCTGCTGCTCTCGTTGCTGTTGTTGTTGTTGGTGGTGTTGCAGGCAGCGCTGCGCTGCTAAAAATGTTTGCTTTTGCTCTGCTGCGAATTGAGTTCACTGCAGATCCACTGCAGGCAACAACAAGAACAACAACAACAACAACAACAACAACAACTGGGCGCACACTTGCAGTGCGCAACACAACTTTCACTGTCTCTGTGTTTGTGCAAGAACAGCGTCCCATAAGCGTTCCAAATACCTCTACAAAAGTAATGTGTATACAAGCTATGTATATACAAAAGATAAATATATCTGTATATATATACATATGTACTTGTAGAATACCACGATCAATGCTCATATCAAAGCGTTTATCAGCTTCGTTTTCAGTTTTTTATTTTTTCTTTTTATTTTTTTTAATATTTTTTTTCTTTTTGGGGGCTGTCGACTTTGGCGTCGGCTTATTGGAGTCCAAGTCGTCGCCAATTGAAAGTTGTAGCCTAAATTACGAGAATGTATCGCATTTTTACAAAGCCCAACAAATTCTTTGGCCTGTTTTCCATTTGCACTTCTTACATACATACATACAGTTACAAATTCTGCATTTCTGCTGATGTCGATTGCCTGATTGGTTATCGCTTCGTACACTATATGTATGCATACATATATTCACATGTTTGTTTTAACCTAATTCCGCTCTCAATGGCAAAGCGCAAAGGGGAAAAAGGGGAAGCTAAGAGCCATGCTGTGTCTGTATCTGGCCCTGACAAGGAACTTGTTGCCAATTGCAGTCGACACTCTGGCAGTTGCATCTTGCAGCTATTGTTTTGGTTAGCTTAAGTTTTTTTTTTTTTTTTTTTTTTTTAAATAATATATATAAATTTTTTGCTGATTGTTTTTTTTTACTTCTTGGGAGACTGAGGCTGTGGCCCGTCGTCTGTTTGCTGAACTCAATTTTTTATTTCTTGATGTTTCTTCTTTTTTATGCGTGGCGATTTAAGCTTCATTTTTTAATTGTGCTTGTCTCGCACTTGGGTTGTAAATTTTTTCA
Organism: Drosophila funebris; assembly: GCA_018901825.1. NCBI lineage: Eukaryota > Metazoa > Arthropoda > Insecta > Diptera > Drosophilidae > Drosophila > Drosophila funebris. Next base: position 4,406,907 of record JAEIFK010000455.1, on the reverse strand, counting down.
GAATACGCATATTTTTTAAAAAAACTTCTTTTTTTATAATTTTTTTGGATTGTTTTTTAAGCTGCTGTTGTTTGCCATGGCTTTTGGTAGTTGTTTTGACCTTTTGTGTTTGTTGACTGAAATGTTGAATGAAATCTGCTGGCGACTCACTCAACACTTTTTCGTATATTTTAGACACAACTGTATATATGTATGTATGTATGTATATATTTTCTGTTTATTTCAAGAACAGTTGAGTAACAGAAACTGAAACTGAAATCCCGTTTTCGTTGGCTTTCCTCTAACAGAGTCTGACGGCATTTCAACTGATGCATAGTTGTTGCAATTGTTATTGACATTAACCCCTTGCATGGCCTCGATTTAAGTATACAAAAAAAATTACAATAACAATAAAAATATAATAACAAGAATAACAACAACAACAGCAATAATAACTACAACAACGATGACAACAAACGCAATGATCGCATGGCGATCGCAATGAACTCGTCGCTGTTTGTTCTAATTGTTGTAGAGAGCTGCATTGGGTTGCCGACACCAGCACACACTCACACACACACTCACACACACGCAGCGCTGAAGGCCTAATAAAAGCGGCGTCCATTGACCGCGGCCGCTCGTGAAAACGACAAACAACAAAAGCCGCCGCTCCAAATGGCGTATACGAAATATTTTGTAGGTGCCTCACTATTTGACTTTCATTCTTACTCACTCTCTACTACTCCCAAGTTTCTTTTGTTATGTGGGAGATCGTTGTGGCATTAGAGCAGTATGCTAATAGATAGAGAGATCGAGTGAGACAGCGACAGATCGAGAGAGAGGGGGCGAGTCCCAAACGTATTGAGAGTACTGTGTTGTTTGAGTTTTCTGCTCAACAAAAATGAAAATGAAAATATAATTTTGCCAAGTTCAACGACATTCAACGTCGTTCGTTTGCGTTCTCCCAAATGTGAATGTTCGAACTTCGAATATTGTGAATAACTCACACACAGTTTGCACACACACTGCGTCTATTTCTTTCGTGACTAACTGCAAACTCTGAGCTTTGCCCTCTTTTTCTTCCCCTCGCTGTGATCCCACTTCCGCTCTTCAACAATTTCTCATCTTATTTCATACGAAATACAAAAGTAATTCTTTGACAGGGCAAAATAAAAAATAGACGGAAAACTGTTGTATGAACGACGCTTTTCTTTATGCGATTATCTTCTTAAAGAAAACAATGTGCCACAAAAAACTTATAAGCATTTCATAAAGTTTCATCAAAGTAGAAAGAAGGATGTAAGACTGGCAAAGCTCATTCCCGGAGTGGGAAATGGTTTTCGAGATGTCTTAGATGATTAGTTAGTAACTTTAACAGTTTCGTTAATCAGCAAGATCTGAGAGATGTTTTGTGGGTTTTGGATGAGCTATATATACATCTGGGAAATTTAGGTAGGGCTCTACTGTAACAACCAGTGAGTCGATGTAAAAGTTTATGATTTGATCTTTTCTCGAAAAAAAACTAATATGTGTAAGTGGTTGTTATTATTTATGGATCGATTTATGTCTAAATCAATTTATATTTATATATGGATTGTGCCGACATTTCCCGGCTCTGAGTATTACTATGAATATTATAACTTATGGATCGATCCTTGATTTGGAAGTGTCTTTTTCCGATTCAATGTTGTCTTTGATCTTTATCAAATTAGAAGTATAAAGTGTAGTAATTTGATGATAATATTTATGGAACGGTTTTATATTCATAGCGATTTATATTTATTATGGACTTTGTCGCCATCTATCGGCAGCGAGTGTAACTATGAATAATTTGTCTTATGGATCGATCATCCACTTCAGATGGTCTATTTCTGATTCAATATTCGTGTTTGATGTATATCAAGTTGGTAAGTTGACTTTAATAACTATTATCGGTCGATTTATCGAAACCATAAGAAGCTTATTTGACAGTGTGTAAATGACGATAGTAAAAGGACGGGTCCTTGACTGGGTTTATATGGTTTAGTGGGATGTTTGTCACTTACATGTTCACATGTACCGTTATCTCTAGGCGACCTTTTGCGCTCCTGCACTTTGTTTTGGAGATTGCACTTTGTTTTTGATCTCGTCCACGTTATCGTTATCGTTCTCGTTTTCGTTCTCGTCGTCGTCGTGGCTCTTTCAGCTTCTTTTGCTTTCGCTTTCGTTAAGTTGAAGTTTGTGGATTCTGTTTGTTCACGTTCCAATCAAACTATTGTGTGTTTTGGTATTTTTCTTAACGGTTTATCGTGTTGTTCTTAAAAAAAATAGTATTATTGCACATTCAAGTGGTGAACATTTGTGGTTCGCCTCGTGTTTTATCTGTTTATGCAGAATGTTTTCGATGAACTTATTTTCGCATTAGCAACACTTGAAAAAAATTACAATAAACGGCAAAAAAATCTATTATCAATTTGGTTAAAATATATAAATGTTTGTTTTGCACTTTTGTCGAATTGGTTGTTGTTGTTAGTTGTTGATGTTGTTATGATTACAATTATAATTATTAGCAGGGTATAAGTGAATTATTTGCCCTTTTACATTTTTTTCTTCATTATGTTTGTGTTTCTGTTTCAGTTTCTATGTTTCTCTATTTCTCTGTTTATCTGTTTGTGTTTTGGATTTGCTTTTTGAGCTGTTGGTTAATTTTATTTACCAGTCGCGCGTCGCAACACGCGCACGTAACGAGCAACAAACAGCAACTAACGTTATTTTTAAAAACGGAACTCAATTGAAGTGAGCCAAGTAGCGCCAAGGCAGCCACAGGACGAGCTTTGCCGGCAGCACAAACAGAGCAACAGCAGCAGAAGCAGAAGCAGACACAGCAGGAACAACAACAGCACTCGTCGTCGCAGCAGCAGTTGCGATGCGGCAGCGCTGTCGTCGTACTTCGGTCCTCGGCCCTCGGCCCTCTACGTCGCGTCGTTTGTAGTTGTCGTTCACGTTGTTGTTATTGTTGTGGACGCTTAAGGACCAAGCGAACGCACGAAGCAGACACGAAGCAAGAGCTAACGTCACACGAAGCCGCAAGACGACGCCACGCGATGCGACGTGACTCGCGACGTAAAAGCTCTGCTGCTTTGGCCGCTCTTGATGCTGCGACAGCGACAGAGGCAGAGGCTGGAGCTCCGGTTCAGCTTAGAGGTTGGGGCTAAAGCAGTGCGCAGTCAACATCGTTCGACGGACGCGCGACAATGAAATAGAAAATTTAGCACACAATTGAAGCTATTACATGCGCACATAGACACACACACACAGACACGATTACGCGAGACGGAGCAAAGAAGGGGATGCCTGCGTCGACGTCGACGTCGACGTTAACTTGAACGTCAACGTTAAAGTGGACGTCGGCATTGGCGTCAACGTCTGAAGCCCGCTAATGAGTGCGCCAAATGTTGTGCTATGATTTGAAGGTAACGCGATACTTTGGCGCCTTGTGTTGCTGACTGGACACTGAGTCAACTGCAAGTGCCGGACACTGTCCATCAATTTGTTGTATTCAACACTAATAATAAAAACGTTGGAATTATTGCCGCCGTTTTACGCTTTGAACGCTGTCCCGTCGTCCGCTGTTGACTGCAGACTTCTAACTGCTAACTGCTGACTGTGATGTCGTTGAAATCACACGTTAAACTACACACGAGTACTAAACACTCTCATTACTCATTTCGCATTTCGCTGGAAACGCAGCCTCACAGTTCCACCCCTTGCCGCCGCCGCCAATCCTGCCGCGCGGCCTACATCATGTGGAATAGTCATATCCTTCCCGCTCACCCTCTCACCATCTCTGTGCCATCGCCACCCCCTTCGACGGCGGCGGCGACAGCACGACAGTGGCAGCAACAACAACTAAAATTATTTTTATTTTTCTTTTTGTGTTTTGCGTGCAGCGTTAAAAAAGGATGCGACTGCGACGGCCGCGGCGACGGCGACGGCGACGCTTGCAGAAGGAAAATCGCAAACAAAACAAAAAGTAAAAACGAAAAATGCTAAAACCAAAAACAGCAGCAGCAACAACAACACGACGAAACAAAAAAAAAAAAAAAAAAAGAGTAAACGCGCATGTGTGTGTGTGTGTGATTGTTTGCATGTGTGTGTGTGTACGAGCAGAAAAAAAAGAGGATTCCCGTAACCAACCCCACTGCATGCCTTGTCCGCTACTGCTGCGGCGCAAACTTCGCTGCCACACACACATATACACACAAACACGCACACACGCACACACACACATACACACATACACAGATAGACAACACACACATACAATCAACCCCTGTGCACGAAATTTAAAAAAAAAAAAAAAACAAATTGTAAAGGCCAAAAAAATCCAAAATACAACTATGTGCAGTAAATGTGATGAAGAACGGGACGCCAGGCGGCTGGTAGAGGGTGGAGGGGGTAGGGATAGGGCTTAAACTTCCACCCACTGGCGTCGAAAAGGGGAAATCGACGAGCCGACGCACAAAAATATTCAGCCGAAAAAAACCGTTGAGTTTGTGTGTGTGTGTGGGTGTGGGTGTGTGTGTGTGTGTGGGGGGATATATGCTTATATGTGTGCACTCATTTTTTGTAATTTTAATTTGTTGTTATTGTTCATGAGTTGATGGTGTTGAATGGTGGGAGCCAGAGGGTAGCGGTAGAGAGTGACAGAAAGCGTGGAGAAGGGGTGGGGGCGCTTTGCATTTTTTTACGTTTCGTTTTTGTCACGATATTTATTGTGTTTTTAGACTCGCAATCAATGATGATAAAGATAACGCACGATAAAATGAGAGCTACTAGATCACAATAACCACATTCACATTCGCATTCACATTCACATTCGCAATCACATTCACAGTTAGAGGCAGAAGCACGCGGGACAAACAGAAGCAGGTGAAGAAGACACACAATAGAAAGATGAAGAAAGAGAAGAAGCAGCACAAGGACAAGCAACATGTCCTCACGGGTCCGACAGCTGTCCAACTAACTGTTGGGTGTTGTGAGTGTTGGGTGCCTTGTTGCCGGCAAATGGCCGTAATGGCAAGGCATGCCGGCAAAAATGTGGAAACACAAACAGAACCGAAGAAGAGAATGAAAGAAAACGAAAGAATGAAAAACCCACAGAATGAAGCGAGAATGACGACGACGAGACGACGACGACGACGTCTTAACAGTTACTAACTTCTGAAAGAGGCTGACGATTTGGTCTTGCCCGGTGCTTGCTTCTGCTTCTGGTCCTGCTCCTTAGACCTCACCACCCGTCTCTCCTCATCATGCCCCATCCTTGTCGTCCGTCTGGCAGAAAGCAAAAGAAAAAAAAATGAACTCAGCCAGCCGGCAAAAGTCGCCGTGTGGCCTTCATTGCCACGGCAATGGCAATGGCAGTGGCAATGGCTTTGACGTCGACGTCGCTGATGGCGTCAGCGGCGCTGCCACAGCCAGCAGGAGGTCAAAGTTTGCAGACAAGGCAACTACTACACTGCTTAGAGATCTATTCTTATTATTTAGTTTGCTGATTATGGCCAACAAAATTGACCACGTTGGGGGCCACAACAGAATGCATGTATGTATGTTTAAGTGTGTATGTGTGTGTGTGTGTGTGTGTGCTTGCGTACAAATGAGTATAATAAAATCAAATGTTGATAGTGTGTAGTTGTAAGCATTACCTTAACCTAACCACGCACATGGCACATGCATACGTAGGCCAAGAGAAAATAGCACAAAAGCAGGACAAACACACACAATCGCACACATACCCACACCCACACCCACACACACACACACACACACACACACACACACACGCACACAGATGTTGGGCAGTGTCAGGACAGCACAAAGAAATCTACTACACGCAATCTTCATTTTCAACGCCATCAAAACCATTCCAATCATCATTATCGTCGCCATAATCATCAAGTAAAGTACCCACCAGTTGTGCTTGTGCCTCAGTTGTTGCTGTTGCTTCCACTGCTACTGCTGTGGCGTTTCGCCTTGAAGCCTTGAAGCATGCTACGTGAATGTCTCTTCTCAGCGAGAAACTCTCTCTCTCTCTCTCTCTCTCTCCCTCTTTAGTTTTTCGCTCTCTTAGCTGCTGAGACTACGACTTTGAGATGCCAACAAGTGCGCCGAAGTTTTTGTTTTTCATTTTCCCTTTTTCCGAAAGAGCACGCACACTGTCTTGTGTCTGCGTGCGTGCGTGTGTGTGTGTCTCTCTGTCTGTGTGTGTGTGTGTGTGTGTGTGTATGACTGCGAGAGCAAGACTACATAGACAGTGTAGCAGCATCGACGCGACGATGCCTCGTTGCTTCGCATTGAGGATGCTAACGTCTTCGTTGTAGTTCTAGCCCTCTGGCAACGAAACTAGATTGGAAGCTAAAGCAGAGAGGAGGAGCAAGAGGAGCAGAAGGATATTGAGGAGCAAGTGTACAAGGAGTAGGGAACGCAGCGGGCAGGCAAATGCGACAAATTATTTTAGCGGCATGCCGATCAGACAAAAGGGAGGAGAAGAAATTCACCGAACGAGATGAAGAGAAGAGAGATGGGAGATGGAAGATGGGAGGATTAAAAGATGGAGGCGGATGCTGCAAATACTTGTAGTTAGTTAGTGGTTATAGTTGTTGTTGCTATCTTCTTTTTCTTTGTGTTGAATAAAAAATGTTCAACTCGGAGAATTCGTTCAATCACATACACCCGCACACACACACGCACACACACACGCACGCAGTTAGTGAAGAAAGAGGCACAAGTAGTTGCTGTTATTGTTGCAACATGTGTGTGGGTTGCACATAATTTTGATTTACTCGGCACACACCCTAACCAAGAGGAACCTCGTTTATATACAGACACACACACACACACACACACACACAAGCAGTTGTATGTGTATTGTAAGTCTTTGCTTGGTTGATGAGAAAGGGAATTTGGGTGTGCAGGGGGGGAGGGGCAAGGATGCCTTGATTTTGAGTTTGTTTTACTTTTACTTGGCGCCGCTGTTGGAGGAAAACTTGCAGCATATTTTCTTAGACATCGCATCTCTCGAGTGTGTGTTTTTTTAAATTACACGCACACACATATGCGCACACACGCACACACACGCACACACATGCACACGCACGCACACACTCACGTACATACGCGCATACTCATAAGCAAAACATTGATGTATGTACATCTTATGTAGATTATTCGCTGTGTATAATTTTTCAGCTCGTAGTAATTAGCCAATAGGAATAGCTTTTGCATATGTAGTTGTGGGCGTGTTCCCAACCAGGGGGTGTGCCCCATACCCCATACCTCGTGGCACGATTGCCTCTTGAGTCGTGTGTGTTTCTATGTGTGTCTCCGTGTGCGTGTGGCGTGTGGCATGTGGCATGTGTGGCATTGAGATTTCTCAATGTTGGGATCTCAACTTCGGGTGTCGCTTAAAATGTTGCCTACACAAAAGGAAATTCCTTCTTTTTTTTGTAACTATAAAATGGCTAAATCTAAAAGTTTATTTTTGTAAAATAATTTAAGTTTTAATAAGTTTCAATTGAAATCATAAATATTTCATTTTTATTATTTTTGTGTTTTTCGTCACCCATTCCCCGCAAATCGAAATGAACTAATCCTGTCCATATTTTTCAGCGTAGGCACTTCCAAAACAATACTGAAAGTTTCATAAACTTTGGTCCACAAATAAGAAAGATATTATGAAAAAAATATATATATATATTTGCATAATATTTGCTCGCGTTTTGTGGCCAACACATGATCCGCTTGTTATCTGATTGTTATAAATTATTCTTAACTTTCTATTATTATTGAGAATCAATTCAACTTTCGTAGTAGCTCAAAATTTGAAGTTGCTTAAGTATTATGTAATAGCATTATTAACATTAAATAATAATATTATTATAATTATACTATAAAGAGGAAGAGAAATTCTTATTTATATTCTGATTTTTCATTTCTTGCCTTTTATTATTATTCTGTGCACTCGTGACAATTAAAAACCTAATTTAATAACTATATATATTTAAATATTTTTTATTTATGTGCACTATATGTTTTTTACTATTTATCATACAATTATTGCAACTAATTTGTACTTGAAAATTCCGCCTGCAATTCTGCAAAATTAATTAGTTTGCAGAATAAACTTATTTTTTGTTGTTGCTATATATATATTGGAATATTTTGTGAAATATGGCAGCTAATGTTTCTTGTTTGTTTTTTTTTCGCAGTTGTTTGTTGTTGCTGTTGTGCTGAACTCGTAGCGAAGTTGGGTAAGTGTCTACCCGTTATTAATTATGAATATCGAAATATATTGAAATAAGAAATAAAGCGACAGAAGAGTCAAACGAACGAGACTAACGAGTCTATTGAAAATTCATTTATACTCATACACATACTCATACTCATACTTATACTCGTACTCACACTCATACTCATACTTATACTCGTACTTGTGGTGGCATTCATTTGTGCGAGTTTGTCGATGGGAAAAGAGGATTAGGACTGTGGCCGGTACAAGGTAGGAGTGAGTGAGAGAGAAAGAATGCTGGTATAGGTATAGGGTATAAGACAAGGGGCAGAAGGTAAACGTTAGTAGGTGGACACGGCAAAGAGCAAGTGAAAAGTGTCAGGAGCTGCGCTCATTTCACAGCTCCACCTACTTTTTATATTACGCTGTTTTCGGTTAATATATTACGCACATGTTTTCAGAGTAGGCTAAGAGAAGGGCGTGAGGTTCAGGGTGGGCAACAAGGCGGGGTTTGACAGTGTGTGCGTAAAGCCTACACCTATCTGTATGTGTGTGAGTGTTATGTATATGTTTCCACACACAACATGCAGAAAACACTAGCGAACCCACAACGCTCTCGCGAGCACACACGCACAAGTACACACACGCACACACACACACACACACACACACACACACACACACACACACATACTCACGCACACGCACAGCCCATAAACGAGCCAAAATATTAACCAAACAGAGAAGAGCGCCAAAAAACGAATATCAACCCTAACTCCCCATTTCATCTTCATGCCCACCATCACCCCGCACCCACCGAACACTGAACACCTCAACCCCTCCCCCAACCCTTCGGTCCCATAAAACGATGCGCAGCAGTTAAAAATATTTAAAAATGTGGAGTGCGACGCAGTTGACGGCGGTTAGCTCCAATCCCCGTCTCCCTCCACCACCAACGAACCTAACATTTCCCATCAACAGAAACTGTGCGTATGTGTACTTTTTATTTATTTATTTTTTAACTTTTTTTTTTTTTTTTTTTTTTTCATTTTTCATTTTTGGCAAAGGGGGCGTTGGCGTCGGCGTCGGCAATGTCGACAGCAGCCACCACTCTTGGTTAATTGCCAAAAACAACTGTACGCCAGATGTAAGCAACAACTGTAACAGCAGTAACAGCAACAGCAACAGAAACGGCAACCGATAGAGTATCAGCAATCGGCAACAAGAGTCAAAGGGAAAGCAGCAAAGAGAGAAGTGATCCTCTAGATACAAAGGGTAATTAAGGCGTCGGATTCAGATTTCCACCATTTATAGACAGAGATGTTTAAAGAGTTTTCCAAAATTTCTATATTACTTATAAATTTAATTGTTGGCAACTTCTGTTATCTTGATTTATGCTTCTAGATCAATTTAAAGATTAAAAACAAATAGCTAAAGTTCAATTGTTTCTCTGTTATGTCTAGATCATACTATCTACTATAATTGCTGATATTAACTGTTGCCAAAGGGTATTTTAACTTCTTCAAACTTTTAGTTAACTTGATTCTAGATTAATTTAGAGACGATCTTCGCGTTGGCAGTTGGCCATTAGTTTTGTTGAAATTTTCTTTAATTACTTACAGCAGAATGTTAGCTTGGCAGTTAGTTGGAAATACCATGCTTTCCTGATGCTGCTGGCAGAAGAAATTCATTTCATTTACTTCACTTGCTCATGCTCGTATGTTTTACATAAAGAGAATGGAAAGTTTTTCTAATTCGCATTTATGTTTAATTTTTGGGCGCTTATGTTCTCTCTCGTTTACGCAACTGGAATTGCAAACCCAGGAACAGCTGAAACCCATCCCCAATTGAGCCACCTAGTCTCCCGTTTATTTCTTGGCACCCCCCCACCCCACCGTCTACCCACACCACTGTGTAACTTTGCCGCTGTGTGCCTCTTTTTTAATGGGGTGCTTTATGACAAACTTTCAGCTCGCGCCACTCGACACATGTATGTTCGTGTCTGACTCTGTGTGTGTGAGTGTATGTGTGTGAGAGTGTGTGAGTGTGCTTAAAAAAAGTAGAAGTAGCCCTTCGTATGAGTGTGTGCTTGTATTTGTGTGGAGGTAATGTCGCGCTTACAATGGATGTAGTAAGGGGAGAGGAAGGAGACTCACGCATTTCTAACACCGCCCACTAATGCCAACTGTATGTGGCTATGGCTGTGTAAAAGTGTGTGTGTGTGTGTGTGTGTGTGTGGGTGTGTGTGTGTGTGTCGACGTGTATGTGTGTGTCTGCTCATATGTAAACCCCCCACCCACCTGGCAAATGGAGCCCATGTAAATGGTGTTTACGTGTGTGTGCGCGTGTCTGCGGAGTAATTTTTTAACTAATTTTCTATACAAATTTTTAGCATGTCGCTGGGGTCGCGCACACACACAGACGCCCACACACACACAAATATTTAAATATATAAAAATATATATGTATGAGTAGATTTGCATACATAAGAGCTCATTCCTCCACTAGCTGCATGTATATGTGTCTGAGTTGTGACTTTTGGCAGTACAAGTTGTGGTGTGTTCCCATTTCCCATTTCCCAATTCCACTTGCCACTTGCCACATTTATCGCAGCGTTTGTGCTAATCTGAACTGTCTAACAGATGACCTCTTAGTTTGGAAAATGGAATATCTATATAGAACTAAACATCACATCTCGACGATAACACAATAAATGTATATTTAATTTGTTAATTTTACATTAAAATATAAAAAACAGATAATTGGAAAAAAATGATTAGATTTCCTAAAATCTTTAAATAAATTAACATAGGAAATTGTAGAAACTTATTTGTGAAAGTTAATAAAAAGTGAAATAATGAGTATGAATGAGAATTCTTTTAATGTTAGATTAATATTTCATTAAAATGGGAAATTTTAAAAATATATTATATTACACTATTAATTTTGTTTTAAAGTAAAACTCGAATATTAAAAAAATGTTGACTTTATTATTTAAAATATAAATCATTTATAAAATTTGAATATTTAAAAAGAATTTGAGTTTGAAAATTTGTATTTTTGTATTTTTTTCATAATATAAATATAAATAAACTGGGAAATTCTAGAAATTTAATCACATTGATTACACAAAAATTTAAACTATTTTTTTTTATAAATCTAAATATTTCAAACATCATGTATATTTGTCTTAAAATTTCTATAAAAAATGAGGCTAAGATTTCTTACTAATTTTTATTAATGAAATAGGAAATTGTATATATTAATCAAAGAGATAATAAAGTAATATATGAAGCGCTTATCAAACTGACTCGCTGTATTCATACTACTTTCATTGAGCAGAGCAATCAATCAATCAATAAATTGCTAAGAGTTGTGATCAAGAATATGCCTGACGCAAAAGATCTTCAGTTGTCAAGATTAACGAACTACACTAAAGGATCTCGAAGATCTCCACATCGTTGTCTAATTTGTCTAGGCGTATGAGGGATGTGCAAATACCTTTTTGAGGTTATTTCTTTTTAATAGAGAAATAATGAATGCGAATATCGATTAAAGCAGAAAAAACGTTTAGAACGGGAAAAAATATATATGGAATCATGCATAAAGGCTTTTGCAATATGTTTCTAACATGCTGTGCCATTGTCTGTATCTCCCTCACTTTTTATTTTGATCCCGCTGCTTCTCTTAATATAAGTGTGAGTGTGTGTGTGAATTTGTCTTTGTGTGTATGTGGACAAACACTCTATCATAATATTGAAAGTCACACACGATTATATAGACGTTAGAGAATGCTATTATAAGCCTTAGACGGACACACTCACACGCATACATACACACACAATCTCGTGCAATGGAACCTTTTTGAAATAATAGGCAACACGCCAAAAAGTATGCAACAAAGTTTGAAAAACAGTTGAATTATAAAATATTTCGATGGAGAGTCATGTTATGGTTATGACGATGTGGCAGTGGCAGTGGCAGTGGCAGCATGATATGCATTTTGGGTAAGCTGTGTGATGCCCTCACATGGGGGATTGACGAAGGGGGAATGGGGTGTAAGTCTAGGCCTAGGCCTATGGGATCGGTCAGTCATTCTGATTTGCATTGTTTGTTGTTAGCAGTGTCAGCTGCCACAGATAGATTGTCCATATCTACGTATGTGTGTGTGTGTGCGTGGTTGTGTGTGTGTGTGAGCAAGTAAAATTAACATTTCATTGGGCTGCGTTTTTTCGCTTCATCAATAAATTTGCCAACCCCAAACACACAACAAAAATTCATTTTTCCATTTTTTTTCATTTTCAAATATTATTTCTCTCTATATTTTTTTTGTGCCCATTCTTTTCAATAAAAAACCATTACATAGGCAAATATAAATTGTGTCCGCGCCTATACGTGTGTGTGTGTGTTTGTTTCGAAATATTGCCGGGAAAAAAGGTAGCCATTATAATTGCAATATGAAAAGCATGTGACGTCAAATATTTTTCGGTATTATTCATAAGGTTTCTCATTTGTCAAAATAAAAAAAAAAAAAATCATTTGTTTGGCCTGTCGCCATTTAGCTGGGGGAAAGTCTGACCATTTTTCATACTTTCTCTTTCTATTCATATCTCTCTTTCTTTCTCTCTCTCGTTTTCTCGGACTAAGGCAGTTGTTATTACTATATCATATAGATACCATTGGAACGATCAGTCGAAAATCCATGTGTAGTGTACTTAATATTTTTGTAAGCATTGTGACGAACTTTGTTAAATATCGGATTACTATATCATATAAGTAACTGTCATAATAGGGTATCAAATCTTCGGCGTGTCGAATATTACTTCTTTTTCATTATATAACTTTTAATTAAATGTGAAGTCTTTTTTTGGGTGCGCAGCATTATGATTTGACGCGAATCTGGATATATATATATATATACATATATATATCTATATATATATATATATACATATACATATATATATAAATATATATATACTTAGACATACATAGGCTGAACAGAATGGACTTATAACCGTAGGTCAACTTCATTGACTCATTAACCATTTAGGCGACCATCATGTACAGTGAACACTCGCAAAGGTTTCTGCTGACTCTAGAGATGATTCAAAAACAAAATGCTGTTTACAGTTGGTGACGGAGGAGGGGAATGGGGAAACAGAAGGCACGATGGGTGTTGAGTGTGGCAGAAATGCTACTTTACACAACGTATCGTGCTCGTAAAAAATAATATAACTACATACATGCGCGCTTACTACCCATTACAAGCTCAGCATGCTTGGCCTCACCTTCTTCCTACTGCCCCCTTCTTTGCCCTTTCCCCCTTTCAGTCGCTAACCCGTAGTGAAAGTTTGACAAGCTGCGCTGTCGTTGGCTCTATCGCAACCTTCGCTACCTCCTTAATTCCTCCCGCTCCGTTAGCGACCAAAAATCCGCCCCCACAGTCGACTAACAGCTTTCCACGCATACGCGCAATTCTAAAAAATTAATGTCGCTTTCGTAATTTCAACGCACACAAAAACTGCCGAAGAGGCAGCGCTGCCAGCAGCCTCAACGGCAGAGAGCCGAGGGCAGCGGGGCTGCAGACGAGAAGAAAGCGGACGCAAACTGAAAGCGGTAGGCGAACTGAATGTCTTAGTTGGGCAAAAAAGCATTGCAGCTCGCGAGGGGCAACAAAATGGGGTAAGCAAAGTAAAATAAAGCAGCAATAGCAGCAGCAACAGCAGCAGCAACAGCAACAGCGACGCCAGCGTCAACGTTTGCGTCAGCGTCAGCGTTAGCTTCAACGACGACGACACTCACTTAAAAATTCGAATGTTATAGAAAAATGAGCAAAGCACAAAAAAAAGAAAAAGTAAAGCGACGCAGAGAAAAGCGCCGGAAAAAAACGAACTGAAATTACATAAAATGAAAAGTTCTCGTTACGCGGCGCAGTTGTTACGACTCTTCCCTTCCACCTCCCACCCACTTTCTATCACACACACACACACACACTCCCTACCTCTGTTGTTGTTGCTGATGCTGTTGCTGCTTCTAATGCTCATCTCTTTCTAACTCGGGAATGTCGACAGAAACAACCTCGGCGATTCGGTATTGCTATTGTATATATGTGTGTGTATGTGCGTGAGGCTGTGCGTGTGTGTGTGTGCCTTGGGTGTCCCTCGTTGGGAGTGTACCCGTTTTCTGAGGCACCGCGACTGATTACTACTTTTATTGCTAGCAAATATCGTACTTTCTCTTCAAGGTGGATACGCCATGCCCCCCTCTTCGCTCTCCCTTTCCCACCCCCTTTCACTTCGTAGCCCCTGCCCTAAAATAGTATGTGTGTGTGTGTGTGCTTAGCTTTTTAGTCAGCTTTAAAGGGAGCTGGAGCTGGGAGGGGGAGAGGGGAACTGATGTAACTTGCGCGGAAACAAGGTTTTTATTTCACCATTTCTTTCTATACTTTTCACTTCGTTCCCTTTCCTACTCCCCCCCTTCGGACAATTTTGCTTTAGATTTTGCTGCGCGAAATTTTTTCAAGGGTGGTTTATATGCATGTGTTTGTGTATGTGCGAGTGTGTGTGTGTGTGTGTGCGACAGTGCGTGTCTATGTCTGTGTCTGTGTACTTGGTTGTAGCTACGCCAGCTGAGACGCTGACGACGGCTGAGGCTGTGGTGGTGTCGTCGGCGGCGGCGGGGGGCAGAGACAGAGACGTAGACGGAGTCTGAGGCTGAGGCAGACATCGTGCGTTGTAGTTGTATTTTTTCAATTTTTGTACTTATGTTGACGCTGGCGTCGATGCCGTCGCTGCTTTTGCGGCCGCAGTTGCGCTTCTTCTAGGTAACCCCTACCCTCGTTCACCCTCCCCCCGCAACAGTTTCAACATTGCCAGAATCTTCATCTTCGTTTGCAGGTCTCAATTTTTCGTTTTTCGTTTTTAACTACGTGTTCGTAGTTAAAAAAAAATCTCATACATACTCGTATTATGTTTTATGCTGGCTGCTTGTATGTTTCCCTCTCTGTGTCTGCGTGTGTATGTGTGCGTGTGTGTGTGAGTGTGTGTGTGTGAGTGTGTGTGTGTTGTAGGTGTAGTTGTTGTGTCGTCTGCTATAAAGAAGAGGCTGGCGGATAAGCGGAATCGTAGTGGAAAAAAGGTGCTTTTTAGACGCAATGACAACGATAACGAGAGAAGCAACACATAGCAAAGCAAACAGACAGCGTACACTGTGAGAAATTAATCAACATTTATGTTGTAAATATGATTCTAAGAATAACATTGTAATTGATTCAAAGATTGGTGGATATGCAAATATCTTCGTATTGAACGGGAAGAGTTATTGCGAATGTAAGGTATTGAAAAAAGGAATAGAGAAAGTACTATTCGTAGTATTAGAAATGCAATTCTCTGTCATTTCTCATGGTGCAGTTTGGAGTACAGAGCGAGAGTTTCTGCGAATTGAATACAAGAAGATGATGAAACTCATACCGGCAACTAAACAGGGCTAAGGGTAAGGTAAGGGTACGGGTATAAAGTACGGGTACGTTTGCTACACACGATAAGAAGGGAAGCAGAAAAGAGAAAAATAAAAAGCAGCAACAACAACAACAACAACAAGAACAGATTCAGTAAGTTTAGAAAATAAAAAGCGCACACAACCCTGCGACGAGGGTTGCAATATTTCTTTTGCATTGCCTTCTGTCTGCTGCGATGCCAAAGCCAAAGCCAACGTCAACGTCAACGTTAGCATCAGCGCCAGCGTCAGCGTCGACGCAGCGTCGGCATCGCGACACAACCAACAGGCTTCGGTATTAGTTGATGTTCTTGTTGTTGTTAGTGGATGTCGTTGGCCAGGAGTTGTGGAGTGATTTCTGCTTGTGTGTGTGTGTGTGTGTGTGTGTGTGTGTGTGTGTGTGGCATCCTTTTATATTTAAAAATTCTCATTTCAAAGTCTAAGCTCGCGACTGGCTGGAGTTGGGGAAGGAGGGTGGATATTCGCCGCCGCAGCGAAGTGCTCCTCTTCCCCCACTCCCAAAATAAATAACATACTTATTATTACTTTTAATTTCGATTCCCCCTCAGTGTGTGTGTATCTGTGTGTGTGTGTGTGTGTGTACGTATGTATGTATGTATGTATATGTGCCTGTGTGTGCTTGTGTAGCATGTGAACATGTGTATGTGTGTGTTGCTGCCACGCGATTAGTTTACTAGTGTGAGTTATATAAGCGTACGTAAAAATGAAAGTGATCAAAGCGGTAGGTGGGGGGGGGTGAGGGTGCTGGGGCGCAATGGGGTAGGAGAGAAGGAGAGAGAGAGCCTACTTTCCCCTATTGCTAAATTGTCCACACGCCTTGAATATAGCAATAACATTAGACTATTATACTATGTATATATATATATGTATGTATGTATATATGTATGTATATATGTATGTATATATACAGATCAGATCAGATATCTATATCATATAGTTGTCATAGGAACTAACTCATTCATTGTGAATATAATGACATTTCGTATATTCTGGCCAAATTGGATTATATTATGGAATAACTATTTAGCATATTTGAAAATAGTTTTTATATTTCAAGATATTTTAATATATATTTCAGCAAGAGTATCAAATCATCTAATTCTTAGTGGTTTTTCCATTCTTAATTTTTGATGCTTCCTTGCTTTTAGCACTTAGGATGCATTTTAATAATTAGCTAAAAATAAAATGTCACTTACGTTATTTTTTCGGTTTGGTCTCGTTATATTCTTAGTTAAACAGGAATCTGAAAATATTAAAATATTTAAATAGTTTAAAAACGAACTTATTCAAGCTGAGGGTAGTGTAAATGAAGTTTATCTAGCTAAGTTTATGTATCTTTAATTCTCTTGTAGAAACACTTTTTGAAGCTTATATAGATATGGACCCATCCCATGCCACCTCCTCCAGCATAGGCATGGGTCCATGTGCAAGGAGAAGGTAACGGTAACGACGAGTCCCATAAAACATACAAATGGCCAAATAAAACATTTTAAATGTAACAACAACAATAAGAACAACAATAATAATAATAACAACAACAAGAGCAAATAAGAAAATAGTATTGTTCTTAGAAAAAACGACAACACGACGACGACGACGAGGAATGAATTGAATGAGTGGTGCAAGTCTGGGTGGGTGATGGCGGGTGGTGTGGAGGGGGGTTGAGCGGTTGTGGCGCACAAGAAAAAACATCAGAACATCAGAAAAAGGAAGTAAAGAAAAAAGTAAAGCATTAGATACATTTTTTATGCTGAGCTGACTCGTTTAGCTGTCCATTGGTATTGCTTGATTTGCGCCCAAATCTCTCCCCCTCTTACTGTTAAGCAGTTAGGAGTGGAGCCTGCAGCTCTTGAAAACGAAAGAGGATAAGGAGAAGACTACATTTAACTGAAATCAATTATGCGTTTTTATAATTTATAAAATATGTATTAAAATAAATTCAATTAATTATTTAATTAATAGATTAAATACAAAAAATATAAAGAAAGTAGAGTATGATAAGTAAGTAATAAGTAAGTAAATGATTGATAAATAAATAATAAATTATGCCTCATAATTACCACACAGTTCTTGCCGAATCTAAATGCAAGAGGAAGATCTGATAATCGGGAAAATAGCACAACGTGGCGTATGAGTTATTTTTGTTTGCCTACAGGCACGTTCTTAGAGGGAAGGGAGAGGGGAGGGCAGGCTGGTCTATGCCATTTAGAGGCACTATTCTGGTGCTACGTGCTCTATACGATTACATAAGTAGCAACGGTACCTTTTCTTATTTCTGCTTCAACTGCGTCTCCGGTTTGGGCTTTGGCTTTGGCTTCAGCTCTGGACCCGGCGCATTGCTAAGCGCACAAAAACTTAGAAATAATCACCCACATAAATCTTAAAATGTCTACCTTCCCCGTTACCGTTACCGTTACCGTTACCTAACTACTCGCCGTTCTTTTGTTGTGTTTTCTGTGTGTGTGTGTGTGTGTGTGTGTGTGTGTGTGTGTGTGTGTGTGTGTGTGTGTGTGTGTGTGTGAAGGGTGAGGATGAGATTGAGGGGGACTCACAACAACAGCAATGGCAATGCGATGTTTACGCGACTAAGGCTAAGGCGCGGTGGTATGAAGTGACTTCTCCCTCTCTTCACGCTCTCCCCTCTCTCTTTTACTTTCTCTCTCTCTTCGGGGGCAAATGAAAAATAACTTAGAAGCACGTTTTGTGGCATTTTTCGTTTTGCCTCGCGTCGTCTGTGTTGTTGTTGTTGCTGTTACTAATGTTGTTGTTGTTGTTGCGGCTGCTACCGTTATTAGTGCACATAGTTGAGAGACAAAATGCGGCAACATCGACTGCGCCTCTCTCTCTCTCTTTCTCTCTGTATGTGTGAGTGTGTGTGTCTGGACCAAAGAAAAGTTTCTTTTATTTCGATTTTCCGAATTGTTGTTGTTGTTGTGTGTTCATATTCGCATGCTGTATATGCATCAGAATGTGGCACGTGTTAAGGGACTGGTGGGGCAAAGGGAGCATGGTGTTGGCCACAATTCTTTCAAAATTCAACGATCGCTTTCGCTTTCTGTCGAGCAGCTGATCCAATAACCAATAACCTAACCGAGCTTATTGCTCAGGCCGTTAATCTAAAACATGGCTATAAACAAAGGCCAAAAAGCCACAATCGTGTTGTTATGCAAATATTGAATGTGTGCTGGTTTCTCTTAACTTTACCTTTTTGTTGTTCTTCTTCTTGGGCCTCGTGGGTTTTTTTTCTTGGCATTTTTTTGGCCCATCTTTGCACAGGCCTTTTTCTATAGCCCCTATACTCTTAACACTTGCTTAAATCCACATTGTTTGTCGACAACAACAACAACACCAACAAAAACAAAAACGACAACAATGACGACTGCATGCAATGCAATGTGCAATGAACCTTCGACTCAAGGCCACACTCCAAACCACAATACCCAACAATCTAAGGTGGAAAAGGCAGTAACAACTATAGTATAATTATAATTAGAGCAACAACTAGGTTACATAGAAAGAGACGAACATGGCCGTATCAACTCATTCGGATATTATCAAATTATTAAGCAAAGCGAAATAAACCAAAAATCATCTATATAAACCAATGACTTGAATCAGACACAAGTTAGTTCACCACGTGTCTCCTTCGGGCGTTGCTTTTCAGGAATTGGAGACAATAACGATCGAATATTACGGAATATTTCAATTATGTTTGTGAATGCCTGTGTATGTTTTAAAAAGTGACTTAGAAATCAAAGCATGAAGCAGCGTAAGAAAGGTGGCAACAAAACAAGGCAAATTAATGCTTTAGGCTTTATGCCTTATGCCTTATGCCTTATTCCTCTTCCAGTTGCCGGTCGCAGTCAAGCGCAGCGACTTCAGAGGCATCCCAGTCAGCATCTTGTGGCACCGTGGCAAGCAGATATGGAAGCGGTTAGGGGAGTACAACGTTGAGGTAGGCGATAAGGGGAGGCAAGTGGCAGCGTGCTTCGAATTTTGGCAGTTTTGTTTTTTGACTCCGTAAAACTTACAGCAACAGCATCTGCGACTATTTTGCTAGCGCAGTCGGCGATGGCTGCGACGTTGCTGTCGCTGCCGCTGCCGCTGCCGCTGTTGACGCCGCCAGCGCTGCCACTTGCTGCCCGAACGTTTTACATAAATCTTCTTTTCAAAAAAAAATAAGCACTAATGCCAAGGCGAGGCAAAAGCGAGCCATGCTCGTAGAGCCAAAAGGGAAATATATAAAAAAATATAAAACGAACTAGAAAATTTAGTATCTACACATACACAAAGGTACACACGCACATGCACACACACACACACACACACACATACATAAACGCTCGGTATTGCGCGGCAAAAAAAGGAAAATTTTTTATTACAGCGAGAAAACTTAATGGCTGTTGGAGGAATGGTGAAACTGTGGCAGGGGCAAGCCAAAAACAGCAGCAGCAGCAGCAAAAGGAAAAGCAAAGGAAAGAGGAAGAGGAAGAGGATAAGAAAGGGAATGAATTGAAGATGCTGAACATAGAAGCCGACGTCAAATTCGCCGAAGAGACTAAGGATAAGTACGGGGACCAGAACTAAAACGACAAAGAATACAAGGAGGGGGAGTGGATGAAGCAAGGGCGAGGACGAGGACGACACGAGAACGAGGACTGCACGATGTGCCAAAAACTGCGTTGCGTAGGCGCGCAAGGGTTGGGACTCTGTTTTCTAACTAGCACTAGGCGTGGGGAAGCTCCCCTTGGTGGGGGGGTGGAGTGGGTTGGGGCAAAGCAACAGTAACATTCATGCTTTGATTTCGATTTCCCAAACTATGCCGGAAACTACGAAGGATTTTCCTACATTGAAGAGAAAGTGTGGTGTGTGTGCGTGGACTGTTGTGAATGGCTGGAGCGGGGAGGGGGAGGCGGGTGTCAGAGAGGTGGTTATGAGAGGAGCACTCGTTTAACTATTAACGGCATCGTTTTGCTACAGATTCGTGCTTTCTGTATTAGTCCAAATAATGTTTCTCCTTCCTCTGGACTCCTTGTTCAGCGATTGGAACTCAGTCGCTGATTCAGTCAGTGTTCGAATGCCGTTCATTGATTTCAAGGGTGTTGCTGAGAGGGAGATCGAGAAAGGAACAGGGGAAAGGGGCACGGGGCAGATGGGAGGTCAGTTAAACGACTGCTTAGACTGACTTTCTTTGGGTCTTGCCTCTAAAATTGTAGTTCGTTAACGCCGCGACTTTCAATGTTTTTCAATGCAATTGAACTTCTGCTTCAACTTCTGTTTCAAGTCGCTTTCAACTTTATTCGATTCAATTCAAGTCGATGTGACTTTGTCTAATTTGCTTCCTAATTTTCTACTTTTATTGTTACAATTTTTATGAATATTTTTTCCCCTTTTTAAAGTGTGTTTTGAAGTCGACTTTGTTTTTGCTGTCTCTCTTTCATCGTCGTCGTTTTCCGACTTTGTTATGGTTGTTGTTATTGCTGCTGATTCTGTTTTGTTTTTGTTGTTTTTTTTTTTTCAATTTTATTTCTCTATATTTTTACGATACTGGAAACTACCCTTAATGATGCCGCGGAAGCTGCTCCCGCTGCGGCCGTGTCTCTGTCTGTGTGTGTGTGTTTGTGTGCGTACTCGAGTGTACGTGCGTGCGTGTATATGTGTGTGTGTCTAAAAGCGGCAAATGCTGCAAGTTTTGTGCCAAGGCGAAACCAAAAATACCGTTGATCATGCGCCTAAAGTAGTTTTTAAAGGTCTCACAAATACACACCCACCCATACACACACATATATATTTATCTGAGATGACCCTCAGTCCGCCCAATGCTGTGCTACAGTTATTGTTCTTTGCCTCATCGAAGCTTAGGTTCGGTTCACTTTTCTTTCCTTCGCTTCGGGTTTTTTCCATACTTAGTTGTAGTTGTTGTAATTGAAGTCGGTCGCGACTTGTCGAAGCGGAGCGAGAGGGGAAAGGGCAAGGGGCATAAAACCTGCCCCTAACGGGCTGCCGCAGCTTCTAATTTTACATTTTATTGTTATACTCTGTTATAGTTGTTGTTGCTGTTGCCGTTTCCTTTACAACTTTTTATTCTTCGTTTTTAGGGTTCGTAAAAGGGTTGATTAGGAAGATGCACAACAGTTCACACACACACACACACACCAACGCACAGCAGCACATGCCCCCAACCATCCCTTTCTTTACTTTATTGACCTGTGCACGCGCTTCGATTTTTGTTATGTTGCTTTGTGCTCGCCTCCCCTCGTAGACTCTGCAGGCTGTGCAGCCTCTCAGCCCTCCACCTTATCCCTTCCTGCCCGACTACTTGTAGTTTTGGACTCCTCGAAAATCCTTTTTATCGCTGCTAATATGAAAATTATGGAATGCGCCAGAACTGCTCATAAAACAACCCGCAATTCTCTATTCCATTTACGATGCCATTCGTCTCTAAAAATATGTGATATGTCTTATAGTATAATATGAGAGTCTAGACAAGAGATACGAGCTCAGCCTAATGAGCTACATTTCATCATGGACGTGACAATAGTTTCTAAAACACCAAATTTTGTACATGATGTAATTTCTTATGTAGATGTGTGTGTGCGTCCATGTATATATGTAGTTATGATTGAAAGAAATTTTGTTTAAGCAAGTGAAATGGTTTGTATTAGTATAGTATTATTACTAAGTATTAAGTATAGTAGTATTAATAAATTAAACAATATTATAATGTTATATTAAACAATTCTTATTTTATATTATTATATTATATAATAATAATATTATTAAACAATTTTGTATTTTTTATTATTATTATTAACATTTTAAAGAATATACACGATAACAAGAATTGCAAAAAACTTAAAAAAAATTCTGGGAAAAGGAAAATGTACAATAAATTTTATTAATCTTGGATAACCTATCAATCGTGCATCAATCAAGTTTTGATAATTCCGATATTCTCATCACATACAATCGTATACCCTCACTATTAGAGCAAATAAAGAGAATGTGAAATAAAAATTATAATGAAAACACAAATATCCCTTTACCTTTTGTCCTTGTCGACGGCTAAGTAAACGCGGCCCACGTAAAATGCGTTTTAAAATTAAGCAAAGCATTAAAGAAGAAGAAGAAAAAAGAAAAGCAAAGAGGACATAGTATACAACAGGCAGCCAAAAAGTGAATAACAATTTATAAAAAAAAGAAAAATTGAAATGTAGCTGAAATAGTAAAGAAAAGAAACAAAATGGCGAAAAAAGTTTTTTCCTTTTCTTTGTTTTCTGCTTCTTTCATTTTTTAGAAATGGGAGGAAAACTGCGGTGAGGTGCGGTGTAGGGGGGTTGGTCTAAAGTTCGCGGCAAAGTTAAAATAAATTGCAAGTTGGCATTAGAGACGCACACAGTCGCACACACACACACACACACACACACACACACACACACACACACACACACACACACACACACACACACACACACACACACACACACACACACACACACACACACACACACACACACACACACACACACAGATGAATGTTAGTCAGCCGCCATATTAATGGCAATTGGGTGGCAAGTGTTGCGGCCCTTGCGGCATGTGTGTGTGTGTGTGTGTGTGTGTATGAGTATGAGTATATGTATGTGTATGTGTATACGGTACATGAATATAAAACTTTATTTTTATTTATTCCCTTTTCTACTCCCAACCGTTTGCCGTGTGCCGTCTCACCGCTCGTTCGCCCGACGCCCTTTGCCTGTCTCTGTGCCGCGCCGCTCCGCGCACATAAAGCAAAATTTATTAGAAAACATTTCATTCTCGTTCTCATTCTCATTTTCTCTTTCTCTCGCCTGCCACCCGTCACCCGCCACCCACCACCTGCCGCATGCCGCATGCCACACGCCGCAGCTGGTTTTGACTGCGACTCCGGGTTCCGTCTCCGGCTCCGACTCAAGCTTTTGCGCTCTCTTTCTCGCAATAGCTTTCTCTTTCTCTTTGTCCCTCTATCTATCTATCTATGCTCTTTCTCTTACGCTGACTCTCTCTCCCTCTCTGACTTGGCTACTTCATCTTCTTCTTTGCGTTTTGCATGCTTATTCGCAATTGTTGTTGTAATTGTTTTCATTGTTACGCGGAGCGCTTTGTGCGTTGTGGGGGGTGGGGAGGGGTAGGCTATGTGAGGGAGGTGAAATAAAAAAATGCCAAAGGAACACGAGAGAAAAAAAATGCGAAAACAAAAACAAAACACAGCAACTGAAACTGAAACAGAAAACGGCACAAAAATATGTGTGGCAACATCTTTAACGTGGCTATGTCGGTGGCAGCATAGAATTATTGCCACAACGCGCCTCGTCGCATCTCGTCTGCGTCTTTTCCTTTGGCCTGCTGCATGTGGCATGGGCAATGGGGCTCGGAGCATGGGACATGGGGTATGTGGCATGAGCCTCGCCCAATGGCGCCCCATTGTTGTAGGCGTAGGCAGCTATTTCAACGACGACGACGGCAACTAAACCCCAGATGGCGCACTACACAAAGTTATGATATAATTTGGATTTCTTTTCGCTAAATTGCTTGTACCAACAATAAATATGTATTTATGTTGGCCCTGTCTTTGTGTCTGTGTAAGCCCTGGCTCTAACTGTGCCTGTGTGTGTGTGTGTACTCTGAATGTGTGTTTGAAACTGTGTTTAAGTGCCTGTACAGACAGCTCCCAACTGCCAACTGACAACTGCCACCTCCACCTACCCCCTCTCAACGGGGATAAGCGCAACAACAGACAACAACAGAATATCTACTTACACACATACACACACACACACATTCACAAACATACACTCACATCCACACAGAAATGGTTTAGCATGTACTCAAAAGATAATACATATTCTATATTTATATAGAAAACTCCTTGTATTGGCTGATTGACTTATTGGATGAATGATTGACATGGCTATTCAAACTTACCGCCTTTTTAATTTATTATAACTTTTTTTTAATTTGTGTTTAATTTAATTTGTTTATAGAATAAAATAATAGATGAAATCCTGTTGTATATTTTAGTTCAAATTATATATTATATTATAATTTAAATGTTTCACATCATTATTATTAAAATAATATTATTAAATATTAAGAATTCTATGTAATTTTTTTTTGTAAACAGATAAAGATACAGATACTGATACTGATACAGATACAGATACAGATACAGATACAGATACAGATACAGATACAGATACAGATACAGATACAGATACAGATACAGATACAGATACAGATACAGATACAGATACAGATACAGATACAGATACAGATACAGATACAGATACAGATACAGATACAGATACAGATACAGATACAGATACAGATACAGATACAGATACAGATACAGATACAGATACAGATACAGATACAGATACAGATACAGATACAGATACAGATACAGATACAGATACAGATACAGATACAGATACAGATACAGATACAGATACAGATACAGATACAGATACAGATACAGATACAGATACAGATACAGATACAGATACAGATACAGATACAGATACAGATACAGATACAGATACAGATACAGATACAGATACAGATACAGATACAGATACAGATACAGATACAGATACAGATACAGATACAGATACAGATACAGATACAGATACAGATACAGATACAGATACAGATACAGATACAGATACAGATACAGATACAGATACAGATACAGATACAGATACAGATACAGATACAGATACAGATACAGATACAGATACAGATACAGATACAGATACAGATACAGATACAGATACAGATACAGATACAGATACAGATACAGATACAGATACAGATACAGATACAGATACAGATACAGATACAGATACAGATACAGATACAGATACAGATACAGATACAGATACAGATACAGATACAGATACAGATACAGATACAGATACAGATACAGATACAGATACAGATTCAGATACAGATACAGATACAGATACAGATACAGATACAGATACAGATACAGATACAGATACAGATACAGATACAGATACAGATACAGATACAGATACAGATACAGATACAGATACAGATACAGATACAGATACAGATACAGATACAGATACAGATACAGATACAGATACAGATACAGATACAGATACAGATACAGATACAGATACAGATACAGATACAGATACAGATACAGATACAGATACAGATACAGATACAGGTACAGATACAGATACAGATACAG
The DNA here is from genome assembly GCA_018901825.1 of Drosophila funebris. NCBI lineage: Eukaryota > Metazoa > Arthropoda > Insecta > Diptera > Drosophilidae > Drosophila > Drosophila funebris. Next base: position 4,380,886 of record JAEIFK010000455.1, on the reverse strand, counting down.
ATACAGATACAGATACAGATACAGATACAGATACAGATACAGATACAGATACAGATACAGATACAGATACAGATACAGATACAGATACAGATACAGATACAGGTACAGATACAGATACAGATACAGATACAGATACAGATACAGATACAGATACAGATACAGATACAGATACAGATACAGATACAGATACAGATACAGATACAGATACAGATACAGATACAGATACAGATACAGATACAGATACAGATACAGATACAGATACAGATACAGATACAGATACAGATACAGATACAGATACAGATACAGATACAGATACAGATACAGATACAGATACAGATACAGATACAGATACAGATACAGATACAGATACAGATACAGATACAGATACAGATACAGATACAGATACAGATACAGATACAGATACAGATACAGATCGTCAGGTGATCGTCTGCTTGTGGCCCTTAAGTTGCTTCTCTTTTCTTTCTCTCGTTCTCTCCCTCTCTCTTTACAGTTGCATTTTTATAAAATTACTCGTCCAACTCGCGGAATTAATAAATATACATATAATACATATATACTTATAATATGTATGTACATGCGAGCATGTATTTATGCTCACTTTCACACACACACACACACACACCCATACACAGAGCAGACGTGTAGGCGGGTTTAAAAAAAAACCTACACTCAAAGCCCAACCTGAACCGCGCAACCACCCATTTGGTAGCAAAGCAGCGACGCCGCCAAAAGAACGACGCAGAAAAAAGAAAAAAGAAAAAAAATTGAAGCGAGATGAAGAGAATATGAAAGGGCGCAAGGACAACGCAAGGATGGCGACTGATTTACATTTTTAATTGTGTGTGTGTGTGCGTTTGCAATAACAACAACATCAGCGACGTTGACGCTTCAGCTAAAGCGACCTTTGGTCATGGTCTAACTCTATGAAGCTTAAACTAATACTCCTCCCCAACCCCAACTGCCACCCCTTACCCAGTGACTACGTTGACTAAACATCTAACCATTTAATAGGCATAGAGGCCCTCAGGTCGCTGGCGTCGCGTTCAGTCACTGGCCGTAGCGTCGGCGTCGGCGTCAGTGTCGGCGTTGCTGCTTACGCTGGCAGTGCTGCTTGGCAACATTTGAGATTAAAAATTAGGCAAAAGGGTAGTTTAGCCTGTCACACACACATACTTGTAAATAAATATATATATATATATATAGCGCTTTTGTTGTAATGAAATGAGCACATACACACACGTACACACACTCACAAAAAGCGAGAAACCCGCACAGAAAAACGCATTATAAAATGTGAGTAGTGTATGCTAATGGCAGACGCAAGCTTGGCATTGGCTTTGACGTTACCACCAGCACCGCCCGCTTCCTCATCTCTTCCTTCTCAGTTGCCTCTCGCAAGATACCCGCACCCTAGCCCTCCTCTGCCACGGCCATGGCAGTTTCCAACGCGCAATGTAAAAATGGGAAAATTTGTTTTTTTTTTTTGTCTTCTTTTTTTGTGTTGCGCTGTCAGTGGAGACAGTGGGTGTTGTGGTGGGGGTGGGGAACGCACAAGACACATTATCTAATATATGCGTATATGCGTGTGTATGTGTGTGCATGTATGTATGGTTGTGTGTGTGTGTGTGTGTGTGTGTAAGAGTATGTACGGAAGCCCCTTTTTGCAGCTACAACTACCACAGCTCGAGACCTCCGAAACTCAGCCCCAACTCTCTTCGTTTCCCTGTCCCATCGCCCCACCGCTACCCGTATGCCACCGCACCGCTGTCGCGTCTACCACACGTCGTTTGCAATTTTTCATTTTAATTTTCATTAGCGTTTTACTCGTTTTTTGTTGCGTGAGTTTTCTGTGTCTTTTATTTTATTTCTTTCCCACACACACATGCATGTGTGTGTATATATATATAAATATATGTATATATATTATATAGAGAGGAAACCAAAAAATGCGTAACTCATACACCTATCACTACCCCTCCCTCTCCCTACTCGTAACCGTAGTCGGAATCCAAAACCGAAACAGAAACAGAACCGTGGTTCAAGTTCGAGCTTTGAGTTTGAGGTTCGAGTTGAATTTTCTTTTTGCGTTTTCCTAAAATGCCGCACATGTACATTGGCATGATGTAATAAGCGTATGAAAAGTAAGAATGCTTTGCCGCTTAAGTAGTGCTACCTCCCTACCTCATCAGGAGGGGTGTACATCATTTGTTGGGGGAAAGTTGCGGAGTCAAATCAAGGCAACGAAACTTTGCGCGAGCGTAATTTTTCAATTTGGCAACGGAAATTGCCTAGGGAGGTGACATACACACACACACCACACATGTATGTGTCTTAGCCCTAACTACGACTGATGATGATGGTTGTGTGTGTGTGTGTGTGTGTGTGTGTCTGTTCTCTGGGGAGCCACCCCTTTATTTTGCTCCACACCGCAGCTGATGCTTTTTCTAATAATTAATTTAAAACTTTTTCTTTGCAAATTGAGGAACATGTAACCACCGCCCTCCCGACCTCACCTTCTGTAGTCAATACCCCTGCTTCAGGCGCGTATGTATAAATTCTTAAGCGATATTATTTTAAAAGGCGCTACTAATTATCAGGGAAAATGAAAAGGGAATCTGGCTCCCAGTTTCTATCTCTCTCTCTCTCTCTCTCTCTCTCTATCTCTTTCTCCCTCCCTTTCTCTCTCTGTATCTCTTTCTTTCTCCCTTTCTCTCTCATTTTCCCTTTGTTTCTATCTCTGAGTGTCTTTCTTGACCACTTCTTTACTCTTTCTCTCTCTGAGTCTTTTTCTCACTTTTCTTGCTCTCTCTCCCTCTCTCTTTTATTTTCTTTTCTCTTTCTCACTATTTCTCTCTATTTCTCTCTATCCCTGTCTTTTTAGCACCAATCGCTCTATCTGTTTATCCCATTCTAGAACTGTCAAGTTCAAAGCTCAACAAGCAATTAATTAACTTTTGCTGACCTCTCCACCCGAAATCAGACAACAAGATCAAAATGTACGGGAAAACCAACCAAAATACTGATGGGGTGGTGGGAGACGGTTATATGAACCCTTTCCTGAAAATCGTTTTGGAATGCTAAAGGGTAAAGGGTAAAAATCAAAACGCAATAGTCACAAATTCACTTAACCCAGCCTATTGACCTCGTTTCGTTGTCCTTGTCCTCCTCCCCCTGCGCTACAACCACATCGTCCGATTCTCTTTGCCGGAGCATTGAGCACTTTTTGTCCCAAAAGCGATCGCAGAAAAATGCCACAAAATAGGCGTCAATTTAAAGGCCATTATCTACCAAAAATTACAGTGGGGTGGAATTCTATTTGACCACTAAACCGCCCCGAGTGTACATGTGTGTGTGTGTGTATTTGACTGTGTGTGCACCGATTAAAAACATGTCCCATTGCTGACAAAATGCAAATGAACCAATCGACCAACTGGTGGATTACCAGTCGGGCGTGTAAATAACCTTAACCCCTAGCCCTTCACCCTTAACCCTTGCTGGCTAAACACACACACACACACACTCAACCCCAACTCATGTGGCAAAATCTTTTCGAAAACACTTAAAGAGACACGGCCCAGACGCGGAATGGCCCAGAACCGACTACAACGCAACAGTCCGCCAATCCCACAGGCCGACAAACCCGTTAACCCGTCAAATCCCCCCAACTCCAACCCCAACCTAACAACCCTTTGCCCTTCATCCTTCCACACAGTGGGAAAAACCTGTCTGACATGACACAAAGTAAGTGATATCGTTCATGAGTCTTACTTGACTGTCCCTGTCCCTTTTGGTGGCAGCAGGCGATACAAGCAAGAGGTCAAGGGTTCGAGAATGTGTGGTAAAGCTCACACACGCACTCAAATACGCATACACACTCATACACAGATAAAGACTATGCCACACATATGGGAGAGAGTGCAGGTCCGGGTCCGAGTTCGTCCTGTTTTCCATTTATTTTCACTTAGATTTCTTGATTTGCCGTTGTTATTTGTTTGTCAACAATTGCTGTAAGTTTACGCAAGGATTTTCCTTATTGGTTCACACATGCTGGCACACATACACACATACAGACACACACACGCACACACGCGGACTTCAGTACAGATTCGGGGTAGAAACATAGGAAAAAATTTCCATATTATCGAACTTAACTAGCACTAAACACACACAAGGCAAAACCTTAAGAGTGGTGAGTGAGGGGGCGTGGCTGTAACAGGGGATGGGGAAGCAATGGAAATGAAAATGGAGAGAATATGATGGGTGACGGGGGGTAAGAGGAGGGAAGGGAAGGCTGGGCGATAAAGAGATTGAGGCTAAGAAGCAGACGAACAAGAACAAGATGAAGACATACAGAGGCGTCTGTGTGATAATTTGTTGATTTGGGCGTGTGTGTGCGTGTTTGTATGTGTGAGTTTGTCAACTTGTTGCATGAAGCGCCCTGAGCACAACAATAGCAATAGCAGACACACAGTCACGGACACGGCCAGTCGCACTCCCTCACTCTCTCAATTTCTTCTCTGCCACTCTCAATGTGTACTTAAAGCTGGACGTCAAGGACCCACACATACAATAAGATATTGTCTGCTGTGGGCGACAAGTCACTGTGTATGTGTGTGTATGTGGCATGTGGCATGTGGCAGTGTGGCAGTGTGTTAATATATTCATTGCCTTGCCTGACAGAGGCCCAGACTGAGACTCAGACTCAGACTGCAACCCAGACCCAGACCCGGAAGTAGTAGTCAGCAAGCTATAAAAACTGAAGAACACACTCACACAAATACACAGTCACACACGCGCGCACACACACTCACAAACAGGCAGGAAGATAGTCGCCACAAGGCTACAACGAGGACATGTGAAGGAAATGTTTTCAAGCCTCGCGTCGAATCCACATATGCTCTTGACTGGTTGACACACACCCATGTTCACCCATATTCACCCACTCACACCCACAAACACCCACACATCCATACAGTCACACCCATGCACACATATGTTGCGGCTCAGGACCTTAGGACGTTCGTTTGGCTAGCTGCCTTGTCTGTGGCTGTTGGTGAGTTTCTCGATGAGGACGGGGAGGGTAAAAGAAGCAGAGGGGGAAGGGATGAGTTGCTTGACTTTTTTTTTTTTTTTTTTGGGAATGCGAGTAAGTGGGAGACACGCGCCGACGACTTTTCTTGCTTGGCCAATTGGTGTCTGAGTGCGTGTGTGTGTGTGTGCGTGTGTGTGTCTGCGTGTCGGTGTGTGGGTGAGAATGACCTTGGCCTTACTTTTGGCTCGCCTTGTCACTTATGCGTGTGTGTGGGTGGGAGTGTGAGTCTGTAGGTGTGTGTGTGTGTGTGTGTGTGTGTGTGTGTGCTGGGGAATGTGTTGTCTGCGCTTTGCTTGTAATTTCATGCGGATTATCATTACAAGCAGACACAAACCCAGCTATAGACGTAGTCATAGCGCATACACACGCACACACACACCCACCCACACCCACACACACACATACAGTGACACAGACAGAGACCTACATGCAATGGCACGCGTAAGATTGTCAGACAGGTAGACGCTGTCGACTTTTCAGCCAAAATTCAGGCTGCAAGGTCAACTCAGTTGTCGATGGGGCAGACAAGGCTCCCAAACTCAGGGCAGAGTAGGCAGAGAGAGAGAGAGTGAAGAAGGCAGGCGGCATGGATAGAGACAGAAACCGGAAGTCAAAAAGTCCAGGACACAAACACTTGAATTTGTGGGATGGGCCTTCTTGGGGGACTTGGAGAGGCGGGATTTTAATTTTCAGTCAAACAAGAACTGAGGAGCAAGGCAGAGTGCAGATTGAGCTGCTACAGTTCCTGCTATCCTTTCCCTACATTCCTACTGTGTGTATATGGGTGTGTGTTCGATTTCTCATTTGTTTGAACAAATACCTTTGCAAGTGAACTTGGGTTTTGTGGCCGGCAAACAGCGAAAGAACGAACAGCGAACTGTAAATTGTGAACTGTGAAGTGTGAATTGCTGACAATGGGCTGTTGCAACACACAGACTGTCCACCCCATACCACGGTGCGTGTGGCATGTGGCACAGTTTCGTATTGTCCAAAACGAAGGTCACGGCAGATGTCTGCAAATGGTTGCCAGCCAACGCGACTTTCCCCATCTGCTTCCTTCATCTCTGCTCTTCTCATCTTCGTTCTCAGCGACAGGCGCAACGAGGTGAAGCAAAACGTGGTAAATACACAGGAAAAGCCACCCAACCACCCAAGTAACCATCCAAGCAAGAAGCAACCTGTTGCAGGCCAACAGACTTGATTCAAGAGTCTCTCTCGACGCAAAGTCTTAGCTTGAGTCTGGTCATTGTATTCTTGTGCGTATTACGCATACGCCGTGTTGGTCATGCTTTAAATCATTTATCAATCTGACTACCAGTATGACGTGAATACGAATGTTAGTTGAGTGTATCGATGGACTCATCAAATGTTTCAAATATTACAAAATGTTGCAAGAAGTTTTGAATCCGAATCCTATTTGCACACGATCAAATTAATTGTCCGTGTGGATACGATTTATTATTGAAAAAGTTTGGTACTCGATTGTATGTTGAGAGACTTTATGGTGGGGTGGGATTAGTGCAATGAGGAATAACGCGTTACGTGTTATGTCTCTGTACAGCATATTTCCATTTCCATTTTCCATTTGAATTTATTTATAGCACTTACTAAACTTTCTACGAAATTACATGCTAGAATTCGGCGCAATGTGAAAATAAGCAAAAAAATAATGACAGGCGGCAGCGGCAGGCGGGAAAGAGGTGGGGTAAACGGGAAAGGCGAAAAAGAGGTGGGGTGAACGGGAAATGCGGGAAAGTGGGAAAACAATGGCAAAAAAGTATCAAAACTGACTTTTACAATTTACAATTTACAGTTTACAGTTCACAGTTTACAACACATTCGCTTCACATACAACAAAGACAAAAACAAATACTGTACAGTACAGTACATCACAGAGCAGGCTAGAAGTATTCCTGCAAATGCATAAATGGGCCAAAAAAATATATAATTATTTTAATACGAAAGCATAACAAAAACGTGGCAGCAAAACGAAATTGCATTAACAATGCAGTGATCCCCGCTCTTGCCTCTTTGCCTTATCAGTAAAGTGCCGCTAATACTGAAACACACACACACACACACACACACACACACATGAGCACATGAGCACACACACACATATGAGCACACACACACACACACACACATGAGCACACACACACACACACACACATGAGCACACACACACACACATGAGCACACACACACATACTCGTGGCAGCAACATGAAAAAAATACCGCGCCAAATTATATTATAATTATATTTAAAATGCCACCGACTGACTATCTTCCTCCCCCCTCTTCTTCTTTCCCACTCTCTGCCTGCTTACTTCCCACCCTTCCTCAGTCTTCTGCTGTCGCTGCCAGGACTGTAGAACTATGACTATGTCTACAGCAGGCAAAGTGCAACAAAAAAATTTATTTTTATGAAAGACAAAAAACAAGAAAAAAAATTAAATAAAATTAAAAAATAAAATAAAAATAATATAAAGAAGAGAAATGTTGTAAATTTCGGTTGGAAAAAAGCTAAATGAGATTTTGCAGTCGGGCGGACGGACCAGCGTTTGTTAGAGTGAGCTTAGTAGACACTATATATGCTTGTCGACTTTCCAACCTGCTTTCCGCAACTCGCCCCTACTGCGCCTTGTTTATGGGAAGCTTTGAAGCGGCTACTTTTGGACAAAGGATGAGTTCTCTAACTTTGTGTACAGACAGCAACAACAGCACAGAACAACCGTTAATACTCGTACTAGCAAAGTGCAAAACAAACGGCAGTTGTAATAAGCACATAAATCGTTGGACCCATATAGAGAATATTACGTATACGCGATGTAATACAACTACTGCAGTGCAGCGAAAGCAACTCAATGGACGCAAATTGCAACTGCTCAAATACGAGGAACACACGGCATAGCCAAACCTTAAATATTTGTACACGCTATAGTCAAGAGAGTCGCTTCATTTGTTGTCTATGCCTGGCAATCTAACTGAGTTGGTTTTTGAGACAAGAAAACTAACAGTCGATCACTTTGGCAGTCTAACGAAATTTGTCTCAAGAATAAAGAAACGTTCTTTTTAGTAGATAACATCTTGTAGAGTATTGCGATATAAACTTTTCCTTAGCTTGAATTGAATATTATTGCAGCGCAGCTGCTAGTCGATCACTTTTTACTCGAAGGGATTATTTTAGCACGGGTTCGCGGAATGTGTGAGGCAACTTAATAATTTAAACATAAATCATTGATAAAGATTGTGTATAAAATGATAGGTTAATTGCTCGCAAATTGAATACAAGAACATCAAATCTTGGGCAAATCGAACATAATATTGTTGGTAATCTTGATCTGTGAAAACTTGAAATGTTTGTGCAGTAAAATAAGTACATTTGTTGTATAAAAACTGAGAAATGGCTAGTCTTGGTTGTTCTTTATATCTGCTTTGTTAACATGCAAATTTTGGAATTTCTTGCAGCTTGATTCGCCTGGAAACTAATACAATAAACGGGATACGGAAGAAACAGGGCTTATTCGTGGGTAAGTCTTCATAGTTCAGTAAGTTTGAGTTATACAGCTGCTAAACTTGGCTAAAAAGTGTTTCAAATTAATGAGATGGTGATGGCAATGGCGATGTTGATGTTACTGTTCACCCTCTGTTCTTTTTTTTATTTTCTTGTGAGCTGACATTGCCGCAGTGTTATCGCTGAACCTTGACCTCTAAGCAAATGCTGATTCTTGATTTGGTTGTTGAGTGAGTTAAGTGTTGTCACTACGCCGCTTATTAAATGTTGGCGCAGACACACAGCGTATACCAGATGCACCACTGAACAGAAATCATAACTAAATAATGAATAATGAAAAAAAAGAAAATGAATGAAGAAAACAAATAAGAAATGCCAACAAGAGATTTTCTATTGCCAGATTCACTTCCCTCTTCCCCTTGACGTCCCCTTAGCATGGCGCGCACAACTGTACAAGCTAAGAAAACTGCCTCTCTCTCTCTCGCTTTCCCGAACTCTCAGCCTGATATCGATTTGAATACATAATAATTCAGCGAAACTTTGTATTACAATTTATTTAGTGCACAGTCCTCTTGCTGTGGCATCCACATCCACATCGACATCGGCAATGGGAACGGGAACGGGAATGGCAGCGCAGTTAACTGTAGCTCGCGTTAAGTGCAGAAGCCGTTATTCGTTGTCTGTCTTTCCCCATGTTCACCCTCTCCCGCCTACCGCCTCTCGCACTCGCACTCGATTTGTGCCCCCTTCGCTATTTGCTGGTAGTTGCCAATCTTTCTATACATGCTCAAGCAATACTTTTGCCAACAACCTACCCCCCCCCCCCACACTGACAAACTTGCTCACATTTTCTTTACCTTGTCTCCTCATACCCGATGCTGTTGCAAAATTTGTGGGTGTATGTGTGTGTGGGTGGGCTGTAAAATTTGTGTCTAAACGCAAAACAACGAAAAAAATGAAAAAGAAAAAGAAATATAAGACGGGGCGGGAGGGCAACCAACCGTTCAATCAACACCCCATTTGACTAACAACAACAACTGCAACAACAACAACAACGACGACGAGAACAACAACAACAACAACAGGAGAAGCGGGCATAAAGCAGAAGACGATACTGACGTCGCTGCCGGCGCATTCGACCTTCAAACTTTGGCAGCAGCAGTGCCTTGCCTACCATTTACACACACACACACACACACACATACACATACATACATTTCTCTATATATATACATATATACAAAATATATACACACACATACACACACACAGAAGCAAACACTATTCTAACGTTTCGCGTAGCTATAAAAATATTTTTTAGCATTTCTCGCGCCGCGTACAATTTCTTTGGGTTTCCTTTCCTCGGCTCTCGTTTTGCCAACCCCTCGTTTCCCCTTCCCGCCTCCCCCTTTCCTTGTTCTGCTCCTCTTTATGCCCCATTCCTAACCCTCAGCTGCGCCCATTGACGGTATATTTTAGGTATAGGAGAAACTGTTAGAGCGCTGAAAAGTTTGCGTCTGTTTGCCAGGATGGCGGTAAAACGAGAGAAGAGCTGAAGCTGGAGTGCATGGGGTAAGGCAGTAGGGATAGGATTGGTAGGCGTCGTAGGTGGAGAGGGGGGAGGGTGGGGTTTGTACTGTTGCTGTTTTCTGTTTCGCTGAGTTTGGCGTAGAGTTGCGAGTTGCTTTATAGAAACAACAACAAGACAGCCGCATCTTATTACGCTATTCTCTCTCTCTCTTTCTTTTCCACTCTCTCACTCTCCTCCCTTAATCCCATTTACACTGAGAAAAAAACAGCATAATAATAATAATAATAATAATGGAGAGAGACTTATGTATTGCCAAAAAAAAAACTGCTGCAAAAGCGGCAATGTATTTGAAACTAAACTGCAAAATAGAAGTAAGGAGAAGACGCCCTGCCCCCGCCTCGGCTTGGAGGAGACTCCTCCGCAGCAAGCGCCTTCCTCCGATTGCCGCTCTCTGACTGCGACTGCACATTAAGTTAACGGGCGCTCCCTCACCCGGTCAACATAAAGAAAGTTGTAACTATGAAAATTTTATAAATTCCGCAGATTTTCTGGCGCTAAGAAAGCTTTGGGCAATGGAAATGGAAAATGGTTGAAGAGGCGCCCCTTGGCAGCATTTGAAAATATGCTGAGTGGGTCGCTCACACTCTACTGAATGTATATATATATGTATATATACATATATATATATATATAAATATATGTGTGTGTGTGTGTGTATGTGTATGCCAGTTAGTTGCTGGCAAAGTTTTGTGTATCGTAGTGTAGCAAGGATGGGAGACAACACAATGAGGCACTAGAGGGGACTTTGCTTTGATGGCAAAGTATTTCTGTTTAGCGGCTGCGATTGTAGCCAAAATTACGAGTATTACAGTTAGGATTAACATGGCGTAGCATTAACTGAATAGATCCTACCTTGCAGGCATCAAAAGGAGCCATCGCATTATGGGCAGTGATTAGTGATTAGTGAATGAGTCAGGATCGTCATGATCAATGGATTCGGCTAGAATGATACAGTCCGATAAACAGAGGAATGAATGACGAGAGATGTACGTAGAAGATCCTTGCAGACTGATGTATTCATCGTTCCTATGGACAACTATGTGATACAGTAGTTCTACTTACCTCAAAGCTGTTAATTAATACGCACGTGGTCTATATGGTCGAAGTTCTATGTTTATCATTCTCGATACTAGACCTTCCTCCCTATAAAACTATTGTCAGCACATTATGTAGTTCTTGTTTTTATAGTCAAAATGGAAGCATAGCCACAAGCAAGATCAAGAATATGTAAATTTTTTTGTGGAGAAAGATGTCTGCTTGAGCCTGTAACAGACATTGCCACAAAGTTATAAAACTTCTATTGCCTTTGTGTAACGGGTATAACAATAACTGAGTGGAGAGAGATGAAACTATGATGAACAGTGCAGTTATTGAGATCGAAGATTGTGTTCTGAACTAATTACAAAGGTTATATCTCTCTGTTATTAAGCATTCGTATTTTGCTCTCACAAACACGCAGACACACGCACACACACACACACCCTCACACATACAGAAAGCGAAAAAGCAAAGGTATTTTGAATTTATTTTTAATAAAATTCATAAAGCGCATTTCCTTTGGTATTCCCCCTGTTGCCGACTCCACTCTCCCGATGCCCCTCTATCGTCACTCGTTGTCTGTCGTCTGGTTACTTTGGTTCCGCTGATGGAAGAAGACACACACACACACACACACAGACACCAGAGAGTGGGTTGGTAGAAGGGGGAGAGGATGGGGGTCTGCGTCTGACTGGTAAACTTCATTGCGCTTTTTGATTATTTAGAGTTTATTTGATTAACAAAAAGCGTCAGGGAAAGCATAAAACATGCAACATGAGCAATGAAAACAAACGACAAATTCAATTAAAGTTAATAAGGATGTCTTTCCTCCTCCTTTGCCTTGTCTTTGCCGTTGTTTTTCTTGTTGTTCCCATTCTCATTCTCATCGTTGTTGTTTCTGTTGCTGTTGCTGTTACTCTTCTTGTTGTCGATGTCGTGGCCGCTTCCTTGCACAATTGAATTACATATTTAACAAATTAATTGGGCAAATGAAGTTGAGATTTTATTTCCTTGAACCCCTCACCTCACCTGTCTCCTTCATATCCCAATAGACCCGATATGTACCAATAGATTATACTGAAGTGCATTGCTTAACGATTTCACTTGGGAACCAACCTGTCCATGATTGACCGCTTATCAATCCTTTTTGACCCCATAAATTCAGCTACATTTTCTACGAGCAAAACTTATCCTAGCAACAATTGAATCTAATTGAATTTAATAATAATAAAATATGTAGTAAATGAACCAAGGAGTTCTAAAATCGCTTTAATACAGTGGCAAAAACCGCTCCCCGACTGAAATTCTTTTCGTTCTTCGAAGTTTTGAAGGTCTACAACAACTGCTTTGGCTTTTCCTACAGTATACATAGTTTTCCTTTTGCTTCACAATTTCTGGCAGTGGCAACAACATAAGCAACAGCAGCAACAACAACAACAACAAGAACAACATAAACATAGCTTGTGAATAGTAATCATAAAAAAAATAACAAAATCGATCGATAATTTTTAATGTAGTCGTATTTCTTTTTAAGCTCGCGCTTTGTACCTTTTTGCTTTTTTGGCTAACGCTGCCGCTTCAAGTTTGTCCCACGTTCAACGTTTCGCGTCCCCTGGCCCCGCTGCGTGCTGCTGCTGAACCCGACCCGCCCCCAGTTATCGTTTCTATCGTTCTATTCCCGTTGCTCTGACAGTCCTCCCGCGCCTCTCTGTGCCCCCCCTGCTTCCCTTTTCTTTTTTCTCTTTTTTAATATTTACCCAATTCATCAAAAAATAAGTAATTATAAACTTTTCAGTTTTTCTTCTGCCGTCTTGCGTCTGCGTCTACTATGCGAGCGTCTTTCTCTCTCTCTCTGTCTCTTACTCGCTCTCACTCTCTCTCTCTCCCACTTTCTCGCTAGCTATCTTTCTTGCTCTTTCTCGCTTTTCCTGTGTGTTGTCGCTTTGTAAAAACGCTTTTCTTGCCCTTTTCTGACTGTGCAACTTAAATACACTCACACTACTGACACAAAACACACACACACACACACAAACACAGCCACAGCTTCGCCGTCGTCGACATCGCGCGGCAAAGTAGGAAAAAATTGGAAACAACCCCGAAAAAAAGAAAGTAAAGTTTTTGTTGTATAAGCGAAAAACTAAGCTTCTATTCAAATTCTACGCCATCGAGTGCTTCGCTTTTATTATTCATTCATTCCATTCTCAGCGCTTTTCCCCCTCCCCTCCTTCACTGCACCCGCCCCCCCCCCGCATCCAACGTACTTTTTGTATTTTTGGCACAAGCAAAATGAAAGCACAAAAAGATGAAAAATGTTAAGAAAGAGGAAAGTTTCCGATTACAGCATGGGGCATGGGTTGTGGGTGGGAAGAGGGGGCTTGGGTTTTCAGGGTTGGGGCACGACATCGGGACCAAGAATGTAGCGCTCTCTCTCGGGTGGCAGGAGAAAGATGAAGGATGGAGAATGGTATTGGGCGCTATCGCCTGGAATCGCTTGGGTGGCTCGCATTGTAGGCCCAGCACAAAGCTAACCACTAGTCCATGCCACCCACCCATGGCACCATTGCACCACACACAAACATACACACTCACACACAGACACACACGCGCCTTTTGAGCATAAGTAGAATATAAAAATTTTGCGATTATGAATTTGAATAAAAGCGATACGAAGCCAAAAGTAAGTACGTAGGGAACGTTGCTTCTGCTGCCGAACTGCTTCATCTTCTTCTTGTTCTTGTTCTTCTTTTTCTGCTGCTGCTGCGGCTGCTGCTGCCTTTGCTTAACAACAATGTTTGTTGTTGTTAAGTTGTCGTTGTATTGTTGTTACTTGCCCACTTCTGGATCCTCAGTTTTGGGTGGATTAGAAGCTACTGCTGTTGTGTAAAAGTTCTTTGCTTGATGAGGGAAGGGGGGTGGGGGGTATTGGAGGTTAGGATAAAAATATAAAGCGTCTTCTGTAGTTGTAGTAAATAGAGAGAGCGAGAGAGTGTATGTGTGAATCTAAGCAAATACTCGAATTTCGAGCATTGATGTTTTTAGTTGATATAAAATGTAACAATCGAAATATGGACATAATTAGCCAAGCTAATGAGAGATCAAACAGTTAGTAAAGTCTTGCAGTAATTTCATAATTTATAATCAGGAAAAGGACAACATCATGTATTGCTGTGGTTCGTGGTCTCTTGCATTCGAGCATACTTCACTGCCACACACACACACACACACACACTTGTTTGGCTATGAAACAAACTCTTTTACCGCCAAATTATTTCAATCAATATGCAAAATTTGCTAATGAGTCGTTCTAATACTAATTATGTTGCATGTGACGAGTGGCATGTGACAGAATATATTCATGTATATCTATATCTATATCTATATATATATATATATATGTATGGTGTGGCTTATCATACCTAAATATGTGTGTAACATGCCACATAGCCGCATTTAGTAAATGGGAAACGCGACTGAAGCTACGAACTGAAAAGCTAAAGGCGAAAGATTGCTCAACACACGCCTCTGTCTTGTGTGCGTTGTGTTGTGTGTGTGTGTGTGTGTGTGTGTGAGTGAGTGAGTGTGTGTGTCGTGTGTGTTGTGTATGTGTGTGTGAAGTAAGTGAAGCCTGCTGCTGCGGTTGGCAAATGTTTAAGCTAAGGATTAATACTTCTTTTTAGAATTTTATACTTATACAAAGCATGCAAGCGTCCCCCGTCCCCCCTACCACCCAGCTTCTGGTTCAAGTAAACACACACACACACTCACCCACCCACACTCAAGCATATACAATCATATACAAAGACTTATTTCTTCTAACGCTCATGTATGTATATGTGTGTGTTGAGTGTGCGTTTGTAAGGTTGTGTGTTCTTTAGTAAGTATTAAAAAAGCAGTGCGATGGGTGGTTGGGTGGTTCTTGGGTGCTGCTGGGTGGTTCATTGCAAAAGCAGAGAGAAATCCTTGTAAGCAGTTTTCACTTCTAGCTGATTTTTTTTCAGCTTCTTCTTCTGGTTAGCCAAAAACGACGACAGCGAAGGAAAGAGTGGAAGGAGAAAAACGAAGACGGAGACAAGTGGGAAAAAACGAGGGGCGGTAGGATGGGGGATGGGGGACTAAGGAAGCGCGCAAAATGATGAATAGAGTTACTCAAATACAACGCTGGGATAAGTTTTAGGATGCGTCGGCGTGGGCGTGGGCAGGGGCGTGCCCGGGGGCGGGTTGAGTAGTTGAAACATGTTTAAAAATTTCTATAACATCTTTGGATGCGGTGTAAACGGGTGAATGGGGAGGAATGGGCGGACGTGGGAGGAGAGACGGCAGGAGCAGGGGAGTTCTCGGCTTAGGAACGAGACTAAAAAGAAAGAGGAGCTCGAATGCTCAAATTGTGGAAGTGAGGAGGAGGGGACGGGTGTGTATGAATATAGCAGCAATAACTTCTAGTTCACTTTTAATATTGTTCGGATTCAACATATACAATCTACGTATGTATGTTGATATGTATGTATGTGTGTGCATACATGTAGGAAACGAGTGAAGAGGCGGGAAAGAAGGAAGGAAAACGTTGAGGAAGCGCAACGCTTTTCATTAAAAATGTTCATAGTCATTTGACAGTGTGCAGATGAGTGTGTGTGTGTGTCTCAATAAGTGTGTGTGTGTGTGTGTGGTGGCAAACAGGGCATGATTGATAACTTTTGAAAGCATACAAACTACATATGTATAAAGACCTATAAACGAGTATTCACTCGCACTCACCCACGCACATCCATACACACACACACACTCACTGATCCAACTTGACAAAAATGTATCTACTTTAGAATAACACTCTACACACACTCTACCAGTAAATGTGTGTAAAATGAGTTAACACACTAGTGATATGCATTTATTCGTTGAAGCAACTCAAAATTCAACATTGTTACATAGATTATAATTTTGCACATTATAAATTATAAATTTTTAAATATTAAAATATACAAACGACGGAGTCGATTCCATCTTTAAAATAGGTTCGGTTTCGAAGAATATTAAATAATTATAATCGTCATTATTGAGCCATCGATTGACAGTAAAATACTTAAGAATCGTTGAGAAATTATAATAATTTATAGATAAAATTAAACCAAAGGTTCAAATCAAAACAATGGGTTTTAGGATCTAAAGTGTCCTATAGATAATGAAATGATGATAATAATGATGATGCATTATGATTTTTATTATTCTTTTCATTTACGCCAACATAACTGTGGATTATCTATGGATTTAGATTCAATAAGATTTTACCTAGTTGAACCTAGTTTTAATCAAAGTTTTTTCCGTAATTTGCGATCATCGATTAACATCTACAGAACATCCAGTTATTTCCCATCACTAGAATTCTCCCTTATGAATAGTGCTTAGACTGTTTGTAGGTTTTCTCTGACTTAATAATATCAGCATACTCCCAAGTAATGAGTTTACTCGCACTCAATGTGACATTCACTTGACTAGCTGCATGTATTCATATGTATGAATTTGATAAACAACATTTCGCAATTCGTATTTTATTTAATGTTTATTTTTAACTTATTGTTGTTACACTTTGTCGATTTTTGCAGTTGTTTTGTGTAGCGTGCAACGAACTTTGTGTTTGTGTCTTATCGGCCAAACAAAACTGAAAACGGGAACACGAATATATCAACGAATTGGCAAGAAGGGAAGGGAGGGGTGGGGAAGGGAATACAAGGCGATGGGATAAGAGGGGAAGAATTGGCGATGATCAGTGATCGATAATCAATCTACAGGGTAAGAGATTCCAGCTAAGATTCATCTGTTGAACAGTGCGAGAATCAATTGCAATTAGTCAGTGACGAGGTCAAAGCCTTGCCTCTATACTCATTCACATTTAGCACTCGTATTTGTATTCATAATCATGCCACACACACACACACGCACACACACATACACAAAATTTATTATGTGTCTGTGTTTGTGAGTTTTGTTTGTTGCTCGTGTGTCAATGCCACGCAAATCGCTAAAGAAGGAGGAGAAGTCATTGCACTTCTCACCACGCATTCGTAGGGGGGCCTCGGCGTGAATCATTTTTTGGTTATTTGTCTGACTATGCAGCGCTCCACGATCCACGCGATCCACTCGCTCCAACCGATCCACAATTCGCAACCCGCAATCGACAGTGCAGTTAGCCTTCTAAGCACCCTGTTCACACACATACGCACACACACACACAAGTTCACATATTGTTGCAATCATGCTCGAAATAAAAAAGCTTTCAGCCCACACAGTGCCAAATGCTTGGAGAGCAACGCGTGAGCGAGGCAGATAGAGCAAGACCAAGAGCAAGAGAGCAAGAACGAAAGAGAGAGCGAAAGAACGAAAGCTTAAGTGAGATCACCGTCAGGTCAGGAGCTTTAACACAGCCGGTATGTGTATGCATGTGCATGTGTGCATGTGTGTGTGTGTTGAGACTATCGCTCTCTGTTTAAGTTGTTTGCTATCTTTCTACATCGCTTCGTTTCTGCCCCCTACCGCCGTTCCTCCTGCCTTACACAGTCCCTGCGTTCGTTCGTTCGCCTTGGCCATGGCCGCTTGCTACTCGCATCGAGGGTCAATGACTGCCAAAAAAAATACTAAATATTTTTGTCGACTTTGTGAGCAGCAGCGCCAAACTGAATAGTCACACACACACACACACTCGCGCACACACATGCCACACTGCAGCTGTGTGTGCGTGTGTGTAAACGGCATACAAGTGTCGTTTTTGTTCTGGTTCTCGTTCTCATTCTTGCTCTCTTTCTCTCGCTCACATTCTTATTCTCATTTGACGTCTTCCCTCACGGCCTTCCCCTCCTGTCTTCTTTGCTGTCGCCTATGCAGTTGCGCATTTTTTCGTAGGCGTCTGAAGCATCGTAAAAAATGTACATTGTGTATGCACATACATATAATATGTTCATACACACATTGTACATGCATGTGAAATTGAATTATATGACCAACCCTCTTTATCGATGCGATTATGCATGTTCAGCTAACTAAAGCTCCGTTATGGTAGATCGTTTTTCTTAACTGTTGATTAATTTCAGAAATAATCACGTTTACGACAGAAATAAGATTTCTTATGTGATCTACATGTTGAAGTCTGAATTAATTGGGAGAGGGAATAATGGAAGTTTATAGCGAAAGACGAGAAGAAGATATCGAGTTCTAATCGTGACAATAATGTAATCGATATTCCATTTATATGATATCATCTGTTATTTATTAAAAATATATAATATATTTTTAGTTTAATAAACATTAATTTCAAATTTTTTTTATTATTATAATTTGGTTTTCGGCGCCTATAATAACAATGCATTATGTTAAATTCTCAGGTATATACCTCTGAAATATCACACAGAACTCTCCATTTTTATGAAGCACATGACTGTACATCCAATACAAGTACTACACACTACACACAACAGACAACACACATAGTATGACTGCCCTACATTTGTTTATACTATATTAATGTATAAAAAGTGTTTTGCAAGATTAGAATGGCTTCTCAGAGCAGTTGTTGTTGCTGTTGTTGTTGTTGCTGTTTGATGTTGCTGTTGCTGCTTTGTTGTCATTTAATACCCGAAATTCTAGTCTAACCGGATACAAGGTTCGTTGCATTATTTTGCATTGTGTGACTTTTTTTATACCTTTCCTTTGTTTCTTTTTTAAAATGGGTAACAGTTGTGCAAATGAATTGTAATATACAAAAGGCGTCATCTCTGAGCCAACAAACTATGTAAATAATGTATATATGGAATATTAATTAAATATGTTCTTTTTCATCTCAATGTTATCGCTTTTTAAGTGATCAAGACATCTATCAAAACTAGTTAAACATATAGAATTTTCTTTGGGAAAATAATATCATTAATAATCATCATTAATAATTAAAGTTTTATACCTTTCGAAATTAATTGCTTAAAAATGGTTTTACTTTCACTTTTTAGTTGAACTAATATTTTGAGCAATAAATAAAGAAAGAAGGAAGTGGTTAAGAATTTGCCTATCTTATTCTCATTCATCTCCTTCTATTTGTCACTGTCTTCTAAATAATGATTATGTAATTTGGTAATACTAGATAACATAACATTTTGTCACTGTCATTCTATTTGTCACTGTCTTCTAAATAATGATTATGTAATTTGGTAATACTAGATAACATAACATTTTTGATAACATTTTCAATGATTTAATTACTCTCAAAATGAAAGTTCTCCAATTGTTATAATGTGAACAATGCATTTCGAATTGAGCAAAGTCATTATTAATTGTATACTTAAACTCATATGTGCATGCAGATAGATATATGTGTGTATGTATGTGTTTGGGTATTTATGTATTTAATCCTACAGATTCGAGTATTCGAGTACTTGGCAATTACTTTAATGGCCGCCTTGACAGGCTCGTCGGGTGTGTGCGCCATATGTTGGCCCCGATTGCGATGTGATTTTTGGGTAGGGGAAGAATGATTTGAGTGCCCCCCATCTACTGCCCATCCAATCTTATATACATACATGCATAGCCCCATCATCAGTTCTCGCTATCCACCACTCTCTCTCTCTCTGTCTCTCTCTGCTATTGTTGATCCTGTTCTAAGCGATCCTTTGCTGCGCTTTGTGTGCTTTCACTAGTCGCTGAACTGCAACGGCTGTGAGTATCTTCTATCTTCTTCTCGCGCCTTGCCCTGCTTCCCCCACTACCACTCCCTCTCTCTCAGCCATTCCCATCTACCGATCCTACTCTCCATCTTGGCTTGTTGCCTGCCATCATCATCTTCATCATCGCCTTCGTCGTATGGCGCATGAGTAATTTGCCATTTGATATTTTTGTATGCATGTGTGTTTGTATGTGTGCTTTTGCGAGTGTGTGTGTGTGTGTGTGTGTATTTGTGTGTGCAACTTTCGGGTTTTTTATATTTTATATTTGTGCGCTTTTTGGACAAACTGCACGCGTTGTCTCTTGTCTCTTTCACTTGCTGCCTGCCGATCGCCGTCTCCACACTCTCTCTCGCTCTTTCTCTAACAGCTTGCAGAGCGTCGCTTCCATATATACATACTATATACAAACACATATGTGTGTATGTACATAGAAACAAAAACACAGAAAGAATCTCGTTGATCTGCCCTGCGTTCAGTGTTGTTGTTTTGGTTTTGGTGGATTTTTTTTTAGGTTGGGGGCTTTTGTTTGGTTTCAGTTTTTTTTTTTTAGGTCATTGAACTGACTGTGAAATTTTCGGCTCTTGCCTAAAAACAAAAAATTGCAGTCAATTTAACTGCGGACAATTTTTACTGGAATTTCTGTGATGCTTCCTTCAGTTGTGTTCTTCTCTGTTCTGGGTCGGGTCTCTTCTCTTCTGTTCAGTCTTTGAGCTATGTACATCGACATATGGGTATGTTTTGTAGGGTGTGGAGTCGCTTTATTTGCAGACTGCACAAGGTGGGAAGCAATAAAAGATTTCCTACCAAATAAAACTAGGGGTATCAAAAGTGGTCCACATATAGCTTTAATAAAAGACTGCCACGCCTTCTAGGGCCATTTATATAGACAACACCTTATGTTTAATCATAAAAATATCAATCTACAAAATCACTTCTGTAAATTTTGTTATTGGCAGCTCACATCATTTGTTGCTAATATATGAATAATAATATATCAATCATATTTGATCAGTTAGGGAAAAGATCAGTTTTGTGTGGAATCTAAAAATATATACTCATGCGTTGTAAATGTGCTAACGGGTCGTATGCGTAATGGTTGTGAATAGCGAAATAGTGAAGCACAGGGGAGACGTCAACTTTATTGTGGCATAAAGAAGAAGATAAATACGTACAGCGAGCAGTATGTGCAACACTGCAACGCTGTTAAACTCATTAAATTAGATTGCAGGCAATTACGCGCACAAAGGCCGCATAATTAAATGCGATCAGGTTTTGGGAGGCAGGGAGTTAGAGGAAACACTATACAGACACGCACACACACACACACAGATATCCTTATACAATTACTAAACACATATACAGATACAGATACAGATATACTTAACAATTACAAAACACACAGTATTTCAGCTGTTTTTTACACCAATGTTGCAACTAACCGACGGTTGTTCCTATGCTGGTTTTTGTGCCACCGGCTTCACATTTCATTCAATTTGCGATTAATTAATAAGCAGCGATTTAGCACAAATGCAAATTGATATTAAATAGCGTATATTAGCGGTTGCACGCCAGCTCGCCAACTGCAAGTAGTACAGGTAGCAAGGGTGGTGGCCCAATAAAGGAAATGGGCAAGTAGGCAAGGTGAACACCTTTTTAATACGCTAGATGCATTTACTGCATGAATAACCCCCTTTAACTCCAACCGTCTACCTCTTTCACATATGAATTAAGCATCAAATGGCCAATAGATCCTACAATTTGCGCATCTAATTGAGTGAATACCGCTGAGAAGGCAAACCGATTGTTCCTCAATTGACTTTTCAAAACACTGTGCATTTTTATTATCCCTCTGCAGTGCAGTGAGAGCGGGAGAGAAAGAGAGTGTGAGGAGATGGGCTTTGTGGGGGTCAGGAATGTGGTTAGGTGCCAGATCAGAGGCTGGGAGTCTCGTCGGAGTTGGCCCGGTCCAACTTTGTTGACTTTGTCTATGTTTGCATTTTTTGTTGCCAGCTAGAGTTGAAAATGGAGTTGGAGATGGAGTTGGAGCTGGAGCTAGAGCTTGAGTGCTTGTTATGCCTATGCCTCGTGGCTCCCGTGACTGCAGCAGTTGCAGGGAGAGTGATCAGGACAGAGGAGGGGCGGAACAGGGGCTGCATTGGACGACCGCAGCATATGCCGTAGCTTCATAGAACAGAGAACAGAGAACAGAGAATGGGAAGTTTTCGTTTCCGCGTTTTAAACGCCGTTTTAGTAGTTTTCTATACAACGCTTCAAACTGGTGTAAATGTGGTGTGGCAAGAGTGTGCCATGAGTATGTGTGCTGTGTTCTGTGTGTTGTGTGCTGTGCGCTATGTGCTGTGTGGGGCATCATCCTCAGCAAGGGTAAGTGCAATTTTTTTTGCTGCATACAATTTGGTCGGGTGTGAAAAATTATAAAGTAAATGTTTTTCTTATTGTTTTTATAACTTTGTAATTTCTGACGCTAGACCTTGCATTCCCTTTGTTGTTGTTGTTGCTGCTGTTGCTGTTGCTGCTACTGTTGTTGTTGTTCTTGTTTTTGTTGTTACTGTTGCCCCTGTGGACTTTGAAATTACGAAAGCTGCAATTTTGCGTCTCTTTTTCACACATTATATTAAAAACGTTGCAACTGTTTTCTGTATTTCTATATATTTAATATTATACTTATTTCGTGGTTTATGGTCTGTGGACTGAGTATCTGCTTAAGTCCAATAATACAATTCCCATTTATGGAAATGAAAATCTTTTGCATAACTCTAAATTCGATTTCATTCAGTAAATTAAGTTCTTGTCTAATTGTATAGATATGCAATTAGTTTGAATACTCGATATTTGCTATTAGAATTCATTCTTAATCAAATATGTAGAATATTTGTTAGTTTTGATTTGACTTTAGTTCATTTAAATATTAGTTTTTAAACTTTAACTTTTGAAATATTTGTTTTGTACTCACTACACTTATAAAATAAAAAAAAAAAAAAATAATTTTCTTAAAATTTTATTTTTAATATTTAAGTCGACTGGCATTAGGCAACGTTAAAAATTAAAAAATAAATTTAAAAAAAAATACTGAATTAATACAAAATTAATTAAATAAATTTTTATTTTTATTTCTTCTTTGTTTTTTCGTTTTAAGCATTTAATGTACTACTGGAAACTGGGTCGGGTTAAGTCTGGGACTTTAGTTAGCTTAAATAATAATGATTTATTTATTATTATTTTTCTTTGTATGACTTACTTAACGGTATTGTTCATTTACTTTTATATAGAACTTAATTTAGTTGGACTTGAACTTATTTTAAGAATAACGAATATTTTAATTTTTGTATCACAATCCAATCTAATACAAAATATTGTTTCTATAAATTATAGGTCAGGCTCAGGTTCGGACTTTAGTTCATTTTAATAATAATGAGATCTTTCATTATACTTTTTTCGTCGTATCAGAATCGAATCTAATATTGCTACTATATTCATATGTTGTACTTTTTTTAATCGAACATTAATTAGTTTTAATAATAATGAGTCTTTTATTTTTCTTTGTATTATTGTATCTCTGTATCTTTTGTTCCTATACATTTCTAAAGAATCACATAAATAAATGCAGTTGTCTGGAGATTGGCTTAGAGCCGGCTTAGAGCCTTGATTATTATGATTTTTGTTATTGAATGCGAGATTGAAGACTGAAGGAAACTGAAGTGATATATGAAGTCGAGATCGACTAGGCTTGTTGAATTTGTTCAGAATTTCTGTGACTATTGAAAATGTGGCTGATATTCTCACTGGGACTTTAGGAAATATACTTTTGGAGGACAGTGTAAGTGTGGTGCTGACAAGTGTTAAAGATATATGTACTTACATATGGACTGTAGAAACGCAACTCGAATAACAAGTTTTACCTACCTGTTTTGGGTGCAGGACGAGCTCCTATTGGAATGAGGGTTCATTGATCGAATGTTGATCCTGATCTTGCACTTTTCGAGTTAGTTTAAAGTCGTTAAGTTTAATAAGAGTTCTTCAGTTGGGGCATAGTCCATGTAGCCATAGAATTATCGACACTTGATACACAATTGGGGCAACTTAAGCTGTTGCGTACAGTTTTATTTGAATAGATTTGTTTTTTTCTTTGTTTTTCTTTCTTCGATATTCTTCACTTGAAATTCCAACTGTTTTTTTGCAGTTCACTAACAAAACTCACAACAACAAAAAAAAGAATAGTTTCTCAGCACTTGAACAAAAAATCGATAGTTTCTCAGCACTTGATAAAAAAAAAAATATATCGATGATTCGAAACGCGTTTTTGGGCTGCCGTTTTTTTTAAATATTTTTTTGTTTTTATTTTTTATTCAGATTAGATTTAGATTTAAATTCGGTTGGAACGGCAACTCAACAACGTGGTGAAGGAGTACAATAATATTGTGCTTGACATTCTGAAGACGATTTGATGACGAAGATGACGATGGCATTGCAGTTGGACCTCACAATTTCGAATACGATTCGATAATGTTCGAGAATCCTCTTTATAAGAAACTCTGCAAGTTGTCGTTGTCTGTGGCCAGTTCGTTGGTTGTTGGTTGGTTGTTGGTTGGTTATTTGATTGTTTGGTTGAATGGTTGGTTGGTTGGTTGGTTGGTTGGTCGACACACGTCCAATCCGATAGCTAACTGATGTTCATCTAAATGGATCTGAACTATTCGAATATAATGTTGCCCAGAAACTTTTTTGGGATCAGCGTCGTTGGCGTTGCTGCTGACGTTGACATTGACGTCGCAGCTGCAGCTGCAGCATTTGACGCCGGCGTTGTTGCGTTGCGTCGGTTTTAGTACACTAGGCGTGTGTGTTAGTATATATATATATATTTGTGTATGTGTGTGTGTGTGTGAGTCGACTTGCAGTTGTCAATGCTCCAACGGCAAAGTCCGTTCTGAGCCGCTGTGGGGCTTGCACATAATATGCAAGCAACATCATAATGAGCAGCGTCTGTCATCATCATCATCCTCATGATGTCCATTTCACCAACAATAATACACACACACACACACATAAGTGGCGCTCACGCTGCGTTTGTCTGCGTGCACTTTTGGCTACCCCTACTTAAAGCTCTCAATCTCTGTTTCAACCCGACTCCGACACCGACTCGTCCTCTCTCTGTCTTTCGCTCGCACTGCACTCAACTGCAGCGGCTGCCCCTCCAGCGGCACCCCCTTCTCCACCATTCCCCGCTCGCCACCTTGCCAGATCCAAAGCAGAGACCGACGCGCTGCCACCGAAAAATAAAAATCTGCCCAAAACATGCTGCAAAAAGAAATCGCTAAAAAAAAGGCAACCAGCGAAAACAACAAAAACGCAACAAAAATGAAACGAAATATACACACACACACACATACATTTACTCATGTATCAGTGTATACACACACGGAACACAACAAAGCGTAATCCAAATGTTGAAAAAACCAAAAAAAGGAGAAAAAAAAGAACAAAAAATAAAACAAAACAAAAAAAAAAAAAAGAAGAGAAATAAATAAAAATGCAATGGGAAGCCCTGTAAAAATATGTGTGCACAATACCTGCGTGGCCCCATTGAACTGATGAGCTAACACCCTCCTTTCCGCGGCCTATCCTCATCCTCGCCCTCACACATATTCATATGTCTATGTATCTGCATACATATGTACATATATATATTTGTATGTATTTATATATGCTAGCAAATGAGCGCCAAACTCGTCCTTCTTCGGCCTATGCGAATGCTAACGTTGACAGCGCTGCCAACGTCGCAGTCGGCGTCGTTGTCGATACTATTGCTGCCGCTGTCGCTGCTGCTGCTGCTGTCGTCCACTCTTATGTTATATTGGAATATACACACACACACACACACACTCGCATACTCTATACATATACATATATTTGAATATAATGCACAAACACCAGTTGCAGTTGCAGTTGCAACAACACGAACACCGACAACTCCAACCCCAACCCGAGTTGCACCAACAAAGCGCGTGCGTGCGTGCCTTCATCATCCGCAGGTTCAACTGCTGCAGGGGAACCCAATGCAACAACAACAATAACATTATTTATATGAAAAAAAAAATTAAAAAAAAGAAACAAATTTGGTGTAAATTTGTATTTTATTTCTTTGCTAAAAATAACTCTCCTCGTTACCTTTCTCTCTCCTTTCTTCGTCCTCATGGATTTGCTGCGCGTGCATCGAGTGCAGTGTGCAACATGTTGCAGACTTGCTCTAAAATTTCCATCGATCCCAACACCCAGGATTTGTATTACAAAACATAGATCTTAAATCTTTAATCCTACTCCTGAAAGAAGCTTTTAATATAATTTAATTTTTAATTATAAATATTTGGAATTGGTTTTGAATGTAAAAAATATTTGAATGCCAAGTTTACTTTTGAAATTGTTCTGAATTTATTTTATAAAATGGAATTTAATTATAAATTCTTGTTATTATTTGTGTATAAATGTTAAATTCAAATTAAAATAGAATTGAATAGGAAAAAAATATTTATATTTACTAAAATTAATTAAAATGTAGTAATTTATCATAGTTTATAGTTTCCAAACATTGAAATTAATAACATACAATTAATATAAAAAAATCAAATTTATAATATTTTTATCCGAGATGAATTTTTAATTAATATTTAATATTTAAGTGGCAAAGTTTAATATAAAGAAAAACTACTTCTAAATTGATCTGAATTTATTTTATGAATTATCATTTAATTACAAATATTTTGCCAACTGAATTCAATGTAAAATAATTACATAAAGCGAAAGAAAGAAATTTTTCAATTCAATAAGTTGAATTTTATCTATTTACTTTTCGTTTCTCAACACTGAAATGTGTCTTTAATGTACATGACAAATCTAATCGAACAATCTAATTTAAATTAAATACTTTTATCTTTTTTTATCATAATTATTACGAAATGAATTTTTAGATATATATATTTTTAGGCCTAGTCGAGAATCACAAATAGTTTATTATAATAATTACTAATAAAACAAATTTATTTATTTTATTTACATGTAGTAATAACAGTAAATAAGTAGTAATCACGTTCTGTTAGCAACAAAACGAATGGTTACCCACTGTGCAACTCATTATATTTACTTAGTTAAGGACAACACACTTGCACATATACATACACACACACACACACACAAACACTCACATATATAACAAAAACACATATTAGTACATATAGAGTGATGGTGCTGCACATGCAACTCTCTATGACCGCAAGAGAAAGAGTAAGGCAGCAACAAAAATTAAGTATACGCACCGTCAACTCTCTGGCAGGCAAAAACAGGCCATAAACGAAGAGTCCTTCTACTCGCACACACTCTCGCACTCACACATAGGCAAACTTTTCAAATCCCCCCCAAAAATGAGCCGCGTGAGTAGGCCTATCAAAAAGTTGCGAGCCATATAATAAATAGCGCCCAAAAGTGCAAAAAAAACAAAGCGTCACAAAAAAAAAAAAAAATAAAATAAATTAATAAAAAAATAAAAACCAAAAAAAAAAGCAGCTAAAGCGTGTACCTAAATGAAAGAGAAATACGAGTATAAAACAAAGCAGGCGAATGCTAAAAAAAAGTCCAAATGATGCACTGCAGCCGCCTCGCTCTAACGCATGCCGCGCACGCAACTCACGCACGCATCGCCAGAGTGCAGATGCCCAAAAAACGACCAAAAGTTACTTGCCACAAAGAAATAAAACAAAAAAGCAAAATGCAAAAAAAATAATTAAAAAAATTAAACGGGAAGCAGCAAAGCCGCTGTAAAGCCTTCAAACGCTGGGCGGCGGTGGTGTGGTGGTGAGGTGCTGAGGGGGGGAGGGATGGGAGAGAGGATGGAGAAATGGTCAACAGCAACTGCAACTGCAACTGCAATGACATTGAATGCAACTGCAACTGCAACTGCCACGTAGGACACACAGTGTAGACATGTGGGCGGCCTATTGCGCTCTCTCACACTTACACACACATACACATACAGGGGTCGACGTTAGCGTCGACGTCAACTGCGCTGCAAAAACATACAAAAAAAAGTTAAAAAATATGCCAAGTGAAATCGAACAAAAACGCACACAAATGTTGAAATTATATTCCCCTATTTTTTTTTAAATTTTGTTGCACTTTTTTTGTGCGTGTGAGTGCGCGAATGTGTGTGCGTATGTGTGAGCAAAACAACCCCCAAAAATGCATCCACAAACGCATGCAGCCGAGGACTATCTGACCGAACCACGCAACCACTCAGCCACTCGACTCGACGCTACTCGCCTCGCCTCGAATCGCCAGTCGACCAGTCGCTGGGGCAGTTATGGGCGTTTTTTATGCGCTGCGCCTACACACGAGGCATGCAACACAACCCAAACAAAAACTCAAAAAAAAAAAAAACAAAAAAAAAAAAAGCAAAAAAAAAAATAAAAAAAAAATTTATAAAAAAAATCTGTTGCTGCCGCTGCTGCCCCTGCAACTTGCCACTTGCAACTGCAACTGCATATGCAAATGCAGCTGTGGACCGCAGTCAAAGTTAATGCTGGCTGCTAGCGGGAGTGGTGCGGCAAGGTCGCGGCGTGTGGCATGAAAAAAAGGAACAAAAAAGCAAAGGACAAAACAACCAAAATAAATATTAAGCGCGGGGCAACAAAGTGGAAATTATATAAAAATGCGCTAAAATGTGCACGCACATGCACATGCCGCACACACACACACACACACACACACATAGATCTATGCTGCATGTATGAGGTGGCTTTTTTGTGGGTTTTGCCTGCTTTTGGGCGTCGCATTGAATTTGGTGTATGATTGTTTCTCGCCATTGCAATGGTGTGTTCAAGTAATATATGTATATAGATATATGTGTGTGTATTGGTAATATATTTGCGTCTGTGTGTGTGTGTGTGTGTATTGGTAATATGTTTGCTTAATAGGCCTAGAGCTGCGTTGCGTTGCGATGCAATTGCAAATCGATGTGATTATGTATGCGTATTTGTGTGTGTGTGCTAGTGGGTGTGTACTTGCGTGTGTGTGTGTGTGCTTAATGCAATTTTGTGCAATACATCATCGTAATAATTCTCCACCCTCCAATCTATAAAATTCATGCATTTAAATATATACTCTTGCACACACATATTTATACCATACCATACTACATAATATAGTACAGTATAGTATAGTACTTGTGTGTAGAGAGGTTTATGCTGTCATTTGCCTGTAAATGTACAGTTTATTCGTAAATGCGAATGCATAATTCCAATGAACAAAATACTTCGAATAGTATTATTAACGAAATATATTCAAACGATTTTATATACAATGTTTCTTGATTTGCAACTTGTTGCATACTTCCAGGCGTTGTTAAGATGGTATAGAAATTATTTAAATTTCTACCTTTGTGATTATGTTTATTGTTTAATTTTAAAATTAACTGCTTCAATAAATAATAAAAAATAAAAACATAATTGTAGATTGGAAAACTTGTTCCAAAAAAAATATTTACACTCTTATTTGATATTTACACTCTCATCATAATAAATTGAAGTCTTTCAATAAATTTCATATTAATTTTTATATACCAATCAATTATCATTTACGACAGAATTGGGGAAGTCTCTCAAGTCTTCTTATAAGTAACTAATTATTGATTAATTATTATATTCAATCAATTTAATATTCATACTTAACAGTTTTTCTTGTAACTTGTAACTTGTTGCATACTTGCAGGCGTTGTTACACGTTAGATGTCCTAAATTAATATGTTTCTTGCAAAAATAATATTTACACTTATATTTGCACTAATTATGCAGCCTCCGTTTATTTTTAAAGAGGCGGACAAAAGTAATCGCATAATAAAAAGTGGCAGGGGCATGATGCATGATGCGCAGGAAGAGTCGAGGCAAGTGCATTTTCCGCTTCCCCCACTTACCCGCTTTTTGGTGCCTCTTCTGCGTTTGTTGTGATGCCCACTCTTGATTGCATTGTTGTTCCCGTCGAGGCTTTTTTTCAATTTGTGTATTGTGTGTGGAAGTATCGTAGGCCACAGAAACAGCGACCGAGAAAGAGACAGAGACAGAGACGCCTCCACATTTGGCCATGATTGTTGTGGCTTTTGTAGAGGTAGTAGTAGTTTAGCAACTTCATTGAATTAGGTAAACTCAGAAGCTATTTGATTTTCTGTCTAATTGTACATTATATAGCCTAGGAGGAGTCACTCCCCCCCCCACCCTTTGTAGACACACTGTCTACGGGAATCTGCTTGATGAAAAGCCGCTTACAAAGCGAAAAAAGGAAACTGTTGAGGGCTTGCAAGAGCTATCTATCTATATAGGAGATCCGGGAGTATATGAACTCTATGTTTGTATGTACATATGAATGTATGTATGCATATATGTATATATATACATAACAATATACAAACAACGTTGTTAATACACTGTGGGCTGCCACCAAGTATTACATTAACATTAAAATCAACAACGCAACAAAAACGGCAAAGAGCGTGATTAATAATATTTACATGAATACATACATACGTCTACATACGTATTTGTACATACACACAAGAAGAAAAAAAAAATATGAAATCCCTAAAAAAATGGTATAAAATGCTCAAAAAAAAAAGAATCAAAACAAAAAACGGGAAAAAAAGACACACAAATTAAAAAAACATGTCCAAAACTTTTGTATATACACACACTCACACTCACACACACACATGCACCTATATATGTATATATTAACGCACACACATACACGCAAACTGCGCTGCTTACGTCCGCCCACGGCTGCCCCCCTCTTCCCACTCCACTCCGAAGTGCGACTGTCACGCTGTCCACACTGGCGCTTTGTCCACCCGATTGCATTACACGCACGAAAATAAAATGCAAATGCAGCGCCTGTCCCGAGGGGTGGCTAGAAGAGAGTGGGAGGAGGGTGGTTAGTGGGAAGGCGAAGGAGGGAGGAGGGAGGAGGGAAATGGAGGCATTCTGGACCAGGCCGGATGTGCTGGCCGCCATTGCATTTTCGTTAACCGCACGCACAGTCACACACGCACACACATACACACACACACACGTGCACTTTACATCTGTGGCGCATTTTCATTTGGTTCATTTTTATTCTGCCGGCTTTTTTGTTGTTGTTGTTTTGTTCGTTTTCTCTACTGACATCATTTTTTCGCCTTATTTTGTGTTGTTTTCACTTTTTGTTTTGTTTATTTTGCCAGCTCGTTTTTTGGGTGGCAACTGGCGGCATATACGCAGCGTGCCACCACCCCCCTCTTTGCCCCACCCCCTTTGTCCACCTTCATGCTGCATTCGGTTTTGGGTGTTATGAAAATGGCATGCCGGCTGAATGGCCAAAAGGACGCGCAGTTGTGTGGACAGACAATTGGATAGACAGATAGACAGATAGACGGATAGACGTCGGATGGACAAAGTAGACAAAGTGCGTACCCATGTATATTCTCTCTCTCTCTCTACTTTCTGACAATGCCGCGTGAAGTGCGTGTTCATTTAATTTTGGGCATTGCTAACAGAGTGAGCGAGAGGGAGAGAGAGAGAGATACAGAAAGAGGGAGAGAGAGAGAGAGGGAGAAGGGGGCGCGAACGAGCTAGAGACAGAGAGAGAGACCGATCAGGCAAAGGAGAGCTGCTGCGCGCCTTGCAGCCTAGAGGATAGAAAAAGCACAGTTACTGAATGAGAGGGGGAGAAACGATTGGGACGCAGATCGCAAAGAAAAATCAGCAGAAGAGGGGTTTGCATTTTTGACTTTGTCCACGTATTTATTATCTATTATATTTTTGTCTTTTTTAATATTTTTTAATTTATTATATTTATGTTGTTACTTTTTTCTTTTTTTAATTTTGCATACATATACTTTGGATTATGTTAACGCGCATTGAGGCGTTTGTGTGAGTGTGAGTGTGCGTGTGTGTGTGTGTGCGTGTGTGTGTGTGTGAGTGTGCGTGTGTGTGTGTGTGTGTGTGTGTGTGCGTGTGTGTGTGTGTGTGTGTGTGTGTATGCGTGTGTGTGTGTGCGTGTGTGTGTGCGCACATGAATGTGTCTCTTTCCTGCTTTTGGGTTTATATAAACACAACACAAATTGTTGTGCCTACGCTTTTGTTATTTACTTATATTTTTATTATTTTGTATTTTGTATTTTGATGCCGGTTTTACTTGTCTTTTTGTGCATTTATCAATTTAATTTGCTGATGTGCGTGCGTGTGTGTGTGTGGGCCTGTCTGTGTGTTGTGCTTGGGTGTATATGGACATACATATATGGACACGCATGCATATAGACATATGCACACTGAAACATGTATATGTATGTGTTGACAGCCTACAGCTTCCCTACCTTTCTCTCTCTCACACAATTTTTCTCACTCTCTCTCTCTCTCGCTCTGTCCCTGTCTGTCTCACTCGACCTGCTTCTCAGTTTCCCTGTGTGTAGTGCAACAAAAAAAAAGGAGACTATTTTTTAAATATTTGTAATATAATGTAATACTTACTAGGCCTTTACGGTCGATGGGCCGCAAAGGGGGATGGGGTATGATTGAGCGGGCGATGGGCGATGTGCGATGGGCATGAATCTGGATCTGAATGTGAATGTGAATGTGAGTAAAGTATGGGTTGTGCTGCGGCTGCGTTAAAAGCTACTCATACGCCACGTCAGCCACGCCCTCGAATTGTGTTCAATACAAACTCTGTTTACTTTTGGACTTTAATGAAAAATGTGTGATAAAAAATTAGCATAAACATTTATAATTGATTCCGCTGCGTTGCACCTGCACGTACATAATGTGCCTTAACTTGGCCCAAAGAAACCACAACTGTGTACCCAATACACCAGCAGCACTGCCCAGCAATAAAGTTCCTCAGCAGTTTTAAATTAGATATAAGGGCATCATCATGATAAATTACAAAGATTTCTGTCACATAGCAAGTTATTTAAAATGTAAGAAAATATTGAAGAAGACATATATGTATATATACATATACATATGTACACATACATACATAAATATGTATTGCATAGATCCTATTGTATGATATGACGTAATTGTGAATCATGCATCATACTTATACATAAATCATCTTCTACTCTCTTCCTACCACAAACTTGATGTATATTTCCCCAATTTTATACATTTGTCACCTTTATAATTTTTATGAACAAATGTAAATTTTAAATCATGTAAAATAATGTTTAAATATGCGGAAAATATACCTAAACTTTGCAGTTAAAAGAGGAACTTTGAGGTTTTCTTCTGCCACTTCTTGCTCTTCCTGCTCGCCTTCTCCTGTACATATCATAGAAGTATTAATTATGATATGCTTTCTATATGCATATTTAGATATAGTATTGACACAGATGTTAGAGTTTTATGTGATTGTAATTGTAAATCAGCGTTTCGTTCTTTCTTCTTCAGCTTCTTCATCTTTCTCTGCGCCTGCGCAACTTCTGAAGGCATAGAAAGCCTCTATAAGAAACGAACAAAAAAGTAAAATAATAATAAGTGGATCAGAAGAAAAGGGCGCAGAGTGTTGGGAGCGATGATGATGATGAGAGGAAAAGAGATGGAGTGGGCAACGTAGAACAGGGGGGGGACTTGGAGGGAACTGCAGTTGCATGTCCGGAACTCGTTTGTGTGTGCCAAATATTTGGAACTCACAAATCTTGTTATTTTACAAAAGCCCCAGAGACCCAACAAGTTTATATATATGTATTCACACACATATGTATGTGCGTGTGTGTGTGTGTGTGCAAACTTTTTTTCGTTACTTTTTCAATTTTTCATTTCTTTGTATAATTTTTGGTGAAGCACTCGAAAGTTTGTATAACAAGAGACCGCATGTGACTAAAATTGTTATTGTTGTTGTTGTTGTTGTTGCAGTTGTTGTTGCTTAATTGTCCCCCACATGTGGTGCTGTGGTGCATTTTAGCAAATGACTTCACTTATTTACGTTATGGTGGCTAAGCGCTGTGCTCCCTCTCTTTCCCTTCTTCCCTCTTTGTCATGATCATCCTCAATGCCGCTGTCGTCTCTTTCAGTTCTCTGCTCTCTGCTGCTGCTGTTGCTCCCCTCCCGCTTTCCCGCGGCTCCTCCCGCCATCCTTGCTCCACTAAGATCGCTTTGTTGCTCGAGCTGCTAGCGCTGATAATTTCAAAAACAAACTCGGACGACGAACGCGTAGCCGAGGTTAACGGCTTTAGTACAACTTTTTTAGGTTTCTCAACACACACACACACACACACACACACACACACACACACACACACACACACACACACACACACACACGCACACACACACACACACATGCGCATACACTTGCAATTGCAAAGCGAACCTAGCGAGGCAAACTGAGAATTTAGGAAGTACGAGTGCTGCTTGTTCTTACTGCTCTGTTGCCCCGCTTCCCCCTCACCAGTGCGCGTGATAGGGACGGGAAGAGCGCTTAATATTAGTAAATGCACCTATGCATACATAAGTGAGTAAGCACATGTGTGTGTTTGTGTGTGTGTGTGTGTGTGTTTGTGTGTGTGTTTGTGTGTGTGTGTGTGTGTGTGTGTGTGTGTGTGTATGAGCGTGAGTGTGTGTGCTTGCATATTTCAAACTACTGTCAGCGAGATCTTTCCCTTTCACAGCACAAAGAGAGACAGAGAGCGCGCTGAGTGAATTTGCCAAAAATTTTTATTTGGAACTTTTTTTTTGCCAAAAAGTTGTTTTTCTCTCTCTGATTCTCTCTCTCTCCCGCAGTCAGTCTCTCACTCACTGCATTGTTCTCTTTGCTGCGATCATCGTTACGTATTACGCTCACCAACACATTTGCACCCCTTTAGTTGCCCCCTGGACAGTAATGCCGCTGCCAGCGATGCCTTCTGCGACTGCAACGGCAACAACTCCGGCGACGCCAACTGCGACTGCGACTGCAGCTGCGGCATTACATAGATCGGCAGGCATCGCCTCTTCTCCCGCGACATTTGTGCAGCTTTTTATTTCTTTTTTGTGTTTTTTTGGTAGTTCAAAGACCGCAGTTCCATCAGCGTGACTTTGCTTGGCCGCTGCCTCCCTGCCTGTCGCCTGCTTTGCCCCCTTGTCCGTCACTTAACCCGTTGCTGATTGTTGGGTTTGATCGTTGTTCGTTGCAGGTTTTTGGTTTTTGGTTTTTTTTTGGTTCTCGCTTCCGTCTATTTGTGGGCCCTATTATTCTTCTCCCCTTTCTTCTTCATTTTCCCCTTCTCCTTATTTTGCCCTGTCCATTTGTAATTTTGCTGATTACTCTACAATTTAACAATTATCTATTTGATAGTTTCTATTGATAAAAGAAGATGATATGCAACATCCAGCAAACCGATTCTTCACTTGCTAAGTGAGAGTCGAGAAGTTTATAGTTTCCACTGGTTGACTGTACAAGTGCAACTATGAGAGAGGGCTGGCAAAAGGGAGAGGGAGATGGAGAGATGGAGAGAACGGGGACTTATTGCATGTCGCGGCATATGACGTTTACTTCTTAGAGCTTATACACACACACACACAAACACACACACACACACACACACACACACACACACACACACACACACACACACACACACACACACAAACACACACATACAAACACACACGCAAAGTTGATGAAAGCCTATGCAAGCAGATTCAAAGTCAAAACTGTTGACGCTCAGTGCTAATGCGCGTGTAGAGAGGTGAAGAGAGGAGAGAGAGTGAGAGTGGAGTTCGTAGCACTCTCTAGATTTACAGAGCATAACATTTTTTGGTCATCGTTTCGTTTCGAACACGCTTTACACTCTTTTCGCATTTCGTCCCCACACACACACACACACACACACACACACACACACACAACTATACCATATAAATGCACACAATTTTTGGCATGTTTTTGCTTTTCGTAGATGTTGGTTTCAAAATTTAATTTCGTTGCTCTCTGCGCATTGTGGCTTTGAGATCGGGAATGGAATCGGGATCAATGCACTCATCTCAACTTCTATTCATCTTTTTCTCTCTCTCTCTATCTCTCTTCCTTTTATTTTAAAAATGATTGTTTCATAGCATCTCGTTAAGTTTTCTTCACCGTAGTTAAATGAAAAAAAGGAATCAAAAAGTAAAACAAAATATATAATACGTAAATAAATATAATGTTTTAAATGAGGAGATTACGAAAAACACAAGTGAGAGAGAGAGACAGAGAGATAAAGCACATCACACACACACACACACACACATACACTCTACTGGCCTTTTGGGTTGCAAAAGTCAAACAAAGCTCAAGGTGATCCTCTTTGAGCAACTATGCTTTTAACTCTTTAGCTCGCTTCATAGTATACGATATAAGCTATATATATCAAGCTATACAATATACAAATAAATGCACAAATGGATTACAATCCCATTGCAAGTATTTGCCTGCGTTCAAGGCAGCTACATATGTACATATGTATGTACATGTATGTACATATGTATATGTATGTACATATGTACATACATAGGTGTATAAATATCAATGTATATGTTAAGCCTACAAAGGTGTTCATCTCTTCTACATTGAGTCTGTTGATGCAGATGCAGTTAGAGACATCCTCTTGGCAGATTGTGAATATTTGTATTTATTCTTGTCCCCGAATAAGACAAATTTCGTTCCCTCTCCCTTTCAGGAAGTTACTAATTCCGAAATCAGAGTCAGATATATTGATAGATTTATTTTGTGGATATACAATACATCAGAAATATATAATTCTTTATAGAAGCACAACAGTTTGTTGCATGATCAATATAAAAATAGTTCTAGCAGCCTCGACTAATTGTTCGAAATTAACTAAATATTTGGGTATTCTGATTTATGTTTTAATATGTTCAAATTGACAACATGTGAGTTTAGTTCAGTTATCTTAAGAAACAAGCAACCCATAGTTCCTTTGTCAGCTATATGATATAGTGATCCGGTAGCAAATTGTCGGACTCGTACAAAGTCTCATTATAATAGCTGCGAAAATGAGAGACTCACAAATGAACTAACCTGTACCAACTCAGCTCCACATGCTTAAGATCAATATATACAAGTTACAAGTTACGAGTTACAAGAGTAAATTAAGTAAATAAATGTAATAAAAGAAAGTCAACTCTCTCATTTTCAGTTGAACCTAGAAATGTTCCCACCCCCTCCTATTACCCCCATTACACCATACTGCTGTCCCAATTAAGAACAGACCATGACTGGTAAAGCGTTATTTTCCACACGTTCAAATTAGGAAGCCATCAAAACGAGAATGACGACAATATTAAGAACACACGATTAAGGCATTAAATGATTTGTCACACACTAATAAACAGAGGCACACACGCACGCACATAACCATTCACATTCACATTTACATTTACACACTCACACACACACTTAGACACACTCGCACACAGATTGAATAAGCCTATGATGGGCCATAATCAGGAATCCTGCTGGCGGCAAAACAATCCTTAAAACTACCAACAAGTTCAAAGTTCAAAAAGGCTGAAAAGCCACAAAATCAACACTTGCTCACAAACACACACACTCATACACACACGCACAGACATGTGCATATGTAGGCTAAATAGAGAGACCGGCTTGTGGTTCTATGTGGTGCGGTGTGGTGTGGAGAAGGTTTAGAATTGCTGCCAAGAGGCAAAAACCGCTTAAGTGCGCCTATAAAATTACTGTGAAAATTTCACACTAAAACTTTTACCCTAACTTTCAAACCCAAACCCACAAAAAGCAGTCGCAGTTGATGATGATGTTGTTGATGATGTGTGTGAATGAGTGTGTTTGTGTGTGTGTGCAAATGAGTTGGAATTTTAGGGCACAAATTCATCATAAAATCACTTAAAATGATATTAACAACCCTTACCTTCGAACCTTGCCTTTGCCCCCTGCCCCCTTCCCACTGCCCTGCGCCAGCTTGACGTTGTTGTTGTCGCTTTCCCCAGACAGGCCTATCCCACATGTGTTCAAGTAATTGCGTGTCAAAACTTTTGAACCTTTGACCTCGCAAAGCAGCAAACAGGCAAACAACGACAACGTCAACGACAACGACAACGGAAACATCAACCCTTTGTCCTTTGCCTTTGCCTTGCCTGGCGTGCTGCCTACCTATTTTATGGGCGTCATTGCCTAATCCTTTGATGGGCCTAATCGTGGACATAGCCCACTCACTACTCACTATGCTCGTCTTTTTTTCTCTTCCCCTTCCCTTTTACATTCAACTTCCTCATACTCGTATCATGCTAATTTGTGGACAGCCGCCTTCGTTTGACTCGACTTCCGATTCATGTCCTTGTCCCTTCCTTATTGCTGTCCTTGTCTCTCTCCCTCACCCTTGTCGTTTTGTTCGCAACCGGACACCCCATAAACTAAACTAAACACACAAGGCAGGGCCAGACTATGCCGGGGGTAGGGGATGGGCAACCAAGCGACCGACCAACCGACCGAGCGACCGGTTGCCCATATCAATAAATGTGCCCAAGCACATCGTTGAATGCCTTATGCTCACCCATGTGGCATGGTGGCATGCGGCAGAGTCTTATGGCACCCACTAGGAAGCGGCAACAAAAGTATCATAAAAGTGTTAAAATCATTTTGGGGTTGGCTTCCGTCTTCCGAACGGGGATTTTTTTTCCTGGCAACTCCAAGACCCACAAAGGTCATCTGGCTAAATAGCTACGAGCATTGTTGGTATCTGACGATTATAGTTCAAACAGATAGAAACTGAGATCAGAACAGCATTGTTTAACATCTTATTCATGGTCAGTTCGTAGATATTTGAATACCACTTTTAAACTGATTGGAATATGTAGTACAATTATAACAAGTCTTGACAATATTAAGAATTACAACAGCTACATTTGCAAAGAGAAAAGTATTAAAGAACAAAAGTTATATCTGGAGTCAATACAATGTTTTGCGGTCTGGCTCTAGATGCAACTCTAACTCACGGAAAGGAAATAAGTTATATTTTCCATTTACATTTGTTGTGATAGGTAAATTGTGTTAGGAGTATTTCCGACTTTGTTTGGCGGAAAGTTGTCAAATACTCTGCCTGCAATACTTGGGCAATTGATATGCAAGGGGTTACGCCTGGGCTAACTTGTTGCCGTGGCCTTGGCTAATTCATTTACATAATACCTGTGAGATATGGGATAACATCTATGCCTCGAAAGACCCATCATGCGCTACGTTTGGAAGCTTACCCAGGAGTGAAATCGCTTGACGCAACACGTCTCCTTTTCTTTTGCCTGCTGTGGCAAGGGACGGTATAATTTCACACACACGTCCTCCCACAAATGCGACCCGAACTAGAACTCGTCTCTGTCTCCACCATCAACTTCACCTCCCTCCACCAACCTCCACCTCCACTTCCTAAACGCATTTTGTGGGTCAAGTCAATCTACGACGTGCTGGGCGAGGAAAGTTGCGTGTGGCAAAAATCCGAGAATTTCACTCTTGAATTTCTAATAAATTCATAGCGCAAGTTGAATGAAGGGGGCGTGCTTCACCCGGGAATCACTACAGCTGAGGGAGGACTCCCTGCTATCTTGGGGAAATGTAATGAAAATTAGTATCTATCTTAGACAATGTGTGTCTCTCTATCTACTTCTGTCTCTCTATCTCTCTATGGTTGTTTATCATGTTGCCCCTCGCACAGTTCTGACGGATAATAATGTGTGTAATTTCCAATTATGACTTCCTTTGACGTCCTTCTGCCCTCAAATAGAGGGGGAACGGAAGGAATGTTATTTCGCCGGACAAGCTGCTGTGTTTAATAAACTCGTCGATTTCCTCGTTCTTCTCCGCCTTCATTTGAATATGAGTCTGCTCGTCTTTAACCATATCTACATAAGTCTAGGACTCTACACACACTCACACACCCACACACACACATCCACATGCACACACACACACGCTTACACTCAACCACAAAAGTATTTCACACGATGGCGCTTCAGAGTTGGGTCAAGGGATGCCATGAGCTGTTTTTATGAGGCTTATTGGAAGAAGTGGAGTGGAGAATTACCGAATGTGAGAGGGGGGACTGGTCTTGGCAGTATTTGACTTACTTTCTGTATGGGCTTTTGATAGCTCTTGACTTGGGGTTAGGACTGTGTTGTGGATTGGGATGGGTTGAGTGAAGTTAGAGGTTGAGTTGTCTAATACTCGACGACAAAAATCAACAACAACATTGTTCTGTCTCTGCAGATACTTTTCCCTTCTTCGCCCCTCTTCCCATTCCTTCTTCTCTCTCGACTTCTTCTTGAAAAGGATGGTGCTGTTCTTGCCGTCGGTAATCCTCTGATTTTCTGGTGTTTATACGAGTCTCTGTTTTTGTAGCAGAGTCTCGTCTGCATGAGAACCGTCCCAACCCAACTGTCCACCTCTCTCTTTCTCTCTCTCTCGCTCTCTCTGCCCTTCTCTGTGTCTGTCTCTCTCTCTGTGTGCGTGTGTCGCATTCGCATAATTTGTAGGTCATACATATTTGGCATGTTTGACATGTTTCCTTGGTGTTTTACATGATAAACACTTAAGGGTGCGAACAAAACAAAACAGAATAAAACAAAGCAGAGCGGAAAGGAACCAAACTAAACACGCACAGGCTTAACACCAGAGACCAGAAGACACGTTGCGCATCTTGGATATTTGAATACTTTGGTGCAATATGAGTCCTCGAGGTCCATATGAGTATGTGTCTCTTCTTTGCCAAATCCTGAACAACTTCAGCTTAAGTTAAATACTGAGATAAGAATCGTTATTGTTGTGCATCATCTAAAGATAATTGGCGTGATTGCAAGTGCTTTGTGCCCCAAAGAATCTGGGTACTTCGAGACATTAAGGTTTGATGAATCCACAATCCATAACTTATAACCAATACCTGTTAAGAAAGATTCACAAATGTTCTTCTTTAATTTGGAACACCCGAAACGAACTCTTTGCAGTATTTCGGAAGGTTTGCTGGTCAGGATTTAACTCCTTATTAGGGCCATTGCCATTGGCCAAGCTTTTGGCTCCAGCTTAGGGAACAACTTGCCCCAAGTGAAATTGTGCTAACAACTTCAATCAAATGCTGGCCTTAAAAATAACCAGTTTCTGCAATGGAGTTGCCAGAAAAGATGATGGTCAAGGGGCAAAAGAGGTGGCAATACCGGCAAGATGAAACCAGTGGAAAGCCAAACTTGAGACGTCTTTGGAAACTAGTTTTCTTAGTTCCGCGTCAGGCTCTGCCGAAAAAAAGCGAAGCCAAACATGCAACAGGTAGCGACGCAACGGTTGCAGGGGCAGGGACAAGGACAGAGGCTGCAACAAGTTGAAGAGGGGAATTTTCACACAACTCGCGTTAGTTGCTCGAGCTCACTTTACTTTTTTCAATTTAAAATCATCCTCATTCGATCTGTGGTGCCTCTCTGAGACTGCATCTCTCTCACTTTCTCTCGCACTCTTTCGCAGTGACTTTTGTGCGAGAAACAAGTATTTTAAGGATAATGAAGACCCTTTAAAACCATTGCAGAACTCTTTCTGCTCATCGTCATCGTCATCATCATCCTCATCCTCATCATGTTGCCTTCTTTCTATGTAGGTCGTTGCAATTTAATACTTGGATGTCATGTTTGCTCCTCCACCTCTACCAAAAACCCAAGGAAGGTTTTCTCTGCCCCTACCCTACCGCATCTGTTGCATTCATTTCAGTTGTTCTGTCCGGTTTCGGTTTCGTTTTCGGGCTCAATTTCTACAACGCTCATTTCGGGTGCCCTTGCCTCTTCCCGCTAGATGCCGCTGCCCCACTTCCCCTCCCCTAGTTGCATGCAGCTCAGCTTCAAATCTTTTTTTTTGGTCAAGCTCCTTGCATTTCTCGCACTAATACATAGTTAAAGCAGCTACAGCACACAAATTCAAGTAATAAGCAGTTTCTCGAATCCGAGAATTGAGAGAGGGAGACGGAGAAAGAGAGAGAGAGAGAGAGTAAAGAGATAGCAAACTGGTTTTCGATGCCACACATATTCGTTGCATTGTAATTTGCCATGCACCTCAGTCCGCCCTTCAGCTGCCAGAAACCACATTTTGTGCCTCTTAATTCTGGTCCAACTAGCGTGCCACATGCGCCACATCACACTGCGTCTGATTAACTCATCAAATCGTTTGCTCAACTCTGCATATATATTTCTATTAAAAGTGTATATATTCTCTGAATTCACCTAACGCTTTGTACAGTAAAAAATTGGGCGAATTCATCAATGACTTCAAATCTATAGTCCAAATCTGAATAAAAGCAAGTAAATACAATATATACATAAATATTAAGAGAAATATTAAGTCCTTTATTTAATATAACAACAAATACATTTTAGCTTTGATCGAAGCAAGAGTTTTCTTATCATCCCAATGTATATTCCCAATAGCTCAATATTCTATGAATCGATATTTTTAAAGAACAACCTTCTTTAAAAGTAATTATTTCTAAATTTTTCACATTGTTTACATGTTAACGTATTTTATAAATAAGTAAATAAGTGCACTTTACTATAGATTTATAAATTTTCTTCTCAACTCGATACAAGAATCAATTTATTTAAAATATGCTACATATAACTAAAAATACTTCCATAATTGTCCAAAAGAGAGAAGTATCAATTACAATTTTCTATATAAAATTCCGAATATTTTGATGCTTAAAGCGTTGAGCTTTTTAAAGGAATCTATTGCGCAAATCGCTGCATCAGAGTTTCTATACTCTGCACACTGTCGAAATTTCAACGTATTCTCTAAATAAGTCAACCGAGAGGCAGCTGTCTCACACATGACCACGATAATCGTATCTCAATTTCTGCTGTCCTACGTCATGAATGTCTCATAGAGAAGTCAACACAAAACGTGGGTTGTCCCGACAGCAACAGCAACAGCAACAACAACTACAGCAACAACAACTACAGCAACAGCAACAGCGGCAGCGATAGAGCACATATTCTTCATACACATGTATGTACATGTGTATCTGGTTGCCAGGATTAGTG
Organism: Drosophila funebris; assembly: GCA_018901825.1. Lineage (NCBI taxonomy): Eukaryota > Metazoa > Arthropoda > Insecta > Diptera > Drosophilidae > Drosophila > Drosophila funebris. The sequence continues at coordinate 4,337,826 of JAEIFK010000455.1, read as the reverse complement.
GCATGTGCAACACGTGGCTATCCCAGCCAGTTGAGGGATGGCATACGACGAGGCGGTGGCTCGGCAGGAGGGAGGGGGAGGAGGAATTGAGTTGAGTTCGAACAGTTGACAGGCGGGATAACAAGGGGCCTCACCTAACCGCACACTACACGTAAATGGGCGACTGTGACTGCGACTGCGACTCCGATTGCTACTTCGACTGCTGCCATGACAGCATTTAGCTAGTGCTCAAGGTCAACCTGTCGGGCATTGGTTTTCTCCGTGTGTTTAGCTCCACTTTCAGCTATCGAGAGTGCGCTAAGCGACGAACGGTCAATGGTAAATGGTAAATGGTGATAAACTGTAAAGACAAAATGTTTGCTTGTCCCATGCTCAGTCCCAGTCCCAGTCTCAGCTCCTATGTCAGTCCATTGGCCCTCTCGGTTGAGGTCGCAGTTTCTGTCAATGTCTTTGGTCCAATCTCAGGCTTAAACGTAGCCCAACTTGCAACCTGTTGCAGAAAGTTTTAAGAGCAATAAGCACAGTTTCGGCGAAAGCTAAAAGAGAAAGCTAAGCGCTTGAAAATCCTTCTTTTTTTTCTTTCTTTCTTCAGTTTTTTTGTTCAGTCAACAGCAGCAGCAACAATTGTGTGGCATGAAGTGGACTGCAAACTACCCTAGCACACCCAAAAGCCAACATGTGTATATCTAGAGAGGAATACATACATAGAAACAGGCTGGGTCATGCCTCATGTGTACAAGGACATCGCCGGGGTCGGGGGTCAACTCAATTTACAGGTGGTTGTTGCCCATAAGATTTCCTTTTGATTAAGGGCAAAATTTGTGAGAGAGAGCATGAAAATCAGGATGGAGCTTAGGTTGTGTCCGGAACCTTAATTAGTCGACTAACACAAGAGTCCGAAGTGCTGTAAATAAACCCCATATGGCATCGAATATATCAAACAATGTCTGGCTATGTCTGGCTACTCTTGTGTTGGTCAAGACAACATCAAGGTCACTTTGTCACCCATTTTTATTTCCCTCATCATCGTCATCCCCATTTCTATTTCCATCGCCATCTCCAACTCTATTTCCAAATTCATTTTTTTTTGCTGCTTGTTATTACTACGACGTATTATAATTTTTTACCTGTAGCCCTATGCTTCCATTTGTTTCCACTGCGTATCCTTGAAATATTCGCATTTTTTTGTTCGTTCATTTTGGCGTAGAAATTTATCTGTTGCCACATTTTCACATGCCTTTTCTGAGCAGCTGTTGTTGTTGTTGTTGTAATCTTTTCTCGTCCCGTTCATGTGGTAACGACGAAAAAATATTGCTGAGAAAAAGAAAAATTGGCAGTAGCAGCGGCAGCGGCATCGGCATCGGCATCGGCATCGGCAGCAGCAGAGGTACAGCCAAAGGCAGAACATTGCCGTCGACGTGGACGTCGACGTTGCCGTTGACGTTGACGCGGGCGTTGAGCAAAAGGAGCTCATGGAGCAGGAAAAACGAAGGCGACGGGAATAAAAGCGAAAGTTTTGTCTACCCACATGAGGAGTTCACTCACAGGAGGTACAGAAAACACACCAACGCAACACAGCTGAAAAGGAGCTGCGCTGCCAATGCCTGCGCAGACAGCGACGTCGACGCTAACGTTGACGCCGACGCCGACATCAGCACTAGCAGAAACTGCGCACGTTCCTTTCATTTGGTCTCGTTTTCTTCTTCATATTTGTATTGCCCTTTCGAGCTTTCTTTTTCTTTTCTTTTTTTTTATTTTGTTGATTCGCTTCCTGCAGCAGCTTCTGTTATTTTAGTCGTTTTTATATACGCTTGGATTTTCCCATTTTCATTTTCTCTGTTGCTACCTACTACTCTTAGTGCAGAAGTTTCCTTTTGGTTTTCTCCAACTTTTGCAAGAGCATTTTCTTGGTCTCCCACGCAGTTTTCTCTTCCATAAACTTATACTCTTAAACAGAGTGTGAGCGTTAAGAGCACAAGTAGAAAAGTTTTCCCAGTCATAGGTTGATTTGTCTTAGACCGCAGTTAGTGGAGGGTGTCGTGAACGGCACAAACTGATTTATGGCCAAATAGTTTGAATGCTCCGCATCCCTCACCGCCCACACCAGCTAATACATTCACTGTTTAGATTTATGCTTCATATTTACATTGATGCTGGCGGTTTTTGGTCAATGCGCTCAAATGATAAAGCTTTAAGCGTCTTTTGAGCTTTTGAAGAGAATATTGCGAGCTTTTTAAACGTGTATGAACTTATACTCACGACTTGATCGTCAACGATAACTCTACTTAGCCAAGTCACAAACCATTTAATTACGATCTTCACATTTGTATTAAAAGTCGTATTTATTCTATGAACGCCTTATAATTAACATTCATATTTAAATATTGATGTTTAAAGTTTAAATTAAACATTAACAGCATAACTTCCATTATTTATTTTCAGTTCTCCATCCACAAGAAGTCACCAGGATTTGCATGTTGCCAGGAACCTAACACAGGAAGCCAGCGTGATGACATTCTAGGCGCAACAGATTTATACATTCCTTTAATTTAATTCTCTGTGTCCAATAAACTGATTGTAAGCCAAACTATTTGTTTTAACTGGGTTTTCGAAAGATTTATTTATTTAAAGTCAATGATCCTTAGATGACGCCATTATATTTTGTGTTTGCATTAACTTCGCATTATTCTTATGGATATTAAAAGGACATAATTTCTAGGAGTCATAGGTGGCAGGTCTATCGATTTATATTTAAGAATTTTTACTGTAACTTTATATTTCAAAGGGTTAAGTTATTCTAATAACTCGATAAAGTCCTTGTTGAGCCTGGCCAGTGCTGTAGTAATTGTAGTTTCGAAGTTATCAACGATTCTGTGTATAGTTCCTGTACTAAAATACAGAATCAGCTGCAAGCGTCTTGAGTCAAGTTTTTAGTTCTTGAGTGCGAATACATTTGCTTTAGTGACGTTCAAGATTTGTCGAATTTGGCGAATTTCATATCGACCTACTAGTAAATTCAGTTCGCCTGGTAGAAATTTGCGTTTCTTTTATTTCCCAATTCAGTGTACCTCTTGTTGATGTTGTTGTAGTTGTCGTTGTTATTGTAATAGTAGTGGATCAAGATGAAGAGAAAGAGAGTCACATTTATACCAGGATTACAACACTTTGAGTAGAACTTCAAATCACTCAAGAGAAAATATTTACTCAAGCTGCAAATTTTTGACTCAAGTGACTTGATGCAGATTCTGTTCGCCTGGTATTTCACCTGATATTTTAGTTCTGTTTGTATAGTGATTGTTTAAAAAAATTTTGAAAATTTAAACAACAACAACAACATAGTTGACCCCATTATTTTATTAATAGATTAGATTATTATTCGGTATTGTATATATGAGTTTATTTATTCACATTGTCTTAAATTCAGTAAACTATTGTTGTTTAATCTTCTGATGATTAGATGCTTTCCAAACAAGTTGACGTCACTCTGAGAATCCTTAAGTCTTGGTCAAGTTCCTGAAGCTGTCACAGCAATCGTCAGCCTGCAAATAAATATTTAAACTTATTAGATAACTATAAGAAGATTGAAATGTTCGTTAAGTTATTTAATACAATCAGGTATAATATACCTTCCATACATACAATATGGCTTAAATAAGAAGAGGGGGCCGAAGAGAGAGAGAGAGAGAGAGAGACCAGTCGCAAAACTGTCGAAATTTGACAACGAATTCAATGTCATGCAAAAAATGAAAAATGAATTAATGCACCCTTACTTGAACCAACTGCCGGCATTCGCGTCACAAGTGAATGCGATGGTGGCTACGTGGGGTTAACCCAACCGGAGGACGATGCCACCAAAAGAAAAGAAGAAAATGTGCGGCGCTGCCTTTCCAAAAAGAAGCAGACCAAATGTGCAGTCATCACAAAAAGTTACACTACAAAAGGAAAGAAACTGAACGTCCTTCACAGTGTCCTGGCTGTGGGTGGGCTGGTTGGGTGTTTGGCTTGTTGGTTAGCTGTGATGGCTTATAAATCGGCGCGTGCCGTCCAGAAGCTTGGGCGCCACCTGTTGGTCATGGGAGTCGCAACTGAGCGTGGCATGGGGACTGGGACGGCACACAAAAGAAAGAAGCTGAAGCTGTCAACAACAACAAGCCACAAGCAACAAGACCAAGCAAAAGAGTTCGCACTCGTGCTGCAGATAAGCTGCACTGCACCACCATATGTACCACACCTACCTCCCTCCCTCGCTATAAACGCAATTCGTATCCCTAACCCAGTCTGAACCATCATCGTCCCATCCAACGGAGTTACACACGTTGTGGAGACACGGATATCAGGCGCACAGCATGTAGCGAACAGAACCCAAAATCGGATGCATCTCTCGCTCCCTCTCATATCCTTTGCATCCTGTTAGCATGAGAGTTTGTTCGCGCGAGTCCCAGTGAGAGTATATATGTATTTATACAGTGCACACACAAAAAGTAAGAAAGAATACTTCTCTTTGCCATGGCGAAGCATAAATACTCTTGAATAGAATGAATATTTTTAGCTTTTACTCAATTATAATAATTATTCTGTAAATACTCAGCGAAAATATACATTCTATACTATACTATATAATGTAGTAATATAGCGTTAACCATCGTTTCGGAGATCATATAGAGAAAGTGTAAGTTATATTCCTGATGCAAAAGGAATAATTATACGAATATAAGCTCAAGCATATATAAAACTAAGCAAAAGCTCCTAAAAATATTCAGATATCATCAATATATCGGATGATATAATAATGGATTAATTAAATTCCCTTATAAAATATGCTTGTGTCTAAGAAACGATGTGGGGTCGACAAAGGTTCTGTTCGGTTTCTTAAACTCTATACAGAGATAGAGTTTAATTTTCTGCAAAAATTAGATAAATGGCAGAAGGAGGCGTGGCAGACCATATATACTCTATATACACTTAATCATACCAGCAGTGTCCGTCGGTCTGTATGAATTCGTCGATCTAAGCAACTATAAGAGCTGGAGGCACATATTTCTCAGCGTAGAAACTTCTAACTTACCATGTGCGTGACTAATATTATATAGAAGAAATGTTGCAAATTTCATCAAGATCGGTCTATATATAAGAGAGATAATTCGAAATGAAATTTGCGGCCAGCACATATGTGCGAGCGAGACAGCAAACGACTGCAATACATGCATATGTAAATGAAGTGACGTAGCACTTAGCTTTTGATGGAGTATGTGTACATACGCTAAAACTTGCTGCTATGGGCATACATATATGCTATATGAGTGGGTATTCCTTAAAAACCTGTTGGATAAGAACCTTATATTATAATCACCTTCTACTTATAATAATATAATTATATTAAAAATAAACTGCACAGGGTATTATACTGTCACATCCTTATCCTTTTCGTATAATGGACCAAACCTCAAGTATTACAACTGAAGTCTTGTTTTATGATTTGCATTAGCAAACCGAACCTTTTGCCAATTTTTGGACATGTTACAGCTTTGATATCAACACTCGGCAAAGCAATAAAGAAAATGTTTACACGTCAATAATGAATACTGCATAATTGGTGGTAGAATTGAAATACCCTCAGCAAGAGTATTCCAGTCATGAAAGTGCAACTAAAAACGAACAATGCGATGGGCAGAATGGGGAAATGAGCTTGGAAAAATATAAATATGTATGTTCTAATGTCTCTTCTATGCATGAAATGTACATTGGATTCTAATTTAGCTGGTAATACTTATGCATAAAGATACCACGCCCCCCGCAATCTACACACCTTCTACTAATACTCATACCCACACTCACACTCACACTCGCACTCAACTCGTACAATGTACGCAGCATGCTCAAATATGCATTCGGCATTCGCCATTCGCATTCACATTTGTATACGGATATGCGAGTACACTTATGTGTTGTTTACATACGCGATTTACAGTTATGTGCCCCACAAATCGGCATCAAACGCGCTTAGCAACCATCTGAGCACCACGCGGTGGCTGTGGATGTGGTGCTGAATGTGGATCTGCATGCAGCATCTGCACAAATCTCCAGTTGGCCATGAATTATTCAACAGTTGCCAGTCATATACGGACATACGCACATGCCCATACACTCACACACTCACACACACCCACACACACACACTCGCTATCACACACGCTTTCTAATACAGCCGGAAACTATGGCATACAATTTGCAACTTTCATATACCAGACGAACGTTACTTGGAAATTGACTACGTTCTACGCTCTCCACCCGCTCCATGCTTCGACCTTGCTTCCTTGCCCCTCCCTGCCTCCCCCACCTCCTTCACACACACACACACACACACACACACACACACACACACACACACACACACACGCACACACACTCACTCTGTTGTTGTTTGGCGTTTGGCAAATCCTTTTTATGTCCACATTATGTAGTTCGCACGCATTTGCTATCTATGGTCTTCGTGTGGGGGGTCGAAGTTTGATGGGGGGGGGTTCACATTTGGTGGCATACAACGCGACGCGAGCGTCATTCAATTCCATTTGCCGCGTCGTCGTCATTCCGTGCGCCATATAACCCAAGTTCAATTACCTGTTACAGCCGTTAGATGAATTTCTATGGCCAGAACATGCTTCGACTACTCGTAGTTGTCGACTACGCAGTTGTCCCCGCGTTGCCATGCCCTCCTCCGCCTCCGCAGCCAGCGCCACAGTTTACTTGCCACACATGCTCGCACTTGCCCCATATATGCATTACCATACGCAAAGGGGGCGCGAGTGTGGCAAGTGCTTTTGTGTTATTGCCTCTCTCTCTCTCCCTCTGTGTGGGTGTGAAAGGCGAGGGGGGCTTCCTCTTTTTTTTTTTTTGAGAATATTTGAAATGTTTTTGTTCGCGCCAAAGAAAAAGAAGAAGACAAAGCTGAAGAAGAAGAATAACGACACACTTTGGCACGCATTTGTGATAAACATAAATGAGCTTAGAAATGAACCCCGGAGGATAAGGCACACACACGCACACACATACGCATTCACATGCATAGTGCAAAAGGGAGTAAGAGAGAGGGGGATTGCCAATACTACAGTTGGTATCAAGTATCAGGCCAAACACAACATTATACAAATGATATGACATTAGATAAGCCTAAGTGCAAATTGGCTTACAAACCGGGATTTGTCTGCTCAAATTTTTTTCTCTTCTTTGTAGCCCTTCTTTTGTTCTGGGCGTTTCTTTATTTTGGCAACAGCACCTCCGACAGCAACAACAGCAACAGCAGCAACAGCAGCAACAACAACGACAACTCCAAGTGCCTTGCATCTGTTTTTGCATGTGGTATGCTTATCACATTCGACGCCTGCCACTTGCTGCACGCACATGTAGCAAGTGTGGCAATAACAATGCGCTACATTTTAATATGTACGCTTGCAAAATAGATACAAGCGAGTTTCCTAACGATAAAACAAACATCTCAGCTGAACTTGACTTGAACTGCATTTTGAAAAGAGCATAAAAATTAATTAAATTACAATTTGGGCTTAAATTAAAGGAAACTCTCAATATAACTATATAAATAATAAACAATCAACAACGATATTTGCCGATTCCGATCCGATTTGATCATCATCAAAAATCAATAATTTCACTTTGATAAAAATTTAATTTTAAGCTTTATAACTCTTAAATATTTATAAACCAACAAGAAAAATCAGAAGATAACTAACTAATAACTAATAACTAATTTAATTTAACTATTAAAAAATAATATGTAAATTAAATAAAATTGGTAATTAATAAACGAAGCAAAATAAAAGCCAACTAGATTTTATAGCAAAAGCTCTAGACAAAAGACTTAATCTAAAACTAATCTAATCTTAATCGAAATCACAAGTCGCGAACCGGATTATGTAAACCCTGAACCCAAGCTCTCGCTTCAGCCTAAAAATTATTTGATTTATTCTATTTTTATTCAATTTTATTACTTACATTTTCTTATTATTATTATTATTATTATTATTATTATTTAATGAAATTACAAATTCACCGATTCTTACGAATTTCACCAACAATTGAAGGCGCAAATAATAGCGAGAGAAATAAAGAACGAGATACGTTTCAGTTCAAAGGTGTAGATCAATTTAAGTTTAGTTTAGTAGAATCGCTTTGCAGCACAATAACTGAGCTTAGGTAGCTTAAATGGTTTTTTATAATTTATAACAAAATATATATTTATATTTAATATAAAAAGTTAAGAAACCTATAGTACAACAACAGATTTGAAGTAAAAAAGTCTCGCTGCGCCAAAGACTGAATGTGTGTCTATATTAAGAGGCAGCTCTGTTTGCTTCCTTTCGCCTCGCTCCATCTCTTTCTTTGCTGTATGTGTCTGTTAAGCCATTCGATGAGCCGAGTAACACACAAGAATCCAGCGAATCCACAACATTGAGTCGGCATTACTATTACTTTGATATAATCTACGCGTCTGTCGGCTTGAATAAACCAACAGCAACAACAACAAAAGAACAACAACAAAAGAACAACAACAAAAATTTTAGCCTGTTGAGCATTTTGTTGAGTAGGTAGTTTATTGGCCACATTGATTTTTATCACGTATTAAGAAGCATTGTGATTCCGCAATGTAATGCGTAAAGAGAATACACAAAATAAAAAGAAAGAAAGAAAGAAAGAAAGGAAGGAAGAAGGAAAGTATCTACTGAATGCTCTACTCTACTCTATAACTTGTGAGGTGAGGCGACTGCCCCTGTTGTGCCGACAGTGCCCCACATTTGTTTGATCGCCATTTTCATGTGGCAGCCACCTGTTTGGGCCAACTTCAACTTCACTTCTTATTGTATCCGAGGACTTGTGCTTCATTTTGCAATCACGTCATCTTTTTGGAGAGCGTGTGAGCGAGAGAGTGAGCTGCAGCTGCAGCCAAAAAAAGGTGCCAAAGAAGCAACGTAACGGGTAATGGGTAACGAGTATACGCCCCATCATCCACAATCCGTGATCAAAAAGGAAAAATGTTTGCAAAAAGCAACAAACAATAAGTGCAAAATGCAAAAGAACAAATACAACAAAACAGAGCAAAAGTAAAGGCAGGCCACACAGACACACACACACACACACACACACACACACACACACACACACAGATGCATGCAGTGGCAGGCAGACAGCATACACTCACACACACACAAGAACATATGGCGCGAGAGAGGCGAAAAAATTGCCAAAAAATTCGTCCTTGCTTCGTTGCAGTTTCTTTTTAGCCAACTCTGTTTGTGAATGTCGTGCGAGTCGCGAGTTTCTAAAACGAAAGCAAAAAGATGCAGTCATCACACACACACACACACACACACACACACACACACACACACACACACACACACACACACACACAGATACACACATGCAGACTCACACAGACAGGGCAGTTGGGATTGCAAGGAGAAAGTGTCCGCCTGAAGAGAGAAACTGTAGACTGGGCAAAGTAGCAAATTGGGGGGGGGGGAGAAAGGGGGGCTGCGTACTCAGCAGACTGAGTCTGAGGTCAACGGCATGAATGATTGTGAATATGTGTGAATATATATGTAAATACACCCCCCAGCCCCCCAACGCTCCTGACTGGCTGTTGTTGTTGTTGTTGTCTTTTGCGCTGCTTCATCTTTTGTTGCATACTTTTTTGGCATTCTGTGGCAAGAGCTGAGTGTGGGGGGCGGGCGCTGGAGTTGTATCACCTTCAACTTGCTTTTGTTGCAACAGGCGTCCATTTTCTGTGCCACATGTGTTGCTCCAGTTTCACTTGCTGTTGCTGTTGCCATTGTTGTTGCTTGCGGCATGTTTGGTTTGTGGTTAGATGCGAGTATTTGCAGCCTGCCACGTGGACACTTATTGACTTCATATTTGTTGCAGACTCTTGAGTTGTGGCAAGTTATGGCAAGCTGTGGCTTCAAATGAATTAAGCTCAGCAGCGCAGCATGGTCATGCACAGCTGGTCATAGGACCAAAGCCAAGTCGCGTGTTGCGCATACGCCCCGTTGCCCAACAAAATCAACATTCAACATTCAGCATTCAACAACAATTTTGCAGTTCACCGTCGAGTGCACAGATTTGTTTCTGTTTCTGTTTCGACTCAAAATAAGGTAACTGCCCCGCGTTTTAACCACATTTGTTGGCCTAAATGGCCAGCTGAGAAAAACGTGGCTACCAAGAGCACTTGAAGCGTGTCGCAGTCCAGGAGGTTGAACAAGTGAGAGGAGGTGGAGGAGAAAAGTGGAAGAGGGAGCTCCCTGTTTGTACTTTACTGGACTCCACACTCTGCCGAGTTTGTTGGCATTGCTTGCAGTTGCAATTGCTGGTGCAGTTGCATTTGTAAATATTGCCACATTTCGTTATATCGTTTATATATTAAATTGCATTAAGCTCGTCCTTATTATTTATTGACTTAATTGATTTTAAATATGCAAAAAGCTCTCCTGCATTCACAATATTTGCCTTTGACTCTGGCAAAACGCAAAGGCAACAAACGGCTTTCAATTAGTGGCCCAGCTTTACTTCCACATCATCCACATCATTCACATGCTCGAAGCCTTCTCCTCCTTGTCCTCCTTGTCCTGCATATCCTTTTGGCATCTATCGTCCTTCTCCTTTCCGTGTGCTCTTTCATTTAAGGCTATCTGAATTACGTGTTTAATTTGCTATTTCCATTATCCGCATTTTAACTCCCTATTTTTTGTTCGCTCTTCAGCCACTTATACCCTTGCAAAAAGTACTACACTCTTGTCATGCTATGTGCAACTTATTGAACCAGACGTGGCATGCCCCATAAGCTGGACACATATTATTGATCATGATGACAAACTGAGACAAGCGATAAGGCCATGTCCGTCTGTCCGTCTGTCCGTCAGTTGCTATGTCAACAAGTCTCTCATTTTGAAAGCCATGTTATTGAAACTTGTTTCAGATCCGAATCGGATTATTATAGGAAAGATAGCTCACAATAGAAGCGGATTAGTAACGCTCTATAGTACATATATACATTGATATTCCTGTACGGGATATAAAAAAAGTTTTGTATACACAACTATTTCAATTAATTTAAATGAATTGACTTGACTTTTGGCTAGAAGTGACCTAATGTTGCTTAACAGAAAGTTGTTTGGCCAGAGCATCATGACTTCGGTGTGCCCAAGATAGCAGATTCAGTCGTGTTTTATTTGATTTTCTTCAACCACGCATAGCAACTATGTGTATTTGTGTCGCTGATGCAATTTTTGCTAGTTCACATGCATTGCATTCACAGGAGCAGCAGGCAGCAAGGGCATGTGGAGAATGCGACTATTGACGTCGGGGCAACTTGGCTGATTAAACATTCATTCATAGACAAATTGTGGTTGCATATTGGACTTGAATATTCATTAACTTGAAAGTATACACTGGTCTAGGAGGGGGTGGGGGGAGGAGTACTTCGCGTTCATCAGTGATCCTTGCTCTGCTCATGTGCCCCAAAAAGTATGCTACTAAAATTTGCAGCCGTCGACTTTTTAGCATAAAAATGCCAACGAACTATTTGGCAACAAACGCAACAACAGCAACAACAATAAGGGAAGGAAAAAAAAAAACAGAAAAACAATGCGGAAGAACAAGCCTTGTGCATTAACACGGGTGGGGGCCTTGTCAAGGTGTGGGGGCGTGGCTGTAGCTCTCAAATATTTGTAAGCTGATGCAACGCGTATTTTTACGCTAATTGTTTCTTTCGACGACAGTTCCCGTCCCCGTCCCCTTCCCCCTAACCACCTCTCCTCTTCACTCTGCACAACTGAGTTTCTAACACCTCCACTGCGTACATGCACCAACAAAGGCACCACCATGCACCACCGTTTGCATTTTAATGCAAACTTTTTATTTTATTGAAGCATTAAAACGCATTTTTACAACCGATGTGCAATATTAGCGAAGAGCAGGAAGAGTCAGGCCCAAGTCTGTTGCTGCTTCTTCTTCTTCTAGCCAAGGTCCACAAAAGCCAAGCTTGCAGGTGAATTGACGGGGAGAAGGCAAGCGAAAGCAAGAGGGGGCAGTGGCCGCGGCATGCTTGATGGTCCATTAAATACAAAGATTTTTGAAAAATTACTACATTCACTTTACTGACTTTGGGGCCGGAGAATGGGGCAACGGAATGGAGCAAGAGAACGGGGCATTCTGCTCGGGGGCAACTAGAAATGGCAAAAGGCTGCCGCAGGCAAACAACAAAGTTGTAAAAATTGTTTCGTTTTTAAGCAGCGACGCGGCTGCCGTCGTTGTTGACGTCGACGTCGACGTCGTTGCTGCCTCTAAGGACTCTAAGGGCGTGTCCTGTTGCAGGCAGCGACAACGTCGACGACGGCGGTAAACTACAGTAAGTTTTACAGCGACGCATAAACTGCAGCAACAGCAGCATCCCCCCCCCCTTCGGAACACACAAATAAATACACACACACACACACATACAATCAACTGCTCCGCGGCCATTACTTTCGTGCTGCCGCTGCCATTAGCAATAAAAAGGGGGGAGCACAGTTGTGGCATGGGAGTAGTAAGCGGTGGGAAGGGGGTGTTATAGCCGTCGAAGATTGAGTTATGTGCGTTTCGACTTTGTTTCGGCCATGGTCGAGAGAGCGAGAGCGCGTTGTTTCGGCAATATAACGGTAATAACTGAATCGTTACCGTTACAATCGCGTTGCCTCATTTTTAGTTGCCGTTAGAATACACACACAGCAAGGGATAGTGGGGTACGGGGACTGGGTGGTTGAGGGGGAGCAGCCGCCAGTTGCAGGTCATGAATTTGCCATTTTACAGCCTCGTATTTTTTCGTATGCCTTCTGCCCCCATTCCCCCTGCCCCCACCCCTTTTCGAGTCTAAGCTCTTATCCCACGAGCTGATTTTTGGGTAAGGGAAGTGCAGTAGGGGGGTGGAGAGGGGGGGGTGAGGGGTTGGTGATTCGGCAACCCTAGAAATAATAACGCTTAAACTTTTTAGTGTTGTCATTAAATTCCTCGTGTAAGTTGCCAAAAGGGGGTGGCAGGGTATCCAAAAGAGAACAGGGTTTGCAGGGTTGCTGAGTTTGAGATTGAGATTGAGGCTGAGGCTGATGCTGAGGCTTCTATGAGTACGTCGTATTCTGTATCTTTGTCAGTGCGTGTGTTTGTTTTTATTTAACATTTTTAATGTCGCTTCGGCCGCACACTAACTTCTCTCACTGCCTTGGCAACCCTACCCCCTATTACCTCTCTCTCACACTCTCTGTGTTTTGGTCTGTGCCCCCACCCCCCACTCCCCCCACGCACATCTGCAGGTCTATAAATTTCGATATTTACTTTTGATATTGCAAAAATTTTTCTGCTGACGGAATTACGGAAATTAAAAACGAAATGACGCTGAACCAAGCAACCATCCAGGCCAGAGCAGAACAGAGAAGGCCGCTCATGCGCGCCTGCCTCTGACATTTGAAGCCGCTTCCCTTTGCACCTCTCCCCCTCCACCCATCATTCTCTCACTTTGGCAACTTTCCATGCCTTGTCGCTGGCTCAGCCGCTGCCACTTTAGTCATAAAAGAAACATTACTCGTGCACTTTTTAATATCCCGCACGGTTTTAACTTTCTTCGCCTTCGCCTTCGTCTTCGTCTTCGCTTCTTCGCTTGTGCCTTCCACCCTGCGCTGCCTCGTCTTCATCCACGCCCTTACTACCTTATTGGTCTTTACTCGCATCATCGTCAATGTCGTCGTCAGCATCTGCAACTTTCTCAGTTCTTTCGCTATTTTTGACATTTTGCATTTTAATCGTTGTGTTTAGAAAAATACAAAGGGAAATCTGTGCTCTTTGTGCTTTAAGTTGCAAAGACCTACCTCCCTCTGTCTCTGTCTCTATCGCTCACTCACTTTTCTTTCGCATGTCCCCTTGTCCTCTTGCATTCTCAACACACAAACTTATTTTTATCAATCCAAAATTGAAGAAAACATAAATTCATTAAGCACCTAAACGGTGTATTAGATCAACTGTTGCTAAAGGATTTTTATTTGACTTTGTGTATAAACTAATTATTCTAATCAACAATTAATTAATTATTAATCAATTGTTCGTCGAGAATCGTGCCGACTCCAAGATACTCTGAGATGAGGCCCTTAGATACCCTGAGATGAGGCCCTTAGATACTCCAGTATGTAAACGCATACACATACTAGCAAACGTGTTCTCTTCATCTTTCTGACTGAATTCAATTGAATTGAATGATTAAATTATTTCCGATCGTGATAAAATTTGTTGGACACATCGAGAATGGCCAACTTGTCAATTGGGAAGCATGCCATCCAAATAGTAGAATGCACTTGATCTGGGAACGGTATATAGAGATCTACATCCCCAATTTAATGTCTCTAACTCTTGTAACTTCTAAGATCGATGCATTCCTGTAAACAGTTGGACAGACAGACGACTGTTGATAATTGCTCAAGAATATATACACTTGTCAGGTCTCCCTCTGCCTGTCACAAGGAGTTTAAGAAGAAATAGGACACGAAGAGGTTGAAGGAGGAAGACCAGCAAGTGTGAAAGAGTCAACTACAGCGGAGTGTCTTCTCTTCTCTCTTCTCGTTAGTTGGCTCATTGTCAAGGGCAAGTAGCAGAAACAGGAAGAGGAGTTCAGCTTGAGTGAGCGGGAGATAAGATGCAAGCACCCGTAAGCATCGTAAGTTTTTCCTATCACAGAATTCCCGTAAAGAAAACATATTTCCTATCAACTGCCTATTTGAAGTACTTTTTAGTGGACACAAGGTTTAAGTGTTAATTGGAGTGCTGATGCTCCATTGGGGACTGGAGACTGGGGACTGAGGGCTGTCTTATGGAGGTATAAATTGTGTTATGATCCTTCGAAGTTTACAAATCGGATGGAGAACAATCTCAATCCGAGCTCACTGTTTTGGGAAAGTCATTGAGGCTATCTAATTTCTAAATTTATGGTTTTTTCGCATAGTTGTAAACTGTAAAATGTGAATAATGGCAAATTACAAAGTACGAGGGTTGCCCGATGGATTATTCTCTCTCTCTCTCTCTCTCAGTCTCTGTCGCAGTCTTTCTCCTGCAGGGTGGAAAAACTGAATGTTGAATGTTGCAGTTTTACTGTCCTTGTTGTTGCGCGTGTATTTTGATTTGATTTTTACGCCCCGCCATAAATTGTTTAGATGAGTTTTTTAATCGAAATTGTTGGAAATGACTTAGGTGCGCATAAAATGTCTCTCTCGAGAAGGCGCAGGCACAGACATTACCAAATAAATTTTGGTTATGCGATTTACTTGGGCCAGTTTCGACTGTTCGACTGTTAGACGATTCGACGACTGTTTCGTCGTCGCCTTTTTTATATGGCTTATAAAAAGTATATTTTTAATAGGGCGTAAAAGTACTTGGTAGTTTCCAAGGGGAAAGGCCTGTCAAAGGGATTGGGCAAGGGAGAGAAGGAGGCGAGTCCACAGTGCGAGGGAGCAGAGATGCCCCCGCATTGGCAACTATGCTAGCAGGGTCATCTAAGAGCCAGGTGAGACAGTTGGAGCAGCACTGCCACTGGGCGGGATCTCTGGTCAGAAGAAGAAGAAGAACAACAACAACAAGAAGTAAAAAAAGAAGAGCGAAAAGCAGGCGCTCTTCATTTTTACTGGCGACAGCAGCACGGATCATAAACGTTGCCAAACTTTGAACTTGATGGTTTTCCTGCTCCTGCTGCTTCTCCAGCTCCAGCTCCGGCTCCCATTCGTGCTGCTGCTTTTGCCTCGGCTCGATTCCTTTTACGGCGCTGGCGTGTGCTCCGCCGTAGAGCAATGTTCTCATGTGGTCGAGGAACTGCCGCTACCCATCGCCTTCTCCTGGCCCAACCATCGCCAACCACATAAAAAGATACATTTGCAGCCACCCAAACGACGCATAAAACGCGTTACTTTCATCCATGAGCGACGTTGATGGGCTCATAAATGCCGCGAATGTGCATGAAACGCGTATTTTTCTACTTTTTGATGATTTTGAAATTTTGTATGCGTTGAGTGCCGTTAAGTATACACACACACACACACACAAACAGATATATATATGTATATATTTATATATATATATATATATATATATGTGTGGGCACCCGTTAACGGTAACCTAACCTCAAACTTACCCCCAGTTACCGAATTGTTTTTAACCCACTGAAGGAACAGGCCCAAGAGCTCGAGCTGAAACTGAAGCTGTAGCTGTAGCTGAAGCAGCAGTTGCTGTTGCCATAAAAGTAATATGAAATGTCTCATTTTTAGAGCTTCGAAATAAAAAAGTTATCGACGCATTTCGTCAGCCTTTTCTTTTTTTTTTTTGAGCTGGCAAACTGAACTCGCAAGTTGCAAGTTTCTGTCTCGGTGTTCGCTTCTTGAGTATCGAGTAACGAGTATCGAGTATAGACAGCCCATCAACTATTGTCCAACCACATAAATACTAAGCCACCAACCCTGAGCCACCACAAACTGACCATAAATATGGCTTCAGCTTTAGTTTTAGCTCAGTTAACTATAAGCAGAGCAAAGTTGAGATCGAGTCGAGATTAGATTAGTTAGACATTGAGAAATTAGATACTTAACTATAACGATATAATAAGAAAGCGAAAGTGAAAGAGAAGGAGAGAGAGAGAAATTGAGAACATGAGATGGAAAGAATGAGAAAGAGAAAGCGAAACAGAGAGAAGGAGAGAGAAAGACGGAGTCATAATATGAGAATATTAGGCGGAAAGACTGAGAAAGGGAGAGAAAGTAAAAAAAGAGAGAGAGAGAGGGAGAATAAGAGATGGATAGAATGAGAAAGAGACAGAGAGAGATAGAACACGAGATGGAAAGAATGAGAAATAGAGAAAGAGAGAGGAGGAGAAGATGAGAAAGAGAGAGAGAGAGAGAGGGAGAAGATGAGACAGGGAGAGAGAGAAAGAGAAGATGAGAAAGGGAGAAAGAGAGAAGACAAGAAAAAGATAGAATAATGAGATTGAGTGAAATTTAATTATCATAATTATCATTCATTATCATTATCAACATAGAAATCAATTTGGGAACGGAACCCTTGAAAGAGCAAGATGGAAAGAGACAGACGTAAGTATCATTAATAATATTTTCAACTTAGAAAAAACTCTAAACTTGTCTTATTCTGGAACTTTTGAGGGAGATGAAGCTATAATTATCTGTTTACACTTCAGGAGAGAGAAAGAAAGGGAGTGAGAAAGGAAAAGAAAAAAACAGAAAGAGTGATAGAGAGGGTGGATAGGGATAGAGCGTGAATGAGACAGAGAGATATTGGAGTAGAGAGAGACCTTTAAATAATTTATCATAGAATATTAATTTAGAGCAATCTTAGATATTTTGAACTTCTATTCATTCTGGAAGAAATACAAATTGAAAAATGGTCATGTAGCCATAATGCAATGCCTAGTTTTAAGTTCACGTATTTAACTAACTCGGGAGAAGTGGGGAAAAGAATGTTATAGAAATAGAGTCGTAGATAGAGACTTGAATATTTTCGATTGCTCTTCTAAGTAACTACGAACATGATTGGAAATCAATTGAAAAGCAGATTAACATATTTCCACCGCATAGGCATCGCTTCCCCTTTGACCGGAAACTCCCAAAAGAAAGTGAACTACCCATTATGAAAAAATAGGCATAAAACAGGAAACTCTCGCGACAAAAGCTAGGAAATATTTGCAATGATTTAATTGTTATGTTATTTGTCAATTTACATGTGTCATGTCAATGTGCATGGAATTTCGAAAGTGATTTAGATATTTCCAAAATTCTACTTTCGAATCGCTTTACTTCCTCCCGAAAGAGAATAATCTTATAATAGCTCAATTGATGATTACAGGCTAAAAATTGAACATTCTATCAGCAAGGAATATGTAGGAAATAGAGGACTCTCGAAGAGGAAAGACGGCAAATGTTGCGATGTTTCAATGTTTATGATGAGTCAATATGAGTTCAGGTTTGGTTTGCTTTGGGGTCTGCTTAATCGAATATTTCTGTTGCCCATAAATGGTAATAGCATTGGGCGCTCATCTATATGTTGCATGTAGAATGGGTAGCATTGGGCTGCCGGTGCAACTGCAGCAACTTTGTGCTCGTGCTCTGCATCAGCCCCAACCTCAGCATCAGTTGCATCCTCAAACCAGTCGAAAAGTTACAGTCGAGGTGCTCGACAGTATAAGACCCGGTATTCATATCTATGCCGTTATATAGAACATATTATTACAATAAGTATTAATATAATAATACAAAGATTATTAATAGCAAGCGTGATATGTTAATTTGAGGGCAATGCTTTTCCATTCGAAAAGAATTGTATAAGCAGCATTCATATTTTCATGTAAAAAAGGAAAAGATATTCACCACTTCACATCAAATATTTTGTAACAAACAAGAGAAACCGACCAAGACTCGAACTCAGGATCTCCTGAGCGCTGTGCCAACGCTCTAGCACCTGCGCCATTGCAACTGACGTCAGAGTCTGACAAATGCGTAACATATTCTCGCATTCCTCTCATTGTCCGTTTTGCAAGTTTCTATTGCTTCAATGATTCTCTCTGAATATCGATCACTCTTAGAAGAGAGGGGGGATAGAGAGCGGCGGTAACTGAGAGAGAAATGCCGTTACTTTTTTTGCATTGCTGCATATGCGTGTACATGCATACATATATTTGAAATCAAATTTCTAACAAAACTTTGTTATTTCTTCTTCTTATGACATATTGGAAAAATTAATAACATATATATAAATAAAATAATAGTAAAAAGTTAATTTTTATAAATATATAAATAAAAGTGAAATAAAAAATGGTCAGCACCGAGACTTGAACTCGGGTACTCGCACAGAATGTCTTGTTTTTGTTGTTGTTACATTTAATTCAATTAATTGTCGCTAAAGCTGCCATGAGCTTGTGGTAATTAGATATCTTATTAACTGCTTTGTTTATGGTCCGATCTTCATGCAATTTTCACAAAATGTCCAGACATGAGCACACATTATGTGTGCCAAATCTGAAGTATGTAGCTACAAATGAAGTCTAGTTATACGTTTTATTCGATTTGCGTGGGCGGAACGGGGCGTGGCAACATTCTAAAACAAACTTGATCTGCGTGCATACTATAGGAGTGTTGTTACCAAATTTGGTAGCTCTAGCTCTTATAGTCTCTGAGATCTAGGTGTTCATACGGACAGACAGACGGACAGACGGACAGACGGACAGACGGACATGGCTATATCGTCTCGGCTATTGATGCTGATCAAGAATATATATACTTTATAGGGTCGGAGATGCTTCCTTCTGCCTGTTACATACATAGCACAAATACATAAGCCCCTGTACCCTTTGGGTACCGGGTCTAAAAATGCTGCATTTTAAATTAGTGCATTCACACAGTCAAACACGCTTATGTATAGGTATATACTTATATGTAGGATCTATGGTGGATCCATCCATCTACCATCATACTTTTTCCATTCTCATTCCCATTCCCATTCTCCCTCTCTCTTTTCCATTTGTCAGTTTTTTTTTTCGGCTGCTCTTTTTTTTAGTTTTATTAGTTTGACTTTTATTTATTTTCATGCAACTTTTTTTTTTGTTTCGATTTTTTTTTTTTTTATTTTGCTCCGCATTTTAGGGCGGGGTTTTTCAATTTTTATTTTGCGCCGCGCGTCCGAACGAGAAAACTGAAACAACTCACATTACGCTGCTCTTTCACGCACACACGCACATGCAACAACAACAACAACCACAACAACAACCACAACAACAACAATAGCAACAAGAAAAGTAACAAATTTAAATATATTTCCCACTTTTTTTCCATTCATTTTTTTTATTATTTTTATTTTGTGCATGCAATTTTTGTGTGTTTTGTTTTCTGTTTTTTTTTTGTCGCAGAATTGCCAAACTGCAGTCTGTGTGTGAGAGTGTGTGTTTGTGTGTGTCGAGTATATGTAAAGTGCAACGGCAGCAACGACAACGACTGCAACTGCAACTGCAACGCTCGCAATTGAGGCAGCTGCATTTCTCCTCCTTTTTTTCTCTGCAATTTTTTTTTGCGCTTTCAGCTTAATTTTATTTATTTATGGAGTTTTTTATTTTATTTTATTTTTTTCCTTTTTTTTTTGTTTTGGTTTATTTGGTGCAGCTCTCGTGTGTCCAGGCTCTGCATTGGGCGTTGGGTGTTGACGCCAACGGCTGTGTATGCACATGCATGTCCACATATTCACATATGCTGCACTCGTTGCATAGGAGGCGCATGCTGCATTTGCCATCTCACACTACACTACGTCGCGCTCTCTGTCGCACTTCGTCCTGCCGACCGACTGCAAAAGTCAGCCGCCCCGAACTGCATCGACAAATGCATTGGCCCTCGTCCAGGAGCGCAGCGCGGGCCTGTTCAGCTCTCAACTGGCCCAACGCATAACGATCGGGAACAATACAAAAATTCGTTGCCTACTTTTCGGCATGTACGTTAATCTCATGGCGTATGGGGCGCTTGAATTCTAATATTTTCTCATGTCTGTTTCGTTTTATCGGAGAACTGAGCTAGAATTACCGCAGTTGGAATTCTAGTTGAAGCTGTTTGAGTGTAGATCAGAATTAGAGTGTTTCGGATTCGAGTTCAATTCATATTGCCGAGTCTTCTATCAGCTATATATATCTATCTATATCTTAGCTATATATACAAAAGCTCCTATAAACACAGTAATACAATTTGTTGATTGATGCTTGTGACTTAATTTAAGTTTTGTTAAAATCACTCTACATGTATTGGGCTATTAAGTATTATTTTTTTCTGTATTTAGTTTAGTTGACGCAGCATGTGGAGTATTTCCCACCATGTTTTCAGCGTGGATTATTCAAAGATTTCTAAAACTATTTCTAAAGCAATACTAACAATAGTTATCATATTTAGGAAAACTGTATATATTTGTATTGTTGTAACTCGTTGATCGCCTTAATTCACTATATTATTTTTATAATTATTTTTAAAATACATATTGTGCGTTGTTCATACTCATAGCTTTCATGACAAGATCATCTTTGGTGTTTTCTATCTAAAGTCAGCTTTAGATTGCACTCGCACACACACACACGCACACACACCTACTCGGCACACACAAGTGCGCACCTGGGAAATGCATTGCTGGCAAAACAACTAAATAGAAAAGAAATAAAGTTCTTTTACAAAAAAAAAAAAAAAAAGAAAGAAAAGAAATATAAAAAAATGACAGCCCACGTGTTCTTTTTGCTATCTCTTTTTCTCGTTCTCTCTCTCCCGCTCCCACTCTCTCGCTCTCGCTCTGGAGCCCACTCCATACAGTCGCTGCTTCACTCTGGCATACGACTGAATTTAGGAGGCGAAATTGGAACCTTTTTATAATATTCTTTTTTCCCTCTTTTCCTATTTTTGTTTTTTTTTTTTATTATTTGAATTTTTTTTTTTTTTTTTTGTAGGGAAATTTTTATATATTTTGCTGAACCTTTTTGTATGTTGTTGTGCAGAGGCATGTGTAACTGGACGTTGCAGTAGCCGCTACCACTGCCACTGCAACTGCAACTGCAACTGCAGCTGCCGCAGCTGCTGCCACTCACGTTACTGAGGCAGCGGCAGCGGCAGCGACAGCGACAGCGGCAGCACGGTGGCAGCGCAGTCGGAGCATGGACATCAACCTGCTGTTATTTCACTCGCACCCAGGCCATTTTGATGTGGCAAATGTTTGATTTTTTTCGCCTCATTTTTAATTTCGCCTTTTTTTTTGCGCTTTTTTGTTTTTTTGGGCGGCTTTTTGTTTGAGTTTTGCAATTTTTTCTTTTCCTGTTGCACGCAATTTTTGCCGCTGCATTTTTATTGGCTGCATTTGCTGCGTGCGTGTGTGTAAGTGTGTGTGTGGTTTAAGTAGGTACACTGGACATGTACATGAGAGCCTCTATATACGCACACAAATAAATGCATATATTTTAGCTATCGACGTAATTTTTTCCCTTTTATTTGTTTATTTTTTTTTTTTTGGTTGTTTTGGATTTTTTTTGATTCTTTTTTTTTTTTTTTTGGTTTTCTTTTTTTTTTGTAGAACTTTTTTTTGTTGCCGCTGCTGCGCTTAATGCAAATAAAATGTTTGTGTAGGCTTGCATTATGCTGACGCTGTTGTTCATTCTGTCGATGTCGATGGCGATGTGGAGAGGTTGAGGAGGGAGAAGTCACCGCCATCACTCTGCCCACTGATAAAGGAGACTATATTCAGCATTCTGCGTTCTGCATCCTGCATCCTGGTTGTCCTTTTTTCACGTACACAAATTTCAGCAAACATTTTTTATTTTCCGCCATTAAAAATGGCCTATGCCCAGCCCCCCTCCCCACTCTTCTTGCCGCCCACTTGGGGCTGCTCTTGTTGTTTTGTTGTGGGTCGAATGTGGGTCGCAGTTTTTGTTGTTTCCAGTCGCTGGCAATGCAACTGCCTCTGCCACTGCCACTGCCACTGCCTCTGCCTCGTCCTCTGCCACATGCCACGCTTGCCACTGCCATTGCCGTTGTCTTTGTCTTTGTTGCCAAGCGCGTCGCATAATCGCCGGCTTCACACGCGGCCCTCGTTCGATTGACCCATCGTCCAAAACAAGGAGCATGTGGATGTGGAGAAGCAGCAGAATGCCGAGAGCAGAGGGAGGGAACATTGCACGGTTAGGTGCAAGGGCGCAACTCTCTTTTTTCGGCACATTTTTTGTTTTGTTTCGCATTGAACGCTTTTCACGCTTTTCCAGTTCTCAGTTCTCAGTCCTCTGTTGTTTTTGTCTATTTCTGTCTGTCTGCCTCGTTCCAGCTCTGCTGTGCTGTATTGTATTATTTTATATATCCCACATAAATTTTGTTTTATTACAAAATTACTGATATTTCAATGCAGCGCCTGCTCCCCCCACATCCACCCCCTCTCCCATCACATTTCCTTGTCCCTCCTCAACTGTGGTTTACTCTTAAGTTGTCGATTAACGCTTATCTACATATTTTGGCTGCAATTGAGAGCTATACTCGTATCTGAACAATGCCACACATTGTTGAATCTTTTTAAAATGCCATTTGAAATGAATGAGTGGTCGGGGGAGAGAGGGAGACATAGAGAGAGAGAGAGAGAGAGAGAGAGAAAGAGAGAGGACAGTCAAATTACCAACTAATGCTTAATATCTCACATTGCATTCAGATAACATTTACGATTTGCCTTTGGCTTTTGCTTCTCCATTTCTTTTTTATACCCTGTGCCCATTAAAAATGGGCAAAAAAGGGTATAATAATTTTGTGCAAATGTATGTAACAGGCAGAAGGAGGCATCTCCGACCCTATAAAGTATATATATTCTTAATCAGTATCAATAGCCGAGTCGATTGAGCCATGTCCGTCTGTCTGTCCGTCTGTCCGTCTGTCCGTCTGTCCGTCTGTCCGTCTGTCTGTATGAACGCGTCGATCTCAGCAACTATAAGAGCTAGAGACACCAAATTTGGCATGAAGGTTCCTGTATACCCTCTCCAGATCGAGTTTATGTTAGATTTTCGATATCTTTCCCCCCCACCCCCGCAATTCAAAAAAAACGTATTATGGCCACATTTCTCAACGTAGACACTTCTAACTTAACAAGTGCGTTAAGAATGATATATAGAAGGAACGCTGAAAGTTTCATCAAGATCGGTTTATAAATAAGACAGAAAATCAGCAAAGAAATTAAAGTTATTTTTTTTCCACGGAATCGTTGAGCAGCAGGCAGCACATGTGAGCGAGCGAGACAGCGAACGACTGTGATACATGCGTCTGCTTACCATATTTGCACATGTGTGCGAGCGAGATAGCGAACTACTACGACACAAGCATAAGTAAATTAAGTGTCGTAACACTCAGCTTTGATTGAATATGTATACATATGTGAAAGCTTGCTGTTATAAGCAAGAAATAAGCAGAAATCATATGCTAAATAATAGTTTCAAAAGAGTATTCTTTAATAAACACCTGCTACGTTCTTATTTCTATTATAAGCAAAATACTTAATTTATAAAACTGCACAGGGTTTTATACTGTCGCGCGCGCTCGACTGATCCGCTTGTTTCTCATTGCTTTTAATTTTTTTCCTCTTTTTGTTGTTGTTGTAATTGCAGCACTCATTGCTTTTGTGTATAATTTTTCAATGCTTTGACTGTCAAGTGGTTGGAATAACAACAACAGAAACAGGTAGGAGCCTACCTTCCCTAAAGGCCTAACTATGCATGCAAAAGCACGTTCATTCATGCATTCCAGCGCACTGTGAAAAATAGAGAAAAAGGGACGAAAGGAACGGAAAGGAGAGCACAAAATAGAGAACAGAGTATTGTATTTTCAATTTGCAATTGCGGCTTTCTAACTGAGTGCCAGCTAATATAAAATAAAATATATCGATTTGGCCTGAGTTCAATTTTCATTATTTCGTTGCGATTTTCCCCATTTGAATGAACTTGAAGTGTCGACGGAAACAAAGGCAATTGTTTTAGCTGGCTTTTTATTTGTATCGTCCTTGACCAAAGCGATCAGCGAACGAATAGAAGACCCTTGCAATAGAGCCTTATAATAACGATGGTTAGGTCTATCAAGGTTTTCAATGTGTCGATAGTATGCAATACAGATTACAGCTATCGATAGTATGCACAATTTATATGCTATAAAAATATGAAGTTTTTATACCCTGTGCCCATTAAAAATGGGCAAAAAAGGGTATAATAATTTTGTGCAAATGTATGTATCAGGCAGAAGGAGGCATCTCCGACCCTATAAAGTATATATATTCTTAATCAGTATCAATAGCCGAGTCGATTGAGCCATGTCAGTCTGTCTGTCCGTCTGTCTGTATGAACGCGTCGATCTCAGCAACTATAAAAGCTAGAGACACCAAATTTGGCATGAAGGTTCCTGTATACCCTCTTCAGATCGAGTTTATGTTAGATTTTCGATATCTTTCCCCCCACCCCCGCAATTAAAAAAAAAAACGTATTATGGCCACATTTCTCAACGTAGACACTTCTAACTTAACAAGTGCGTTAAGAATGATATATATAAGGAACGCTGAAAGTTTCATCAAGATCGGTTTATAAATAAGACAGAAAATCAGCAAAGAAATAAAGTTATTTTTATTTTTCCATTGAATCGTAGAACAGCAGGCAGCACATGTGTGCGAGCGAGACAGCGAACGACTGTGATACTTGCGTCTGCTTACCATGTGTGCATATGTGTGCGAGCGAGATAGAGAACTAATGCGACACAAGCATAAGTAAATTAAGTGTCGTAACACTCAACTTTGATTGAATATGTATACATATGTGAAAGATTGCTGATATAAACAAGAAATAAGCAGAAATCATATGCTAAATGAGAGTTTCAAAAGAGTATTCTTCAATAAACACCTACTACGTTCTTATTTCTATTATAATCAAAATACTTAATTTATAAAACTGCACAGGGTTTTATACTGTCGCGCGCGCTCGACTGATCCGCTTGTTCTCTTATGTGCGTATGAAGTAGGTGGTACACCAAACACTAGTGATTGGGTCAATCTCAATGTCATAGAAAAATAAATGATTTAATTTTCTGGATATTTAAAGTTCTTAAAAATAATTCTGTATTAAGTGTTAAAAACATTTTTGATAATCCCCAATATTAACAAATTGAATTTTAACCCATTTACATTTTTAGCTCATCTACTTGGCTGGGAGATGAATTGGGTTTAACATTTGAATAAAAATCTAAATGAAAATTATATTTATAAAACATAAGTCTGCAGTTCTTTATGATATTCATTTTGACATAATTCCAACTATGAGTTTAATTGAACAAAATTTTTTTAACCTTGCATTTAACGAAATCATTATCTCAAATGTTAGAGTCCAGCCAACATTTCAGTTGACAATTGGTTGGAAGGGATTTCTATAAGGCAATAAATCTAGAAATTCTAATACAAACCAATTATTATTATCTGTGATATATTAAGACATAGACAGGATTTAAAATATCGATAGGTTTCAGCTTGTTTGATTAAGATGCTATTGTTTCATTGTAATTCGTTGATAGTTAAAAACAACCATGCATATGAGTACCGAGCCGAGTCTTATTATTAGATTATACACTATTGTCATCGATAATTGGAAGGCTGAATGGACTAATCATTTGAGCTTATTAGATTATAAACTACTGATACAGTCGTGCCAATGCTGATTAAAAAAGACCTATGTATGTATTTGCAGCTCGACCTTGGCTCGTTCTCATCAGTGAGGAGGCAATGCTAAAGACAAAGGACATTGACAATGATAATGATAACGACAAGAACAGCGGGGACACAATCAAAAAAGGAAGAAGGAAAAAAAAGGAAAAGAAAAGAAATATTAAAAATCTCTGCACGCATTTTGAGCGCGCATTAAAATCAAAGTAAAATGACATCAATATAAATACTCGTAAATTTGCAATTTTGCGAGTCGTGGCAACAAAAAATCATCCCGATCCCGTCGAGCAATCCACATCCACGCGGCTGTTAACATGCACAGCCAGATGCGTTGGTGATGGGTTGCCTGCCGTATTTTGAGGGTGCTGTCATAAAAACAAGACCTTCCCCTTCCCTCTCCCCTTCCCCACCACCTTTTTCTTCGTCTTCCTGTGCTTCTTCTTGCGTCTTTCGCTTAAACCTTGATGCGCATATGTTTAGAGAAATTAGTTTTTCATAACGCACAAGTTGTTATTGCCATTCCACCCACAAGCACACACACACACACACACACACACAGAAATACAGCTGCCTTATAACGGCATTTTTTATTGCAAATTCTATTCAAATATCCATACATTTTTATGGTTCCCGGTATGGGGCACGACAACAGAGGCCCAAACGTAGCGACATCGCCGTTTTAAAGCGCATATGAGCGAAATTTCCTCATCACCCGAGTCACCCACAGACCACGCACCACCCACAGACACCTCACACCACGCACAACACACACCACAGACCTGCTCAAGTAACCTCGTTGCTCTTCTTCTTCTTGGTGTGTGTTTTTTTTTTTTTTTTTTTGAACAAACACAATTTTTAATATGCCTGCAATTTTTATGAGTGTTTAGAGGAATTTTATTGCTAAAGATTTTGCCTGTCGCTGCCTAGGACATGTTTCTTGTTAGTTGTTTGCTGCAGCCCTGCAGAAGCAAGGGACGTCCCACATCGCGTATGCGCGATAAGCGCGCTTTGTGCCACAATTGTACCTAAAATGTGTCCTCTAGTCTCATAAAAATAAAAAATGAAAATAATATTTAATGTTATGTGGGAGCGAGATTGGTGGTTGGGAGTGGTCCAATGGATGATGCGAGGAAGGAGCAAGGGAGGAAGAAAGGAACGCTTTAGTGGGCGCTGAACTAACCAAATGATGTAATAAATTGCTAGTAAATTAACAACTGAAATTTACTACTTTTTGATTTTACTCAAATTATTTTTAACATTCTTAACAACTCCTTCCACATCCTGTTCCTGTTCCTAATAATTTGTGAATATAATATATTGTATATATTTCTATATCTAGAAATACAT
This sequence comes from Drosophila funebris, assembly GCA_018901825.1. Taxonomy (NCBI): domain Eukaryota; kingdom Metazoa; phylum Arthropoda; class Insecta; order Diptera; family Drosophilidae; genus Drosophila; species Drosophila funebris. The sequence goes on along the minus strand of JAEIFK010000455.1, from coordinate 4,310,166 downwards.
TAATTAACTCCAAATAACTAAATTAGACTGCTAAATTATAGAATTAATAAGTTAAATAAATGCATTTTTAGTGGCAACGGAATTCTGAGCAATCTGGTCTGCCAACTCATGCAATACATCTCAGCTTCCAAAGTGAAGTAACGCAACACTCGGCTCACTTCTTCTTTTCTGAGTAACTTTCTTATTTCTGGACCGATTGTTATGAAATTTTCACATAAGATTTACAAAAGAATTCTTTAGAAGAGTGTTTATGCAGAAGTACGGACTATAATTAGCTTGCATAGAGTTATTTCAATTTACGGGGGAAGGGTTAGAGGTATCTACAATAAACTTGGCCTGGGGACGGTATACAGGAACCGTCATGCCAACTGTGGTGTCTCTAGCTCAGACGGACACGGCTCAATCGACTTGGCTGATGATACTGATCAAGAATACATATACTTTATAGGGTCTGCCACGCCTTCTTCTGCATGTCACATTCTTTTTATACAAAGCTAATATACCCCTGTAAAGTGTTTAAAAATACCTCCACTTTAAGATCCTTTAATCCCCGCCCTCTGCCGTAAATATCTTGTTCCTGCTAATTAAAACTTTTAACAACTTGTAAGCGGGCTTTCGCTTATTTACAATACTTTACGCCTTTTCGTATCTTTGCATACTTAGAAACTAGTTTATTTATCTTTTCTTAAATATTTTAGATTATTTGTATTTTACTTTTTCCACAATACCATCTGTAATATCCTTCAACACCCGCCTAATTCCCTTCTCATCCTGCATCTTTTGAGCGCGATTTATACCCAAATCGCCTTCCAATTTGCACTGCGCAATTTTCAAAGCTCACGTCCTCATGCGTGTCTGCTCTGTTTGCTGTTATTATTTGTTTCTAGCCACACAAAAAAGCAATCAGTTGGCACAACGCGTCGCGACACCACGCACCCTTCCCCCTGCCTTTACTATGCAACTCCCTTTCGGTTTCAGCAATTTAGAGCTGAACAGGAAAGCGGAGTTTCTTTAGGGTCGTGCTAGGCACCAACATGCAAAAATAAATTGTGATAACTCTTTTCAGGGCATCCCTGACTTGATTAACATGGGAGACTTTCAATTACAAAAGAAAAGAAAGAGACAGAATAAAAGAGGGAGAAATATAAATAGAGGGATAGGGAGATTCGGGTAGAGAGAGAGAGACAGAGATAGAAAGAAAGACAGATATAGAAAGATAGACAGAGATAGAAAGAAAGAGAGGGAGACAAAGAAAGAGGGAGACAAAGAAAGAGGGAGACAAAAAGAGAGGGAGAGAGGCTAGGAGCGAGAGTAGGGAAAGAGACAGAGAGAGGGAGAAAGAGGCAGAGAGAGAGGGAGAGAGAGAGGGAGAGAGAGAGGGGAGAGAGATAGAGGAAGGGCGAGAGAGGAGGGGTGGGTGACAGAATAAAATAGGGAGAAATATAAATAGAGGGATAGGGAGATAGGGGTAGGGAGATAGAGGTACAGAGAGAGAGGCAGAGATAGAAAGAAAGAGAGGGAGACAAAGAGAGAAGTAGGCAGAGAGAGAGAGAGACAGAGAGAGTGAGGGAGGGAGAGAGGTAGAGGGAGGGAGGGAGGAAGGGAGGGAGGGATGGAGGGAGATAGAGAGAGTGAGAGAGGGAGAGGAGGGGTGGGTGACAGAGAAAATGAGGGAGATATAGAGATATATAGAGGTAGAGAGAGAGAGGCAGATATAGAATGATAAACAGAGATAGAAAGAAAGACAGAGATAGAAAGAAAGAGAGGAAGACAAAGAGAGAAGTAGGCTAGAAGCGAGAGAAGGGAGAGCGACAGAGAGAGGGAGAAAGAGGCAGAGAGGGAAAGAGCGAAAGATAGAGATAGAAAGAAAGACAGAGATAGAAAGAAAGACTGAGATAGAAATAAAGAGAGGGAGAGAAAGAGAGAGGTAGACAAAGAGAGAGAGAGAGAGATATGCTAAGAGCGAAAGAAAGGAAAGAGTCAGAGAGAGGGAGTACGAGGCAGAGAGAGAAAGAAAGACAGAGATAGAAAGAAAGAAAGGGAGAGAATGAAAGAGAGGACAGAAAGAGAAAGGGAAAAATACAGATATATGTAGGTTCATACTGTTAATGAACAACTAAGTAGGAAGTTTTTCCGAACATGGAACATAAGGAGACCTCTCAACTCCAGCTCTACCATGGAATATTTCTACCAACGTTCACCTTGAGGGGAAGGCAAAAGAAATCCTTTACTTATGCAGAAAGAAAGAGTAAATTTGTTGTAGGTACTGTATAGTTTTTTGACTAGAGCAAAGCATTAAATTGCTATCAAAGCTGCCTTAGTCTTACATTCCCTTATCAACTCATGTTGATCTCTGGGCGTGATTGTTGGCGTTCACAGAACTCTAATTTCGCTGGTCATTCGAATGGAAAAGTATGGCTGGTTAGACTCCAGCACAACAGTGTGACGAGCCGCACAAATGAATGTGGTACGCTGGCCGAGATACCTCATTTATGACTGATCGTAAAAGGATGCCTGGAGTCGGGAATTGAAGCCTTATGGCAATATATTTATTATTTTTATGAATCTTTATTTGGCGAGCTGAATAATACGAGTAGGAATACGGGTATTTTGAAAGTCACAGGCGATGCAATCGCGGAGAGAGCGAACGGACACACAAATAGGCTCGCGGAGGGAGCTACAGGCGAAATCTGTCCCGACTGTGACCTGGGAGACCGTATCTATTGTCAGTATGAGTGTGAGTGTATGAGTATGAATATGAGTATGAATATGAGTATGTATGTGTATGTGTAATGACTTTTTATGACCCTATAGGCAAACAAATATTTTACGACATGTTATTAAAATTTTGGCAATGGTTGCCCCATCGATATTGGCATTCGCATCGCCTTTGGCATCATGGCCAGGTGAATGGTGGGCATTACCAATGACGATGTCTTTGTCAATGTCGCTGCCACTGCCGCTGCCGCTGCCGCTGTCGACTTCGGTCCCAATCTCAAGCCTAAGCCCAGTTGAAAGCATGGACAACATCCTTTCTTATTAGAAAGAAATTGCGACATGTGACATCTGCTTCTCAGACTCCGAATTCTTTCGAAGCGAAGCGTTGATGCCCCTTGAAGTTGCCACACTGAATGCCCTTGTCATGTCGCGTTGCATTTTTATGTTTGCAAAATTATGTTCTATAACATTTTTTATTATGAATAACGGTTATAAAATGGTCGGGAAAAACAAAAACAATGGCAACGGAACCGGCAATAGCAACGGCAACGGCAACAGTCGCAAGTCAAATAACCCACGAATGTTACACGGCGCATATGAGCATGGGAAATGGTTACCAGGGGGGAATGGAGCAGAAGAAACGATGAAGAAAAGATGAGGGGGAGGGGGTGGGGGTGGCGTATGGCGGATGGGAAGTGTGGGCCACATAAAAAGCCAAACACACGAAATGCAAATTGTAAATTACAAATTTGCAATAAAAATTTTTAATAGAATGAAACATTTTGCCTTTACGAGTTTGTCTTTCGGGTAAATTTATCAGCTTTTATGATAACAGTGTGGAAAGGTGGCTGGGGGAGGAGGGGAGGGGAGGAGAGGCAGGACCTTTGCCATTTTCTACGCCGTCATCATTTTCTCGTATTGTTCTTGTTGTCGTAACAGTTTTGCATTAACATTAACGTAATTCTTTTTAGCATTATCATAAATACATTTTACGCATATTACGAGTAACAACAACAACAACAACAACAAAACAGCGATGAAGGCCCAGATCGAGATACAGAGTCAGTTCGTGTCCTAGTCGTATGGCCCTGTGACCTTTATGAGCCAGTTGTCTTGTCTTGAGCATGTAAGCCCTGTATGTATGTGTGTGCGTATCCCTGTATCTGATGGGTCTCATCTGTGCCCAGCTTAAGCGCTGAGTGGCCGAACGGTTGCTGGTTTAAGTGCTAATATTATGTCTATCTTGCAACATGTACATATCAGGACTTTATGCATAAAGGAGAAGAGAGGAAAGAAGAAACATGAAAGAAGAGGAGAAGGGTAAAAGTGCCTAGCAGTCAAATATAAAACATCAAGAACAAATTGCTTCTGCCTCAGAAACGGAAAGATGCCTGATATCTCGGCTATATCTATCTATTCTACTGATTTTCCGATATTTTAGCCCACACCAAATTATTCAGAAGATGGCAAATCATTGATAGAAACTCTAGCTATAGTATCCAATCCTATATATTATATTATAAAATATATAAAAATATTTTATTATAGTTTATTGACATCCTCGAAGGCGAACCCTCGCTGAACTATTATTATATTAATTATAATTAGCAGGGATCTTCTCAGGCTTTGTTTGTTATTTAAGACTGTCCCCATTAAGTGAAATTATAATTTAATAATTTATACTGTAAATATAAAATATATTTGCAATGTGAATTAGATGGACAATTCTTAATTTTCACTCATGAAAGTTGTTTTAAAAGCCCCTTCTTAGTAATTATTAATAATTATTATTATGGTTATGATTATGATATCTGATTATTATATTTATTATAAGTAAAACTTTAACCCAGACCTATCGAATTGTCACCATAGTTGTCACTTCTTGCATATATTTTGTGAATTGTTTAACAACTTAAAAAAAACCATTTTAATTGAACAAAATATGTAAATATCTAAATATATATGCTCTTTATTTTATCATTTTGTACCAAATAACAAATATTTAGACCAGCGATCACATGATAATTCTCATTTAATTATTAATCATTAAATGGACCTATTCAGAGTGCATTTCGTTTCTAACACTTTTATTAATTTCGAACTTCATTGAGAATTAACAATACAAAATACAAACAAATAAATTATTTCCTGATATTGTCAAAAAAAAAAACAGCTCAGGATTTTACAAACAAATATTGTTCTAAATAAAGTCAGAGAACTTGGCTAAGCACAGCCTCTATTTAGCATTGGTCCAAATGTGGTTGGTACATTGGTCTGTCTATTCTATTCGCTATTTGTGCTTTCTCTGTGCATATGCGTGTGCCTGTGTATGTATGTGTGTGTGTGTGTGTGTGTGTGTGTGTGTGTGTGTGTGTGTGTGAGCAATGCAAGTGTGACGAATTAGTTTGCAGGTCACCCGAAAGACACATTCCCCCCTCACCACCCCCAATCCATCCAACCCATGCCATCTTGTCCCTCCCTCTTACATTTGGTCGTGCACCAATCGCTGTTGCCAATGAGAATTTAGAAGCCCTTTCAAATTCGTTGCATCCACATTCGGTTGCTAGCCTCGTCGTCTGTCTGAGGCAACGTCATCGTCATCGTCATCGACGTCGCATTCGGTGTTCGTCGGTTTTTGCTAAGTTTCTGCGACTTTGCGTTTTTAGAGGCTCCAACTGGAAATCGAGGGAGCGAGCAAGTGCGGGGGCGGGGGTGGGTTAGGGTTGTGGGAGCTGCCGCTAATCAGAGTCAGAGTCAGAGCGTAGCATGTGGCAAACGGCGGCAGCAGCGGCGGCGGCGGCGGCGGCGTGTGCTATAGAAACTTTCGTTGGCCTTCGGTTAGCAAATCGTCCTTGTTTGCGCCATCTCGCTCTTACACGCGAGCCCAATGCGCTATCGTCTATTTCAGTCACACTCTATTCACATACAGAAGCACGGACATAGTTGTTTTTGCTATTGCTAACATGTGTTTGTATGTGGGTGTGTGCGGTCGTGCTTTTCCGTCGGCATTTGCACACACACACATAGACACCCACACACATACATTAGGCCTTGTTGTAGGGAACTTTCACATCGGTTTTTGCATCAACTTCGTGCTCACTCGCTCGCTCACTCGCTTTCTGCTTCGGCTCCGCTTTGCGTGATGTATGTATGCATGTGTGTGTGTGTGTGTGTGTGTGTGTGAGTTTGTATCTATATGCAACAGTAGGTCCTCCTCTGCCTCTGCCTCGTAGGTGCGCAACGAGGTGCGGCTGGACGTCGTCGTTGTCCTAGATTTGTTTAAATTATTTGCGATAGTGTGATTGGCTTTTGGCCGTTCACGAAAGCCCGCGTAACCGCCCCCTACTACCCAGCGCCCTCCCCCACCACACTCAACGTGCGTGCGTGTGTGTGCTTGTGTGTTTTAGCTGCTTTGGTCCAACAGCCAATGGGAGCATTGCATATGTTTAGTCGCAATAGAGTTCTCTGTCCTGACCTAAATGCGTGTCGTTTGCGTTGTCGTTGTCGTCGGTTCCGAATAGTTGCAAAAACGAGTCTACGTGGTTTGTGGTTGCTGCTGCCACACACACACACACACACACACACACACACACACACACACACACATACACACACACGGTGAAGCACACACATGACTGCATGTGTGGGTGTATTTAGTTTTCGTGATAGGCTACCGACTGAGGGCTGAATTTGCATATTTTCTCGTATGATGGGGCGCTTAGAAAGGTCTCAGTTTGCATTGGCCAGGTCGAAATGCTTGTTGCCTACTGACTGCACCACACAACCAACCACAAGCCACCGATCAATGTCAATCGTAATCCACTAGCTGCGTGTTAATAAAATACTCATTTACTTTTAACTCTTATGCAAATGATACGATTATGGATTAGAATTAAGTACTTATTTGAAGGCATTTTCAATTACTACATTTCCATTTGAGCTAACAATTTTCTAAGCATTCTACTAAAACTATCTTTCATTTAATTAAATTACGTTTTTTCCCCTAAGTACCTGCTCAATCAAACAGTTTAGAGGCTCTAAAGTCATACTTATTGGAGCAAAGTGCAATCACGAAGAATATGTTGTGTATTAACGTTTCCTCTGTCTCATAAAAGATTGTTGAGGGATCAAATAGATCCATAAACATGTTCAACTATCTTATTATTATATATAGAACACTGCAATCGTTTCCTTTACCTTTTGTACTGGATATGAACACGATAAAAATAACTTCTTTTTGTTCAATTTGAAGAACTAAATCAGAATTTTTGCCCCCCTTCCTCTCTCTTAACCTTTCACTTTCTCCGCTTCTCACCCGACACTAATAAGAAAGAGAGTAACGCCACTCAAACTTGAAAACTTTGAATTGTGGTAAATGGACTTTCTGATGTGATGAACACAATATTTACATTTATGCCAATCAAACGATCTTTAGTAAAATTTTAGACATTATTTATTTATCTATTAATTATTATTATTTTTCTAAACAGAACACTCTAGCAGAATGTGCTGTGCTGATTTGTTTCTTACCCAAAGCATATGCAATTCCTGCTCCTAGCAATCTCTATGATAACACTGAGATAACTTCTCATTGCTCCATGCTCTTCTTCTTTTAATTTTCCTAAAAGTCGAAAGAGCGTTTGTAACTAAAAGAGTCATGAGCCGACTGAGAGATGGTGATTCCATTACCACTTCTTACTATTACTCTTAGCTTTCATATTTCGGGATCTATCTTTAGGAAACATTTAGATGTGCTACCTGTTGACCTGTTAATTTTGAAAAAAAAAGAGCAGCATTATTTGTCTTTACATGTCTACAGTTATATTGCCAGCTCTGTACAATGATATTTCTCGTGAATACTTAACAATTTATAATTGAAATGTGAAACACAAAAATAAAAAAAAGAGTTTCGAAAGCTGTAAAAACATTGAAATTGATACAGAGGAGACCTAAATAGCTGAAGGAGTTGGCAGGCTCACCACATGTGTCTGGTGACTAGTGCCTAGGACAGGCAGGATACAAAGCCAAAGAAATGTGAAATGCAAAAAAGTAAAAGAAAAAGATGATGAGTAATGAAGTTGAGCTCAATGCGCGTAGAAGCTGCTGAAGCTTAAGACAATTTTTGTGTGCGAGAAATGTGGGAACCACAGAAAAGGGCTTTGAAATTAATTTCAAAATAATCAGTAGTAGGAGCTCAACCAGTCAAGAGGAAGTGAAGAAGGCTGGCTCAAGTGGGGAAAGGAGACGGGAGGACGGATGATGCCAGCATTTGCGCTTTTAATTTTTCACAAAAAAAAAAAAAATATATAACAATTTTTTTTCTAGACAAAAGAAGCAAAAACGCAACACTCCCAAAGGAAGAATTTGGTGAGAGAGGCAGAGTGGGAGGCGTGTGTGTGAGTGTGTATGTGAGTGTGTGTGTGTGTGTATTTGTGGAGATGGTTATGTCTTGTCTTGAGACGGTTCAGGGTTAAATTAGCTGGCTGCAAGTTGGAAATGCCAGCCACATTTACGATGCGATTAATGTTTCCAAGGCGATGCTGCGTTGCTCTTGCCTCTGTTTTTTTCCTTTAATACTCAAGCTCAAGGCATTATAATTTTGTCACGTAATGCGTAACGTATATAGCAGATGCTATAAAGTATAAATATATTGATCAGGACGATAAGCTCAGGCTCAGTTTCAGGCAGGCGCGTGTTTCTATTCAAACTAGTCTCTCATTTGTAGAGCTAACTTGAGGAAACAACAACTTTCTACAACTGCATCAGTTTGATGCAGGAATTACCTATGTCCGATTGTATAACTATATCGGATTGAATAACTGTAACTATCTGTCGACAGACTGTGAAAGATCAGCACTTGTCAACGAGTGTATCAAATCTTCAGCGTGTAAAAGTTAACTTATCTTTCTTGTTCATTTTCCTCATCCAACTCTTTTCCGCCTTTTAAGGTCTTTTCGATCTTTCTTGACATCCGAAACTGAAGACGACCCCATCACACATACCACATGCCGCATGCCACATGCCACATGCGTCTTTGTTGCCACCATCATGCAACATACAACGTAATGAAATATGCTTAAGAAGTGTAAGTTCATCCCATTCTATTTCCCATGTGAAGCCACTGGCAACACAACGCCCGAAGTCTCTTTCGCTTCGTCTATCTCTTCAATTCTTGCCACAGACCGTACTAAAGATACCCTGCACTGGGAAATAATACACGTTTTTGTATCTTTGCCGGCAACTGGAGAAGTCTTAGCAGTGAATTTTCAGTTGGAAAATGTGTAAATCTAGAATTGACGCCTTCATCATGATGAAAATAATGATGGGAATGCCTAACGTTCCATTTTTTTTTTTTTTTTTTTTTTGGTTGTTGCTTATGGGAAGGAGGTGCGGAGGGAGGAGATGTAGGCAAACAAGCATGTGAAAAGTTTCTTAAAAATTCTTTTTGTGTGCGTAAACACACACTCGCATGCACGCACACATACACACACACACATATGGGTGTAGGTACAGCTACTAATTTTGCATAATATGCACAGCAACATTTGCGGTTTTAATTCTTCAACAAAGTCCTTGGGCTCAACCTCACCCCACTCCAGTCCAGACCCAGCTACCTGCAAATAAGGGAAAAGGGGGAGTGGCAAGGACAGAAGGCAGGGAGCGGTTTGCCCTTTGACAGGGGCAGCCAAGCACTTCGAGCAGTTCGAGCAGAAAAAGAATAAGAAAAACTTTTGCCTTGCCAAGCCTGCTCCAAAGTGTGTGTATGCGTGTGTGTGGGGGTGTGTGTGTTTGTGTGTGTGTGTGTGTCTGATATATAAGTATGTGCATGTGTGTGCTTTCATGTTATTATGTATAATCAAGCAACTGTCAATTGGCATGTAAGAGTTGAAGCTGAGTCAGCCAAGAACTAAGCACAAATTGATTATTGCTCATACGACACGTTGGCCAACCAAAATCTCAGCTTTTGACTTACATTACCTGCTGCATTAGAGATCTGATAATATAAAGAAACACACACACACACACACACACTTGCTTAAGACATTGCCACAGATAGAAGCTGCCACAACTAAATAAAATTGAGCTAACGCAATTTAAAACAATTCGAAGAAAAGGCAGTTTCCCTTTTTTTTCGGGGGGTGTACTCGTTGTCAAGACAGTTTAATGTGCACGTGTGTGTCTGTGGGTGTGTGGGTATGTGAGTGTGCGTGTGTGTATGTCGGTGTGTTAGTAAGTGTGTGTTGCCGCGAGGCAAATTAAAAATTTTGTTTCTCGACTTTTTCCAACATATTCTCTTCTTCTTTTTTGCTTATGTTTGCGTTCTTTGCAACTTTTTGCACGCGCTCCCCCTCCTGCCCCCTTACCCACACCACCATCCACTTCTGCCTCTGCCTGGTTGTGTACTTTGTGCTTATTTTTCGGCTTTCGCTGAGACGCAATTGTTGTTGTAGTTGTTGTTGTTGTTGTTGGTCGGCGCAATGGAAAACTTTCTAATAATGTTGTACACAATTTAAATAGAATTTGCTGTGTTGCTGTGCCGCCCACGCTGCATCTCCTTTTACCACATCCTATATATATATATATATATATATATACATAGACACACATATACACACACTCGCACAGTGGCAACGGCGCAAAATACTTACGCAAGAGGCACAATCAACTTGCCTTGTGATTATGCATACGCGTATCCTTGCTATTGTGTGCGTGTGTTTGAGTGTGTGTATATATGTGTGTGTGTGTGTGTGTTTGACTGTGTATATACGTGTGTGTGTGTGTATGTGTGTATGTGTAGGCGTGTAGATATGAACACGCGGTTTCTCATTATGCTAACGAAGTAAAAACTTTACAAGCACATATGAGTGCAGAAAACCGACACACACACACACCCATACACACTTGTAGAGAAACAAAGCGGGTAAGAAAGTGAAGTGAAGTGAAGACGAAAGAAAAAGAAGAAACTGGCAGAAGCAACAGCCCAAAAGCCCAACAACTACGCAGCAAATGCTCAAAAAACTGCAAGAAAAAGTGGAAATAAAATATGTATAATAATATGAGAAATAAGGCACTCCCCCTGTATCCCCCCGCCCCCTTCTACCGCTCTATCCATATACCCTTCTATCCACCTCAGCGTCTTGAAAGCAACTGCTAACTAAGCCACCCAGCAACTTGCCAACTTGCCCCCCTTCCCCAACTGCTGCTCTTCATTTTCATCTCCATCTCCATCTTTGCAGCAATTCGGCCAAGTTACTAACAAGCTTAGTTCCTCTTGCGCAACTTGCTCATTTTATCACCCCTCCAACCAAATTCCCCCTCCCCATTCACACACATGTACAGTCAGTGCCACTCCTTTCCATTGGAGTGTGCAGACAATTTTTAATTAATTTAGTTACTCGAATCCGTTAAAATAAAAAAAAAGGTTGCTTTGCGAATCGCTTTGAGGTTGCAAATTACTTAAAACTGTTCCTCCTTACTCCCCCCTGCACAACCAACTCTATCTGTACCATTCACAATGCATCAGACCCCAAGTGGCATCTTCAAGTCACAGTTTATAGCTGTAAATATGCATAGCTGTAATATATTCAAGCAGGACTGGGCACTCCGAACTATTGCGCAACTTTAAGTTAGTTAGTTAAGGCAAATCGATTTAATGTATCGATATACCAGACAGTTTCTCATCGATAAATAGTTTTTTTTTTAAAGCGCAAGAATGAAAATTTGACGCTTTCTAAACTGATATGCAATCTAATTAGATACAGACAGCTGCTTTTCTCAAATTTCAAGGCGAGTGAGCACGATAACGATATACCCGGCATCTAGCTCTAAGCAACTTCACAAAATCAGTAAAATAAGTAATACAAATTTCAACCAATATGTATTTATGCAAAATTTATTATCGATAAATTAATTTTCCGAATTTATTATGTGTAAATAAAGCTTTAACTGAAATAACTGATAATCAGTGTAAGGAATATAGAGCCTAAGACAGGACACTAACAAATTCTATCTTTAAAGTTATCTCAATTGATTGACAATATAATAAGATATAGAAAGCTGCTGTTCTTTAATTTCAAGTCAAACTCGATTACGATATATTCCCCTTCTTATAGAGTTTAAGCCTTTCACGAAAGGAAAAGTATAGTGCTTTTACAATTCAATAACTTCTCAAAGTAATTTATAATAAGAAGATATATTATAAAATCTACTTACCGATCAAGAATCAAAGTCGCTATTCATGTCTATATTCGTTTGAATCGTTTGATCTCTGTTCATCTTGGGTATAAATCCCACTTACTTGCAATGCAGCATAACTTTTAATTGGTGACAAGAATTGGTAAGAAATCTGCAAAAGTAAAGAAATGTCTTTATATATATCTGTTAAAATTGAAGGAAATTCCAAGTGCTTGAATTTGCATTGCTAACAAAGAAACGTTAATAAAATGCGCATTCGCAAGAGTTTTCGCCCAATTTTAGAGGCTTATTAAAAGAACATCTTGTGAAGAGCTTGTGATTTACGTGGAATTGTTAAAACTGCTCAAACAAAAGTGGCAATTACAGGCGAGTAGAGAACTGAGAGCCATTGAAGCACCTCATTCAGTCGTCACAAAGCGCACCTCAATTATAGAACAAACAAAAAGAATCATAAACGAATGGAAATGAATATGTATGAATGAAATGCAAGTTTCAAATAGAATGGATGCAATGCAGTTGATAAAAGTGAATACGAAGTTTGGATGCCTTGCCTTTGACTTTGAGATGAATAACATGACTTAAATATAGTTCTAAATATTATTATTTATTCAGGATAATTGATGACAATATTCATTCAATTTCTTTGAAACTCATATACGTATAAGCATTTAAAAATTAGATTCAGTAAAAATCTCCATGTCATATTATGTGGCATGCAACAGCAATTTAGGCATCATTGAGGCAACAACAGAGTCGCCACTTAATTTTCATCAAATGCATTAATGTTGGCTAAGAGGAGCATTGTCTGATGACAGGATACATTACTGCATTACTCAACGCACTCAAGCAAATGTTTGTGTCGAAATGCGTATACGCAACGTGGTACAACAGACAGTAATAGACAGCGTAATAGATATGCTCACAAATATGGTTGCATATGCCATGTTGCATAGCAACCCAAAGCCTCTTCTGACTAGGCAACAGGCTTTGGGTTAAGAGCGTCAGGTCAAGGACGATTTATAATAGCCAAGACAAGGAGGAGGGCCGGGAAGTAGGGAGTCTAAATACAATAATGCCGATTATCGAGCTGCCAGACAATGCCAAGTATATCGCTAACGTTGTCGTAAGCCATACAAGTTGCACGAATTTCAAACTCTCAGACTCCCAGTCTGTCTGCCACTTAAAGCAACATTCAACCTACGTAAATTCTTCTTGATGTCTTTTTTGGAATTCAGACAACATCGACTCCTCAACAACATCGACCTGTTGGATTCGACTTTGCATCCTTCCTACCTTTCCATCATCATCCAACAACCAACAACCAACAACTGACAACCGTCAACTGCCTTATGCTGGGAGTGTTTCCATACCCTTGCAGAGGGTATTATACATGTATTAAGCAATGTGTAACTCAGTGAAGAAATAGCAGCATTGTATGAAGTATAAGTTGAGTAAGAGTAAAACTAACCTCTAACGAGGTAAAATCTCGTATGCTGCGAGAGCAGATATGTCGGAATCGGACGGATCGGATAACAATATCATAGAGCTGTCAATCAACCTTTGGGTTTTCATTCATATTCTCACCAAATTTGAGTTAATATAGAAAACCTTTTTCGTTTTTTAACATATTTTAACTGAAAACCAGAATTTTTGTATTACAAATCTACACAGATCTGCAAGCGTATAAAGTGTGCGGAGTGTCGAAAAGAACTTTTCTTTCTCATTTATTTGGAAACAGTATTGATTCGATGAAAACGTGTCAGGCGACTGTTGCATGTCTTAAAACAAAAGCAAGGCAACGGAAAAATTCGCAGCATGAATACCTTCACAGGTAGAGACACAGATACAGAAACAGACACAGACACAGACACAGAGGCACAGACTCTTCGAGTTGGGGGGCAGAGTTGCAACTGTGTCATGTTAGGTGCTCAGCCTGTTGCGTCCAATGCAACTCGATTGCTTCTTTTGCCGTGTCCGGCGTCCACTTCAATGTATTTCTGATATTTCTTTTACTTTGCTTCCTTGCAATCACAAGCACACAGTACTACACTTCACTCAACACGCACAAGCAAATCAAAATGTTGCAGGTCGCAGGCATCCTTGATTGATTTTGTAGACAACTTAAAATTTAAGATTGATAATATTTAAATGAAGAGAACGCGATACTTAACAAAGAAACCAATATTTAATCGCTAATTTAGGACGGAAATCCAGGGCGATTACGTTCACAAATTTAAATCTGTCATTTGTATAAATAATCTAATAATTATCTAATATAATCAATCTAATTGGTGCCAAACCAATAAGCGGCAAAATAATCTTACATTATTCAAAATAATATCGTATATAATCTGTATAATAATTCATAATATTTCGAACAAACTAGTTTTTCAGAATCAACATTCATATTTCATTTAAGCTATAAGAGACCTAATAATAATTATAGCCAACAACAACTGGGGAAATTCCAATATGAAGTGCTTCAGAATTTGCAGTGACGTAGCCCTCAGCTTTTGATCGAGCCCGTGTACTATATGCATGTATGTGTATACATGTACACATAAGCACATGTGTACACACAAATATTTATGTCTCGCTCGCACACTTGTCGGCACAGCAAAGTGATACAATGCCCAATGTTATTTTCGATCTTCATTCTTTGCATAAAATCTTTCTTATTTGTGGACCGATCTTTATGAAACTTTCAGATGCGCTTAAATAGAGTAATTTGTAGACACTTGTTAAGTTTGATGCACTTATAGTTGCTGAGATACAGACAGACGGACGGACAGACAGGCAGATGAGCATGGGCCAATAGCCTCGGCTGTTGATACTGGTCAAGAACTTGTTTACTTTATATATTCTGCCACGCCTCCTTCTGCCTTTTACATCATTCAAAGAATCCCTGAAAAAATGTTGTACTGGAATTTAACTATAATATTAAGCATTAAGTATGGATGGAAATTGAGAACTAGGATGAAAATGAATAAATAATATTAGTTTCTTGTATAATATTATGATAAAGATAAAAACGAACTTTAACAAATTAGATCCAAACTTTTAAAAGTGAGAGATTAGTTTTCAAGGCAATGGGCACATTGACAGAGTGAAATGAAATTTTGATAATCTATATTATATAATATAAGAAAAATTCTATCAATAAAAATCTTATAAAAATTCCGCAGATTGGACACAAAAAACCATGACTTAGGTGTTTTTGTTGTTCTCCTATTTTAGAGCAGCCTCAGGCAGTTGTGGCAAGAGGGGATACTGCAGTACGAGAAAAGGGAAGGAAGAAGGAGACAGGAAAAGAGGAAATAGAGCAAAAAACCTTTTGAAGATTTTGGACTGCGACACTTTTAGAATCCGAAATGACCCCAAAGACGGACACAGAGTTGGCGAAAATGAGGATGATGCAGTCCTCAGTGGACATGAAGTGCAACTTGCTGTTGTAGTAGAAGCTGTGAAAGCTGTGGAAGCTGTAGAAACCTGGCAATTAGCATTAACAGAGCGCAGAGCAGAGCACAGAACACAGAACAACTTGACTGCAGTTTGTAAACAAACGAAACCAGGCGCTTACTGAGCATGCGAAGGGGTTAAATGGGGGAAGGTGTGGAAAGGTGAGGTGAGGCGTGGCGAGGCGAGGCGAGGCGAATGACTTGTATATTGGTAGCCCAAACTGGAAACTGGCGAGAGGAGATGACCAGCCTAAGAGCAGACAAATGCGGCGCAATTTGCGGCACTGTGTGACAACAGAGTATGGCAATGCACGGTGACTCCGACTACGGCTACGGCGTCAGGTCGGGCTATGGCTCTCGACTCCAGGCCGGACACCGTCATCATCAGAGATCTGTTGGAGCGTTGGACAGCAACGTGCAATGCCGCGTAAGTCAAACAACGCAACGAAATGAATTATAAAATAACATGCCAACAAAACCAACAACGACTGGGAGTCCGTGCCCTCCCTTTCCCCCCAGCACCGTCCGGTCATGCCAAGGGCCAGGCTTCTAGCCAAGCACAGTGCGGGTGCACAGGGAGTCCACCACTTGGTTGTTGGTTGTTGCATGTTGCATGTTGATGGGGGGTATATGGCTACCTTGCGCTACATGAAATTTTTATTTTATTTAAATGTAATTATCTGCTTGAATAAAAAAATGCTCATCATGATGAGCAGCGGCAAATAAAAACCAAAAAAGAAAAAAAGAATAAAATAAATAAAAAAAGGCCAAAAAAAAAAAAACAACGGCAAAAAACGAGCCCATGTGCATAAAGTACAACAAGCTGCACACACACACATGGAAATACATATATGTATACATATACATAAATGTGTGTATATAACGCATGCACATCTACGAAAAAATCCATTAAAATTGTGCAGGAAATATAACCAAAAACAAAACGAACAAAGAAAAAAAAACCAAAAAACGAGAAGCGAGAAACTCAACAGCAAAATAAAAAAAGGAGGAAAAAAAGAGGAAGGTAACGCACCAACACGTCCAGGACAACTGCAGCCCCTGACCGCCCAATAGCAATAACAACAACAACAGCAACAGCAACAACGACACCAACAACAGCAACTACAATAATTCTGCAAAAGCACATACAAAACTGCAGATGCAGATGGATGCAAGGGACAACGGCGGAGCAGCTGGAGTAGAGTGGGAGTGGAAGTGATGGAGGGGTGTAGTAGGCTCAGAGAGTCCAGCATCAGGAGGAGCAGGCCTAGAGTGGGCGTGGCCTTTTTTTTGCTCATTTGCAACGCACTTTGGACACTATTTCGGACGCTAGCTGCGCATTCTCTGTCTCCGTCTCCATTTCCATCTACGTTGCAGTTGTCGCTAACGATGCAGTTGCAGTTGCCGTTGCAGTTGCAGTTGCTGTGGCCGTTGCCGTTGCCGTTGCCGTTGTTGCATCGTGATGTTGCCGCAGTTTTCGGCTTTCGATTTCGGGCCTATGCCGGTTCTGCCTATCGTCGCTTGATTATGCACATGCCACCAATGATGTGGGCTGCCTTTTTCATTTATTTTTCGACAGCTCCTCCACCCACATACATACATACATACACACACACACACACACACACACACACACACACACACACAGTTGTGTATGTACTTGCATATACTCGCACTTCCTCGTATGTACTGCCATTACGTATTTTTTCTCTCATTTTCTTACCCTTTTTTTGGCACAAAAATAAAAAGGGAGAAATTACAAAAAAAAAATTGTCAAAATAATATAACGCAGATCCCGCATTACTCGCGCCATGCCTTCCCGCCCCCCGCCTTCAGCTCCTGCTCCACTGCCTCCCACAAAAGGCCTATTAAAGCATAAGCACCCTTGGTTGAAGACTTCAAGAGGAACAATTCTACATATTCCGCTGTATGGTCAAGCATATTCTGGCATTCTCAAGAGCTAAGCTTCCTCTATATATTAATTGCAGCACAATCTATAATAATAATCTTATAAATATAGTATTATATCAGCTGCATTGCCCATGCTTATGTAGACATAAAAAACTATTTCCGAGTCTATTTTATATGAAATACAAGTTCATTCAGATTTTTATTATTTCATAATAACAGATTGTAATTTGAGTTTTCCTTCATTCTCATAATGTCATATAACAAATATGTAGTATTAATAAATAACATAATAAATATATATAATATATTTGTATATATAATGAAAAAAATATTCTACTTTTTATCAAAAGTATTCGTTAAGTTGCACTTAAGTCCACTTTTCGTTTTAATATCCTGTGCCAATTAAACAGGGACAAAGAAGGGTATAACTACTTTGTGAAAGAAAGTGTAACGTGAATATATATATATATATATACATATATTCTTGATCAGTATTAACAGCCGAATCGTCTGTATGTCTGTCCGTCTAACTGTCCAAATTTGGCATGTAGGTTTCTGTAGCCACTTTCATATAGCATTATAAAACAATTCTGAAAGTTTCATAAAGATTAGATTATAAATAGAATATATATTTGCATTGAATCGCTGGTGTGTTGCGGCCAACACATGCGATATATACATACATATGTAATGAGTGCATGCATGTATGCAGTTCTTTAACTATCAAACTACAGGGTATTCTACTGTCGCAATGTTATTCAATGTTACTGTATCGATACCTTTAGCCAGGCCAAACGGCCGCCAGCACGAGAAGACTTTGATTCAAATACTGGAAAAACTAATCAATTTTGGAATAAAATAATAGTATTTTAAATTTAAATTACTAAATATTTTAATTTTAATGGGGCAGTTAACATATAATATTGTATTTAAATGTTACTAAAATTTTAATTTGAACTAATGCTTACAGTGTTTTGTCTTAAATAAAATGAAATAAAATATAAAAAAAAGATAAATTATATTACTTTGGTCATTGCTGATCAACCTAAAATTTAGTGAAACCAAAACCAAAACCAAGCCGAAAGTGAAACTCTTCTAAAAAAAACCTTTTAGTTCACTTAGGTTTCACTTGGTTTATAACAATTATGGTTGAATACAAAAAATATAAAATTTCTTTTAAAAATTAATACAAAATAAAAATAAAGAAAGCCTTCAACAGAAACAGGTGCTAACAATTTGCGTAACATCAAGGAGATGGATAAGGTATTGTTAAGGTGAAGTCCAAGCTACATACGTCGAGGACTGCGTACTAAATGTCGTCAACAGTCTTTTGAACGTGCAACAGTGCAACATGGCTGGCCCGTTAGCGCTGCAAGGGACATGCCACAAGGCCAAACGAAATGAGGCTGACAAAAAAGTGCGAAACATTTGTCAGCCTCCATCTCGCTGCGAGCGATTTGAGGACTTCACACGTTTCTCTTTCTGTTTCTTTTTCAGTTGTTATTGCTCTCTTACTGTCTCTCTCTCTTTCTCTCTCTCTCTCTCTCTCTCTGTCTCACTCTCTTTTTGTCTTTGTTTATTGTTGTAGGTTGCTGTTGCGGGTGCTGCTGTTGTTGCAACTCTTGGTTGCATTTGTCACTTGTTTCTCTGCATGAGTTTGGGGCATGTTTGTGGATGGGCCAGGACACTGAAAGGAGGCATGGGAAGGCTGGTGGAGTTGTTTTGTGGCACAAGTTTGGGCCGAGCTCTGTGACGCCGGCAAAGCATGCTCGCCTTTCTGTTGCTATAGCTATTATTGTTGTTGTTCTTATTGTTGTTGTTGTCATCGTAATTAAAATCATGTTAGAATGCTTTGTGAGCGTCGTTGCAATTGCTGCACTTCCGCGGGCCTTTATTGGTGTGTGTGTATGTGTGTGTGTATTTGTGAGTTTGTGTCTGTGGTTGTTTATGCATTTTTTTTGTCTTTTATCCTTATGCAGTTGACATACGACAAGCTCAAAGACACAAGATGATTTTAAATTCGGCTACACTCAAAGTCAGTCGTCAGTCTTTTGTTGTTGCAACTTGCATTTAAATATTAAAAACACCATGCGGCAACAACAACAATAACCACAAATTGTGCCTTTGATTTGAATTGCTGTTTTTTTTTGCTTTTTTCTTTTCTTTTATTTTTATTTGCGGTTGCAACCGCTTTCATCTTGCTATCTGTCGCTATTTTTCAGACTGCACCCTCCAGCTGCACAACATAATTAAAAATAACTTAGTTGTGAGCATCCCTACCTACAGAGAAATTACATAAACAATCAAATTATTAACTAAACCTGCTAAAAAATGATGAAAACAGATATAAATATTAACAAATTATAATTAAACAAGAAGAAAAATTTGGACAGTGTTGGTAAATTCTTTATTTATGTCTCGCTCGCACACATGTTGGCAAATCGATACAATGCGAAATATTTTCTTTCTGCTTTCTTTGCTTAATAGCTTTCTTATTTGTGGACCGATCGTTATGAAGATTTCAGATGTGTTTAATTCCTTAATTCTTAAGCACCTGATAAGTTGGAAGTGAGCATGTTACGAAATACAGACCATAACAAGCAGATCAGTCGAGCGCGCGCGACAGTATAATACCCTGTACAATCTCTTAAATTAATTATTTTTTTATAATAGAAGTGACAGGTAACTAACAGGTGTTTAAAGAATACTTTTTGAAACACTCATATACCATATGAATGAATGCTCATAGCAACCTGTTTTTACATACATATGTATGCATACTCGATCAAAAGCTGAGTGCTACGTCACTCCATTTACAAATGCATGTATCGCAGTCGTGCGCTGTCTCACTCACACACTCGACTCAACTATTGGCACTGAACAAGAATACATATCTCTCTGTTACATAATTTGTGAACAAAATATGTATATCACTGTACAGGGTAAATATACGAATGTATTTCCATCAGCTTATATCAATTTAAATGTGAGATGAGTTTATAGGCCTAATCATATGGCTCAAAGCATTATAGATTGTTGTCCACAACTTACTCGAAACTAAACGCAATTGTCTCTCTAATGGTTGCAACTTCGAATTGGAATTATGCGAAAGTTGTCCAATGTTTACATGTATGAATGTACAGGACAGAGAACCATTTACATATATTTTATAAAGGATGTATAAATCATTATTTAGCCTTTCACTGACCATTAATTCTTTTGGTTGTATTTACAACTGTCACTTTGACGGCCTCTAAACAATGAAATGGGAATTGAAAGAGTTGCCCAACCGAATGTGGACATGGACGTATATATGTACATGAATGTAGCATAAAAACTTTTACATTAAAATTCCAAACAATCGCAGTTATTCGCCTTATCTAAAACACGCCGCCGCACAGTGAAAAGGCGCATGAGGCATGGATTAAGGGGATGGGGTGTGAGGAAAGCACAAGGTGGCAGCTCTGGCCACACCTTTTTGGGGGAAGGGATACAAAATCGGCAATACAATAAAAAAAAAACCAAAAAAAAACCTTTTTCAGTTCTAGCTGCGTCAGTTCTGGGGGAAGTGGATGATAGGGTTATCCCCCTGTTAAATATATATATATATATATATATATTTTACTCTTTCTTTGGCGTTTTTTATTTAATGCGCGCATTTCACACATTTCACATTTGGACGGGGCGCACTGTCGGCGTGGGAGGGGGAGGGGTCAAAGTTTTTATCGATTTGCTGCATAATATAAAAGCAGGAGAGAGACGGCTGCTAAGAGGAGGCAGTGGAGTGGTGGCTCACCAAATATGCCTAGAGCGATGGCCATGTCAATGTGGTGTCCAGTGGCTACTGGAGTGGGGCAAACGAGTGGTGGCTAAAACGAAAAACGCAAAACGAAAAAAACAAAGACAACAACAACAACAAAAAAGGAGTAAACCCAAAACCCAAGTGATTAATTCAACATATTCATATGTGCGTGACGGGCGCCCCAAAATGCGAGTATCAACCGCGGCCATGCACGCTTGCCTCCCTCCCTCCCCCCCTCTGCCAGCATCCCCCTCTAATGAGCAACATTTTCAGCACCATTCGAGGCCAAAAACCAAAACGAGAGACAACGCAACGCGACGTTAAACCGAAAAAGTCTGTCATCCTTAGCTATAAATTTGTGGGTGGAGTGAATTGGGTGGTGCACTGGTCAGTTGAAATATGAGCCACCGCGTAGATGCTGCTGTCGCTGCCTCAGCCTCAGCCACAGCCACAGCCGCTGCCTCTGCCGCAGTTGTTGCTGACAGTGACCGCAGCTACTTTCTAATTAAGCATGTTTAGTTAGTGCGTCGAGGGGCGCGAGAGTGCCAAGGCTAGGGTGGGGTGGGGTAGAGTGAGTGGTGCAAAGGGAAGGGGCGGGAGCTTGGAGACCTTGCTCTGGTCAGCGGCACAAACATGTCAGAAACAGAGGCCCAGCATGGAGCGGGAAAGGTTGGATAGCAGGGAACCGCTGTGGAAGTGCACACGCATGTCTAAAATATCTAAATCTCCATTCGCGCTTATCTCTATATGCAAAAAGGGTGTGCGTGTGCGTGTACGCGAGCGTGTGTGATTGTGTGTGTGAACCCTTTTTGTTTTGACGTTTTGCTGAAAATGATGTTGGCAAAAAAAGTTTCTAATGAAAACTCCCCAAAAAGGAAGCCCACTAATACACCAGCAAAAAAACAGTAAACGTTAAAAAAAAAGAGAAAAGCAAGAAGAGGAAGTGGAAGTGGAAGAGGAAGCGGAATATACATATTATATAGGGTTGACCCCCGTCAAGAGAAAACAACAACTACTGCGGCAATGGTGAGGCTCATTCCCGCGCCAACTCCAACTCCAACTCCAGCTACATCTTCAACTGCAGACTCTGGCTCAGCTTCTAACTACCCGAAGCTCATTACACAACAAAATGAATTGATGTAATGTATGCGTACATTACTATATATACCTATGTATATGCATATGCATACATATGTGTAAGTACTATATACACTTATACACTGACAGAAAAGAAGGCATCGTGAATGCTGAATTGAGTGTAAAGGGAAGAACAAGAAGATTAGTTGAAGGCAGGAAAAGTCACAAGTGCCCCAAGAACCCCAGTTGAGCTGCACTTTCAGTCTCGACAGGATTCTGTAAGGGCTTTAACTGAAAATTCGGGTAGAAAGCTGTACATGGAATGAATAAGCCTGTAATATACTGTCGTAGGAATAGCCTATCCTATCTCCTATTATGAATTAGCTAAGATTAAACGTTTTATTTATTCTGAAGAATTCATTACAGTACTATAACTTACCAATTCCTTTGTAAATGTAATCATTGATACTATTTCAGTTCAACAATATTAGTTGTACACAGATTTCATAGTATTTGTTAAACTTTTCCAAGTAATGTAATTGAATTAAATGTACTGTATTAAGAAAATTCAAATCGTATTCAATTAGGAATTCAAAAATATTCTCATATCAATCCCATTGAGTTTCTAGTTGAAACGTGGTCCACTTTTTTGGTTAGTGTACGCGTTGAATATGAATATGCAAATAGAACAACGTTGCATACTTTGAGGCGCAAAAACAACAAACTCATGCTGAATCGGGTGTTTTGTTTGCCTAAGCAGCTTCAGAGCAGCAGAGAGACAGACGTGGGCACATCATTAGAGCTACTGTCCCCACACTCGATTGGTATTCCATTGCCATTGCCATTCCCATTCCCATTCCCATTCCCATTTGCAGTCGCGTTTGCTGAGAAACCCCTAACGACACTTGCAGTGCAATCACTTGCAATTGCATCCCTTAATAGCGCACCCGTCTCATCCTCCTTCCTCCCCTCATACAAATGCTCAAGTGCAGCAACTTTGCGAGCCATGTCGGCTATCGGTTACATTGCCATCTTCCATCTTTGTCTCCATCTCCGTATCCATCTCCAGCTATGCTGTATTTGGCGTAGTTCAAGTGCAGGCTCTTCCTTTCCCCTCCCTCTGCCCATTCCCATGCCCTATTTCAGCCATTTCAGCCTCATCGTGCAAATTTGACACATGCACAAGTACAAAAAAGTACACAAGAAAAAGGTCAGAACAAAAGCGTCTGTTCTTCGAGCTTACAGCTGCTGGAGGATGTAGTCGACGCGTCATATCAAACCTAGTACCACTCCGCTTCCTCCCACCTCCCGCTTCCTGTCTCCTGCCTCCCTTCCCCACGTTTTCGTTTTCCTTCACTTCATTTCACTTTTACAACTTGCACGCACATCCTCAATTCGCCAGCCAGTTCAGTTCAGTTTCTTTCGCTTTAGCATTTTTTGCTTTTTCTATTCAACTTCTTCTCCAATCCTCCTCCCCTTCCCTTCACCGTTTGTTTGTTGTTTTTTGTTGTGTTTTGTTTCCTTGTATGACATTTGTACTTCCAACAGGGATCGTTATTTCAATAGCATAGCAGACGTGGCTGCCACCTCAAACTTTCCATTTCGTTGCATTGACAAATATTTCTTTGTATGCATGTCCCTCTTCCTCTCCTTGGTTTCCTCTCCCATTCACGCTTCTAATCCTGTTCCCAGTTAGTGCTCTCATTCCCCTCCTCATAAGTATGTTTCCTGAATCGTCAGGCAGCCTCCCATGTGTGTCTTTGCATTCATTAGCTCTGTTTCTTCACTTCACTTCCCATTCAATTTTTCTCTTCACCTAACAAGTTCATTTATTTGTATGTACTCTGTCAGTTAAACTTAGACTCTGGTCATCCCTATAAGAGTCTCTCATTACCTGAGCTCATTCACTGTCTGATGCATCTTGAGTCTAGTAAGAAATGCTACAGCCGAGCAAACTCCACTGTGAGAGGCCCTGTACTCAGTTAAACTTAGTCTCTGGTCATCCCTATAAGAGTCTCTCATTACCAGAGCTTGTACACTAACTGATGGACTTTGACTTGAATACAGTCGTGCGAACTGGACTGTGACCCTGTACTTATTAAGAACCAATTCAAGTTATGATAAGAATACATGCATACGTACATATTTGCGCATACTATAGTATATACTTTCACAACCAAACAACATGCAAACTTTATACATTGTAGCGTTAGTGTTCTTCTTCTTCTTTCAGTCTCGACTAAAATGGTTTCTTAATTCCGAGTTTATTATCCAATCGTAAAATTTACAGGGACAGAAAGGAGCGGAATAATATTATAATAAAGGAAGCTACATAAACAAGCGGATCAGTCGAGCGCGCGCGACAGTATAAAACCCTGTGCAGTTTTAAAAATTAAGTATTTTGCTAATAAGAACGTAGCAGGTGTTTATTGAAGAATACTCTTTTGAAACTCTCATTTAGCATATGATTTCTGCTTATTTCTTGCTTATATCAGCATGCTTTCACATATGTATACGTATTCAATCAAAGCTGAGTGTTACGACACTTAATTTACTTATGCTTCTGTCGTAGTAATTCGCTATCTCGCTCGCACACATGTGCAAATATGGTAAGCAGACGCATGTATCACAGTCGTTCGCTGTCTCGCTCGCACACATGTGCTGCCTGCTGCTCAACGATTCAATGGAAAAAAATATCTTGAATTTCTTTGCTGATTTTCTGTCTTATTTATAAACCGATCTTGATGAAACTTTCAGCATTATTTCTTTATATAAACTCGATCTGGAGAGGGTATACAGGAACCTTCATGCCAAATTTGGTGTCTCTACCTCTTATAGTTGCTGAGATCGACGCGTTCATACAGACAGACGGACAGACAGACTGACATGGCTCAATCGACTCGGCTATTGATACTGATTAAGAATATATATACTTTATAGGGTCGGAGATGCCTCCTTCTGCCTGTTACATACATTTGCACAAAATTATTATACCCTTTTTTGCCCATTTTTAATGGGCACAGGGTATAAAAAAGATTTATACCTTTATAAATATTATATTTTATGATGTAAAATATGTCTCATTCTGTCTGTTATATAGTGTGATTTTTAAGTACAGAGTAAAAAAGACATAAACTATATATTATTGAGTTAAGATTAAGAAGCTAAATTAAAGTTTTTGATTTGATTCAAAAAAATAACTACTGAATGTAAATAGTTTAGCTTCATCATCAATCAATTGTACATCCCTTACATGTGCCATCTTTTCAATTCCTTAGATAAGAGATACAAAGAATAGTTGGAATAAGTTTTAGACATTTTGAAGAATACTAGTTCTTTTGCTCTGTTCTTCTCTTCGATCCTTGATTCAATAAGGATATATTATCTCTTACTGAAGCCTTGCTGTACACGTAACTGTACAATGTTAACTATAGTTTTAAGCTTAGAATAAGAGCATAAATGTCTCGGTTAATAGTCTTGGTGCTTTACCCTTTTCGTTAAATGCAATTTCATTTTCATAAGAACTCGACTCACACACACATACCCACACACGCACACACACAGAAAATGAAGCACATGTTGCCACAGTCTGCGATGGAAATGAAGTGCAAGTCGTATAATAGATTTTTGGCTTTTGTTTGACAAACGTTTTGTGCAAAACATGCAAAGGGGACATTGCTTCATTTAGGAGCTACAATTAAATGCAAAAGGAAAGAAAAAAGGGGGTGGAACAGAGGCATGAAAGAAGCTAGAGTATTAGTTGTGTCCTGAATCTTGATGCAAGCCTTGCCTTCATATCGATTGAAGCAAAAAGTGAAATCTTGCAACACACTCGAAAAACGAGAGGCAGGAAGTGTAACTCGCCATAGATGAGTCTTCTGCTCATAAAAATGGGGTTAAATTGCACAGAAATCACGCAGCTCACACACCTACACACACACACACACACACACACACATCCCACACACACAACAACACGAACAGCCCCCAAATAGTCGACAGAGCCGTTGCTTTGTTTGACGCACTTAACACGGCGTTGGCGACATGCACTTGAGTTGCACAAAGACCCACTCATATATATATATATTTATATATCTACACACATATACACACACAGAGATATAGAGGGCGAGAGAAAGAGAGAGACACAGAGAGAAAGAGAGAGGAGGAGAATCGCAAGCGATTTGCACTGTTAGATGCACTAGACAGACATGAGACAAAAACGAAACCCAGACGCTTGTCTAACCCTAACCTCCCAGCTTCAAACTCCAGACCAACCCACTCCACCCCCCATCCCCCCCCCCACACCACACCACACTCAACTGTTAAGCATAACGGTAAGCGTAACCCTAACCCATCCCACTCCATCATAGACTATAGCTCTAACCCTTTCAAGTCGACCACCCACCGGGAATGCAACATGCATTAGAATGCCAACTGCGAGGTTGACATAGAATCATTGCTATCGTCTGCCGTCAGCTTGCCCCAGGTTTAGTTGCAACATACCCGTCCCTGCCACTGCACGTGGCAGGTGCAAAAGTGAACGAAAGTGAAATGGTGGATGATGTCGCGTCGAGTCAGTTGAGGCTGAAACTGAAGTTGAGGCTGAGGAGCAGCTGCTGCTTGAGTGCACTTTTTGCACTATTCAAAGTTAAAGTGGGTGTGTGGTAAGGGGGCGGTGTGTGTGTGGGTGGTATGTGAGTGGTGCGTTGGTGGTGCAATGTCATTGCTAAGTTCTTGCACTTTTTGGGGTCGTTTGTGGGGTTGAAGGACGAACGCGAGGCGTTTGCTTCACCAACGACCCATGGGGTTGGCATTTGCGCATGTGGAACAAGTAAGAACACTTCAGTCGAGTATGCTCGACACCGAGATACTCACTAGCCATATAAGCTAACTGTTTAAATTGTTGAGTTCAACTCGGCAGTTGATGCTGAACATGTAGCCTCATTTTTTAGCCTGTTACATACGTTGCCACAAAGCTATCATACTCCTGTTTTCGTTGGTTAACTGGCATAAAAAAGATGCAGCAACAACGCCAACAAAGCCAACGATGCCACCTCCAATGCCAATGTCGTCGTTGTTGTCGATGTTGTTGCCCAGTGGAAGGTGCAAAAATGACTTCAAGCTGAAGCTGAAGCTGAAGCTGAAGCTGCGGCTGCAGCTAAAGCGGAGAATGCAGGGACAATCACTTCAACAGGGGGCACTCCAATTGCAACCCCATCAACAACCTCCTTCGACGCGCGAAAAGTGAAAGCCTCTCAGTAAAGGCGTTGTGGGTGTGTGGGTGAGTGTTTGAGTTGATGGGTGGGTGAATGGGTGGCTCGAGTAGAGTTGAGACGGATATGAAGATGGAGATGGAGATGGAGACAAAGATGGAGATGGAGACAAGCCATCGTTACCATAAAAACCAATGAAATTTCGCTTAGGCTCGCTGCGTGCTGCGCTTTACGAGCGCAGTCCCCCAGAGGCTTCAAACACAAGTTTGAGTCGCTGTCTTCTTCTACATCGTCTTAACCTCCGCCTCAGTCGCCAAAGCCTAGAGGTTCTGGCACTGTAAAACCTTGAAATAAAAGCCAAAACGCACTAATGTCCTTAACGGCAAAACGCGTTTTCGTTTCGCCTTCACATTGAACGTTGCCAACGTCAATGGTGTTGTTGTCCAAATAACAAAAAAAAACTGTACGAACAGAAGCTGCAAACATCTTCGCAACGCAGAAGACTAAATGCTCTTGAGGATGATGGACTCGTTAAA
Organism: Drosophila funebris; assembly: GCA_018901825.1. Lineage (NCBI taxonomy): Eukaryota > Metazoa > Arthropoda > Insecta > Diptera > Drosophilidae > Drosophila > Drosophila funebris. The sequence goes on along the minus strand of JAEIFK010000455.1, from coordinate 4,282,253 downwards.
TTAAATAGTAATTTAATAAATATATAATTAATATGATATACTCTTTAGTCAGCGAGTTGTTCGACACTTTATTCCAGCTACTTTAAAAAGCAAACTCGCAGCAATTAAAAAAATACCTTGCTATAACACTAATTGATATACAAATCTGAAATGGAGAAACCAAATCAAATAGTGCGATAATTAACTGACATCACTTATTATTATTAAACACAAAAATATTGCGAATAAACTTTAAAATAAACACTGAAGCTAATTTCAAATGTTTTTTTACCATAAATTATAAAAAATATATCACAATTTCCAGCATTCGGTGACACAGAAAAGAAAAACGATTTTTTGTGCTGAAAACCAAGTTAAAGCAGCCGCCGAACGTCGTCAACAACCAACAAATCTCTTTAATTATTGAAAGTTAAATCTCACAACAAAATTATCCCTGTACAGGGTATAAAAGAAAGGAAAGGATCGCTCTTCTAGTTTTAGAAAAGTTCAACGTTTAGGGTTCCAAAATTAAAGTTTCTTTCTTATTTTTCTTTTTAATTATTTATTAGAAATCATAATATATTTTTTAAATATATTTTAATAACTCCAATCGGTGCTTCAAAATGTATTTTAAACTGAACTTGCCAACTAGAGCTGTGACATGGAAAAGCACGAAAAACGAATGCGGAATTGATTATGCATTACAAATAAGCTGATGTACCCTAAGCAAGGGAATCGCGAAAAAAAGTTTGTTGTCCTTTGTCGGCTGTGCGGGCTGTCAGTAGCCAATGCCACTGCCAATGCCACTGTTACTGCCACTTCCAGCGGCAGTTGAGGTCTCATGTGCGCGGCGACACAACTTTTTATTCCTTTGTTTAGAATAAAAATATAAATGTGCACGTGTTTTGGCAATGCCCTGCGTTTTTAGTGGTGGTAAACGCATCATACGCAATGCCCATAGAGTCGATGAATTGGATGGTGGAGAGCGAGGGGTGGCAGATGGGGAGCAGGGAGGGGTGCAAATAGCAGGAAAAAGAGGCAACTGGCGGACAGTGGACGCGGACACGGACGCGGCTGGTGATTCGCTGGGGTTGTTGGCGCAGTTAAATTTTAATGTTGTTCGCATATATCGATATGCGTGCATGGATCTGCCAGGAGAAATAACATTTCGAACAGCAGGCTACGTGATAAAGAAGTCGCTGCCGCAGTGGCTACCTCAGTCGCCGTCGCCGTCAGAGCCGCATCCATGTTAAAAGCGAATTCTATGTGTGGCAATTGTAGAGTTGGGGGCATGTGGCATGCGGCATCTTTAGTTCGGCTGCAAATCTAAAAGTGTTCATCTGGGTGCCAGCTGTAATTGTCACCAACCCACACACACCCACACACACACCCACACACACCCACACACACACACACACACACACACACACACACACACACACACACACACACACACACACTCACAGGATAAGACACTCGCTTTAAATATGAATTGCGTCTGCATTCGCCTATGAATATCTCATGAGCTCTGGAACTCACGCAACAGACCACTTCTCTTCTCCTTTCCCTTTGCCGTTCCATTTACTTTCCTTAATTTTCCTTTTTATTTACTCTTTGCATAAGTTCACAATAACGCAAATTCTAATCAATAAATGTATTTTCCGCATTCCGATAAGTAACAATAATGCAGTTACTACAAAATAATATAATACGTAAGGTTCTTGATATCTGGTTTCTCCCTCAGAGCAACCTTGAAATCTTATATTTCAACCATATGCAAGACTTGCGATCTCTCGCTTATATGATATGATATCAAGGCAGTCGGGTGTGGAAAGACTTAATCGGAAAAGGGCAATTAACGCTGCCTAGAAACATCTAGATGAAAATGTTGCCTGCTTCCGCCTGTTACAGCTTTATTGCCCCATTTCAATTCTTTCGAGGGGTTATTCCTTACCTTACAAACCACAAAAGTTTCTTGGGTGAAAAAATTGGAATTTATGTTTATTAAAGCTCAGCTTGATGTCCTGTGCTTAGAGCAGAAGTTGCAACCGTTTTATTAAAGCTCAGTACAGAAAGTCAGAAAGTTACTTGATGTCCTGTGCTTACTGTGAAAGCTTCATTGCTATTGTCTGCAGTCAGCTTGCCCCAGGTTCAGTTGCAACATTTCCCGTCCCAACCCCCTCACGTGGCAGAAGCAAAAGTGAACGACACACGAACAGGAGGAAACTTAATCGGAAAAAGACAATTTATACCGCCTTACAACCTCTAGATGAATAACTTACTTATTGAATTTATTACAGCTTATCCAGTTAGTCCTTTTCCAAGTTTTTCTAAAGCCTTCATCATTCAAAAGCTCAGTCCATTTACTAAAGCTCAGTTAAGAAGTTTACTGATGTCCTGTGCTTAGAGCAGAAGCTACAACCGTAAGTTTATCGATAGCTTTGTCAACAATTTATATAGCAATAGTAAAATTCACTTTTAAATTTGTATTCTCACAAAACTTGGTGTATCTATGCTATATCAATAATAGCTAAAAGCTAAAGTTCTCTGTCCAGTCAAATAATTTGGAAGATTGCAATAATTTCAATTCCTCGCAGTTCTCGAACCCTCCCTTATTTAGTATCAATACATAATTGCTGCTAACTGAGATAGTCTCAATCTGACTATTCCTATACAATCACCTAGAATATGCTCTGCAGAGGTCATTCTACTTAGACGAATAATTATCATTATTTCTCAATGTAACTGCTTAAACCAGTCGTAAAGGCTACAAACGCGTTCATACAGACAGACAGACGGACATGGCCCAATCGACACGGCTATCGATACTGATTAAGAATATATATACTTTATAGCGTCGGCCACACCACCTTCTGCCTCTTAGAAACACTTTTTCATAAAGTTAATATATCCCTTTAAAGGGTATAAAAAAAATTTAAACACACACACATACACACTTACATATTTACAGTTATATGTATTATATTCTATATATATTACATATAGATATCAATTTGATTGTAATAAAACACGATAATTGGCTTCTTTTTTTAGAAAAGGGATCTTTTATTTATTTAATTTTAATTATGGTTTCCGCGAATTAATTCAAGCACATTTATGTTTTCACTTGTTTCTATGTCTCTATGCATATATATTGTCTCATATATATATATATGAATATATATATATATATATATATATATATATATATATATATATAAGTGAGAATGTACAACATGCAACATGTCAAAGAATTGATGACTGGAACTCTATATGAACATTTATTAATGTGAATTAACGAGTATTTCAACTTATGGTTTCAAGTGCTGGCAGCCGACACGTCGTGAGTACTCATCTGATGTCCACAGGACATTGCTAGGATATATAGGATACATGCATAAACACATGTATGTATATTGTGCAACGGTTGTCGCTCATTTGCATATTGAATTTCAAAGTGAATTGCGCATTTGTATTTTGATTTGGATATATACCTATGTATGTCTAGTGTAATGGTTATTCAATATTCATGTTCGATCGAGTTTCTGGCTTCAGTCAAAATAATTATAAGCATTATTCTAACTTGCACTTAGATGCACATAAAATAATTCAAAATTGGATACAAAATGGGTACGAGTACTTAGGTGGCGACATTTTGATTCGTTATTCAAATTGTTATTTGTTTTTCTTTTTGTTTGTTTCTGTGTATAAATAAGTTTACTTTTAAAATTATATACATACATAAATATATATAGAATTAATAATGCGTAACTCTAGCTTAAACTTCAACGCATTCATTACATTTCCTTTCAAATTTTCCATTTAGTTTATTTGCTGCTCTTCATCATCATCCGCATTTTCGTCCATTTTTTTCTAGTGCAATTTCACATAAATTCAGTCGTGATTTAAAATATTTCTTCACTTTTAGTTTGTTTTCTTTGATTTGCATTTTAATTTTTGTATTTTTTATTTTTATTTTATTTTTTTTTTTTTGTGTTTTTTGTTATTTAAATAAAGCTCAAGGTAGTAATGCAAACCGGGCGCTAAATACACACAATATACGCATAAATATTATATGTATAATTTTGCGTTTTCATTTATTTATATGTATTATTAATTATCAGACATAAATGCAGCTCAAACTTAATGTTGTGAAATTAAGTTGCTTTACGAGTACGAATCAATTGTCGATTCTTTTTTCTTTATTTTTCTTTCTATTTAATTATAAAGACACAAATGCCTTTGAGTTTTCCTCGAAAAGCGGAAAACTACCTGTGTTTTTATTAGTTATATAACAATGATTGCCTAGTTAATGCGGATAAATTATAAAACAGGGTAGTGTACCAAGTGTTAACAATTTTGATATATATATATATATAGAATATATATGTGCTGCATGTGTTTGTATGTGAGTTATAGTGGTTCGTTATTGGGAAACAAAACTGTCCAATGGATTAACATTGCCGGCTCTAAAGAGCGGACTCACGTCGGGTATAATCAGTCATGGCCCCTTCTTGCTTAGACGGTTGGGATGGGGTTTTTCTCTCTGCTTTAATCGATCAACCGTGTTAAGATAAGGAACCATTTCAATCAATATTTCTAGCATCTCAAGTGTAAGTCTGTTGGATGATGTACAAATAAATGTATAAATGAAGTGAACAGTTAATGTTGCAGCATGATAACATCCTTGAGTCTTGCTAATGTCATAACTTCCTATCTGACAGCCATTGCAAATGGATCGATCCTTTTCTGTTACCAGGTTCATATTATTTAGGATTTGTTACATCTTTTTTCATTTAAAAACATTTGTCTGCTACTTGTTTTAATGCAACATGCACAGTTGTTTGCTGCTCTGGTTGAAAGACCATGATTTCACATTATTAATCCCATTTCAATTCTCTTCTTACGCTTCAGATAGGATACATATTTCCTATCTTCAAGACAGTCATTGGATCACCTCTTTTACTTCTTATTGCATTCATATCCTCACTTTCATGTCTCTTCCAAAATATATTCCTTTCGATTTCAATTCGGTAGATATACTACATGCAACTGAAAATAAGTTGCCACTCAAAACATATTTTGGAAGAGGCAAGAAATTAAGAATGAAGAAATGGAATGAGAATGATGACGAAGAATCCAGGTTCCAACTGTGCATGTTGCATTAATAGTAGCAATTATAAATTTGTAAATGACAAAAGATTTAACAAATCCAAGTCAATATGAGACCTCGTTGCAGAAAGGGATTGATGCATTTGCAATGGCTGTCAGGTATGCAGATATGACGTAAAGCTTCAATGATGTTCTCAAAACATCTAATAATTCATCAATACATTCTGTTCTATTTACAAGTGATTGCAAACAGCAGTATCTTAACAGTCTCTTTTCACATGCTGCAACATTAACTGTCCACTTTATTAATGCATTTATTACAATGCAACATGTAATGCAACAAACATAGATTTAAGTGGTGAATTATCTTAATACAGTTGATCGATTAATGGAGAAAGGGAACACCACCCAATCCGCAGCCGACTCAGCTTCTCTGTGGCCATAGTCGATCATACCCGACGTTAGTCTGAGATTTGCCCCCCACTTACGAACCATTACAGAGGGTATATTTATGTGTTCTGTGTATGTGTGTGTTTGTGTGTTTATAATTAGATGATGCATTAACTAGATGATAGTCAATATACAAAATACCAATAAAAATTAGTTACAAATTTGTTTTCCTCATGATCAAATGGAAATTCAAATCTAATTAAAATCGCAATTAAAAAAAGGACTACGATAGCCTACCTACAATCCTCAATATACATATATATGTATATATATTATTGCATTGTGAATAACAATAATATTATTATTATTTCATTTGTTTTACTTCGACTTGATCGTCAGCGTTATTTAACTTTATTGTTATTGTAAGCACAATAAAAACAGCTAAACAGCTAAAAGTACAATTATAAACGTTTCGTTACGTTTTTGATCCTTACGTCGTTCTTCGAAATATTATAGAGTTATTCAATAGTAAGATCTCAAATTTGAAAGTTTCTAACTCTTTGCTGTGAGTTGACAACATTTGTGTTCTGAAATAGTCACAATTTTAGGCATAAAATAAATTCATTAAGCTAGGTGCAATGGCATTTTGTAGCATAGCTCGCAAATTTAATTTAAATTTAAAATTGAATTGAATTTAAATGAAGCACATCTGTTATATATTTATACACACTTTTAGCTTATAATTTTTTCACTTCAAAATATAAAAAAGGGTTTCTTAATCATCATCATCTTCCCTTCATCATTAATGATTTGAAAGGATGAGCTAAACTATAAACTTACTGCATCCGTAAAAGATGCCAGCTCTAAGCCATATTTGAAGCAGCTCTAAGCAGTTGACTCATTTCATGTTGAACTGTTGACCAAAGCAGACTATAAATGTCTAATAAAAAACGTAATTAAAAATGATCAATTATTAAATTTAGGAAATAACTGTTGAGTAACCCCACACTATTCACTTTGTTGTTATTCTTGTTGTTTTTCACGTAAGAATTCTGAATGTGTTTTGTCTACGTAACTAAGCATCGTCTAGGTGGTGCCTTTGCTATAATTATTTATTTCTTCATAGTTTAGTGTTGGATATACACGTAGTATATATTTTTAATATTAGTTATTAAAGTTATTTGTTGTTGTTTATATTGTTGCCTGTTTATATCTTTAGCCTAAGCAATGTTGGCGGTGTTATTGGTGCTTAATCCACATTCACATTTAATGTATGTGCTTCTTAATTCAGGGTCTTCTCCATCATCGATTCAACAACTCTAATAAGCGTATTAACGCACTCTTCAAATGCGGAAGGCAAAATGGAAGGCCAACAGAAGATAAATACATCAAAGTATATCGCATAATTGAGTATGTATTGATATATATTGAGTGTGGATCGTTTGAAGAGCGCAGTGTTCTGTTTCGAGCGAATTTTCTACTTTGTGATTGTGTGAATGAGTCTCTCAGGTAAAAACAAATACACACGCATACCAACTAAACAAAACAAAACACTCACATGCATTCACTCTCAATCATTCGAATAGAAACTGCTTGATGGATAGCTAATACATGTGATCATGTAATATTTTCTATCTTTCCTTTAGCGAAAACTAAAAAATGAAAATTATTATAAAAGACATACATACGAGCTTATGATGTGTTGTGATTGATGGTATTGGTGTTAAATGATTGACTGATTGACCGAATGACCGCTTGACGATTTATTGCTTGCATTATTTCAATATATTTGTTAATTGAAAACAGCATTGCCATAAAATAAGGCTCAGATCACTTTAGACTTGTTATAATTATTGTTGTATATTTTGAATTTTGTTGTTGTTGTTGTTGTTTGTTGTGCTTGCTGTTGTTTGTTGTGCTTGTGGTTGTGTTACTCGTTTTTTCGTTCAACATGATGTTTTATGATGGGAATTACTTTTTTTTTTTTGGGGAGAGGGCTTTTTAAATTCCAAGACTGCAATTAGACAAAGAGAGAGATAGAGAAAGAGAGAGATAGAGATAAAAAGAAAAAATATTGATAATTTCAATTAATATGCTCTCAAATAATAAACTTTATAACAAATTATGCAATACATATACTAATCATTTATATAAGCATGTATGTATGTATGTATATATATATATATGTATGTGATACGATTATATCTATGTGTCTGTGTACAAAAGTACAAAAGTTCCGAATTGATGTTGGTTTTAGTAATGTCTACGTTTGATAGTTGTAAAGAAAATATTTAGAAAAACTGATAGAAGCATATCAAACACGGCTGCAGACCTCGAAAATCCGATTGGGATCGATTAGCGATCTTTAAGTATATTCTGTTCTGGATTTACATGATTAGTTCAGCAGGGTTAAACAGCCCGAGTTGTAAATATTCTAAATAAATTGCGATTTTTAGACAACGTTACTCGCACATGCGGCTCATATGTAGATGCATGAACACATACATATCTATGTTTAGATATCATATCATCTGCATTGATGCTGGTCGATTGGCACTGTCATATGGCGTTAATACGAGTAGTTGAAATCGTACATTAACATTAACATTAAGTAATAGTTATATATATACAACTATGTCCCGATTAACGGCCAAATGGAAAACGAATGCACATATTTTTTTAAAATATCCAAGTGAATTTTGAAGGCCGTAATATGTATTCTGAACCGATATATTAAAGTGAATTGGTCACCAAGTAAATGCCCGCTAATCGAGGGATAGTCGTACTTCATATTTTGTTTGATAAATTCTTAAAGTTGTGCGTCTCATGAAATGTCAAATTGAAGCAGCTTTGTTACGTTGAGTTGTACATTATTTAAAAAGGGGCTATCTTTCGTTTTCCAAAAACAAAAGATAGGCGAGCGAACATGACAATAGAGCGCAAAAGCTGTTTTACATTTTTCATGTACATATTCGGATGTTGGCTTATATCTATGAACATTGGCCAAATTGACAAATTGTCAATGCTTCTCTTAACATGTAATTGTGCGTAAATTGCAAGTATTATCATATTATATTTATATATGCATATATCGATACCTAATGCCGATCTGTCGGTGGGCAACACACAACTTGGCATTTGGCGGAAAGCACTTAAATGAAATGGCCTGATTGCAGTGGCTAATTAGAGAGTAAGTGAAGTATACTCGTACATAGATAAGGGACTTATCAGTTTATCAGCTGCTAATGACTTGCTTATTGGTCAATGTCATGGCAAATGGCCTGATTGGATATTGGATTCACATCAAGTGCACAATGCATACAAATTGATTAAATATGTTTGTTCTCGTATGAGAAATATGTGTGAGCAAAAGATTAAACAGACCGAAATGGTAATAGATGAACAGATAGTTGTAATTCTCTTGATGTTCTTACATTCGCGATCCCTTCTGCTGCAGAACCTTGGCGCGATCATTAAGTTCCAGTTCACGACCAGCTGTTGAACCGCATTCTTTGGAGACGACACAAAGAAACTCATTGTTCTCAAATGGACCATAGTTTGAGTATTGCATGCCGACGCTAATCAATTGCTCAAAACGCCAACCATCCGACAGCGTTGAGATCATCTGAAATGGGAAATATGAATAAAATCCAAACTCCAGAAACTATTCAGGACTTCACCTGTGTGAGCTCTTGTTCGCGGCATTGCAGCACACGATAGACACGCTTCTTGTCCGCATGTGGTCTCTGAATAAAGAATGCATTTAAATACACAATAATTGCATTTACTACGCGAGTCAACTCACCTGATCTCTGTGACTGATGCACTCCTTGAGCAACGCTATTAGCTGCGTAACATTATAAAATTCGGCTTCCTCCAGGACACCCTCTTCCGAAACGCCGTCCAATACAAGTTTGCCATGACGCAAATAATTAAGAACGGGCGCAAAATACTTTGGATCTCTGTCAATTAAATATGCGCCGGTTTCATCCTGAATGCAAAGTCAATCACCGAGAAGAAGGAAACCAATTAGTCAATGACAATGACATTGCACTGACAAATACAAATACATATATATTGTACCTAGTGTAGTATAGCATATACATATACATATGCACATACATATACATACACATATTTTCACATTACAATCTACTCTTATAAATGGGGTTGTCATACTCATATTGTGTCTGTTTCGAGGCAGCCAAGCACTGAGTCAATGAATGAATATTCTACTTTTATACAGAGACTGAAGCATGCAGCAGGCAAATGTTTATGTTTATTGTACTTGATGGTCTATGAAAGAGCATAATGTGCATAAGCACACACATGACACATGACACAATGACTTATGTACATGTGTATGTACATATATATCTGTCTCCTTGTTCTGGTAGCTTAGTCGCTTTGGAACCAACCCAAATGTCGTCTACAGTAAAGACATTTTTCTATATATTTATTTTGTGATTTTGTACCCTGTAGCAGTTCGAAATGTATATAAAGGGTATATCTAGACGATACATCTAACTGAAGAAGACAACGTTATCTCAATCAGTGCGTTTATCTTTTGTACAGTTCTGTTCAAATCAATCGACTCTATTTGCAACTACGTTTTAAAAATATTGGTATAATATATTTAATTATTTATCAAAGCATTCAATTTAAATATGAATTAAAGATTTAAATATAAATTTAATTACGTTAAATATAAATTAAATTAAGTAATTTAGAAAAAGGAAAAACTAAAAATGTATGTATGCATGTATGATGCATGCATGATGCATATATCTTTGTATTATTGCGATATCTTATCACATCTTAGATGCCCATTTTTTAGGGTTCTTTAAAACTGTTTACAGGGCATCGCCCTGTGGGCTTTGCCAACTTGTTTTCTTTATCGTAAATGATGTATGCGAGAGATGCTGGCCAGGCTGCCAGCTGGGCAGCTACATGTTAGCCTTTTTGTTCTTTGTTTTTTTTTTTTTTGTTTTGGTTTTAAAACAATTTAAGCACCCAAAACAGACAGCACACGACCTACATCGTCTCACACTCCTATCGTTTATCTAGCTACCTGTGTGTGTGTGTCTGGATATGAGTGTGTGTGTGTGTGTGTGTGTGTGTGTGAGTGTATCGTTTGTGTTTGTGGGTGCCTTAATTGGCGGGCTTTGAGTTTCGGACTGCTCATGCTTTGACATGAGGTGGTGCAGAGTGGTGTGTGTGTGTGTGGGAGGCAGCACAAAAAAATTTAATCAATAAAAAATGCGGGAGGCGGAGGTAGGTTGGGGGAGGGACGTCCGTCCCTCGCAGTCTAGAACAAAAACCAAACATGCAAAGTTTTTAATGAAACTATTTGTGCATCGCAATCGCGATTCCCCAAACACAAACACAATCACAATCACAATTGAAATCGAAATCGCTATCGACGCTAACGGCATTTATTGGCACCGTTCGTTGGTCGTTGCTTGTCGATTTTGTTTATAAAAGCGGCCAATGGAAAATTGCAAATATATGTACATATGCATGTATGTGCGCACATATGTATGTACATATGTACGTACGCTCGTTTATCCCATACGTGGCACATGCGATGATTATTATGAGAATTTTTGTTTAAGCTTATTGCGTTATACAAAAATGTTTGTTATTATTGCATTCCCTTAAACAACACTCCCCTCTCCAGCAACCACCTTCCACAACAAAAAAAAAGACCGCCAAGGACTCAACTACAAACACAAGAACTACAGCAAACGCATAAAACAAAAGCAAAGCCTCTTCCCAATGAGACACTAAACTAGTTTTGGTTACAAATACAGTTACTGTTACAGTTGTGTGTATGTAGGTTTGACTGTTTCTGTGCATGTGTATGTGTGTATGTGCACTAAACGCAGCCTATGCAAGCCCACTAACAATACGACGCTTCGTCTACGCTGGCGTTGGCGTCGACTTCGGCATCAACACTAAATGCACTTTGGGCGACCCTGACAGCTGCTGCTGCTGCCGCTGATTCTTCTGCTTCTGCTGCTGCTGCTCTTGTCTGTGTTGGGGGTTGGGGTAGTAATTGTTCGCGGAATGACCTGCATTGGTAGTATGTGTGTGTCCATGCGCGTGTGTGGGTGTGCACATTGGTTTACAATTTTTGGTGTTGAGTTTATGACTATAATTATAGCTGGCAGCTATGAGCGCTATAAATACTAGCATGCAAACATACGCATACATGCATACATATTATATATAAGATATATATATATATATGTATATATATATATATACGTACGTACGTACATCATGCAGTAACATGTGTAACTCACCCGATCTGATATCAAATCACAGTCTTCTTGTATAAGACGCGACAGAAATGAATTTGGGTCACGGGAAAGCGTTGTTTTTGTGGTTAGAAAGTAGGTGCCACCCACATTTAGCTTGACCCATTGGTCTGTGCCTTGTTTTTTCAGCACATTTGGGCTCTTGCGGGAGTTTAGAAACACTGTGCTCATATTGCTATGTTGGTATTGGTTTTGGTAGTGATGTCGCTATTGGTATTGATGTGTGCGCGTCTCTGTTGATGCTGCCGTTGTTGTTATTGCTTCTCTTACAAAGATAAAGATAAGGATGAGGATGACAATGCTGTTGTTATTATGTCGTTAATACAATTGCATTCGCATTCGTGTTCAGCGCGCGTCTCTTCTTCTTCTTTTGCTGCTGGTGCTGTTTGTACTTCTGCTTCAGCTTTTGTTATTGTTGCATTGATGGCTGGCAAGTCCCAGTTAGCATACAACAAATACACATGCATATATAATACACATACATATGCACATACATATATACACGTGGTTGCCCTGGGCCGTAAGGTGGCACTCAGCACGCGGACGTAACCAGAAGAGCAATTAGATTCTTTCTATCACGTCGTTATTATTGTCTTCGCTGCTGTCGCAAATGTCACCTTATTTGAAGTTTGCGTTCCCTTTGCGTTGCGCAGCGTTGCCTTGAAATTATCTTTTTGTGTGTGTTTGTTTGTCCAGTTTTAGCTCATGCTTCTTTGCTTTGCTTCTTTGTTGCACCTTTTTCGCGTTATAATTATTGCGATCTCTCTGCACTATTCTACTGTGTTCTGCTTTACTGCGCGTCCGACTACTCAACCACGTTTTATTTTGAGCAACTCATTTATGTCACCGTTCCATTTGCATTTGATGATGGCAAATTATTTTTCATTGAACATTAAAAAACAAAACATTGCCAAATACCGATTGATTCTGGAGGTCGGCCGATTACATTAGGGTAGCAGTGCGATATATCTTATTTGCAATGCTGAGCAGCTGAACAGCTCGTCATCGATATTTACGTAAGCAACTCTGGCATCAGCTGTGCGTGAAGCCCAGCTGACTGACACACGCACAAAAAACTGCCTGTTACAAAACATCCCGCTATTTTAAAAGTCATATTCGAAAGTTCGCTAAAATGCTCAATTAAGCCAGGCCTAAATTTAATTAGAAAACAGCTTTATCTTATTAATCTTTACAAGCTGTTGTCATGTTTATAGGGCATACGTGATAAATATTGGAAATCTACAAATATGCAGATAAAATATGTTAAATAGAAAACTTTGCAACAAAATAAAAACAAGTGACAACACTGGCGCTTATGTTAACGCTACGCCTGCGCAAAATATAAAAATCGTTAGCCCACTTGGCAGTTAGTTGGTGCACAAGTCTTTGGCGGTGCAGACGTGATCGCAACGAAAGCCAGGCTACTATTATGCAGGGAAAAACCACGATGACAGGGAAAATGAATAGAGTGTTGCAACTGCTGCTGGTGGCAACTCTGGTGCTCTCTATGACTTTGGATTGCGTAAGCGCAATGCCATCACCCATGCTATATAAGCGAAATCCCGACGAGAAATTCGAAGCTGGTGAGCTATGAACTATGAGATAATAATGAAAATACATACATATTTTGTTGACTGACACCTCTTCTTATCCACTTGGTAGATCTGGTGCCCGTCTCCTCGACCGTTATACCACTGACAGTGCTTGAGGTCAGTTATGGGCTGGGCGGCAAGCCAAGCGATGCCTACAAGGCGGCCTACCTCCGCAAGCTGCGCAAACAGGTGCAACAGCGAACCGAGACGGAGAATGGAAGTGGGCGTGGCACTGTGTTATCCAGCGGGGAAGCGACTGAGGTGTTGCTACCAGCGCCAAGTGATGCAGATACGCTGATCACAGGTAATGTCTCTCTCCCTCTCTCTCTCTCTCTCTCTCTCTCTCTCTCTCTCTCTGTCTCTCTCGATCTCTCTCTAGCTCTCTCGCTTACTCATTCTCTCTATCATTTGTAGTTAAGTCCAAGCAGCTTGAAGCAGCCAAAGTCAAGGCCGTTTAGTGGAATTGGAACTAGAACTAGTAGTGGAACTGGAACTGGAGCAGAAACTATGGGTAAACTTGCAACAGACTGAAACACTTACTGCGTTGGCGTTGCGTTGGAGTTGAGACTATGAAATCATTGCTCCAACAGCAAAAAAAAAAACAACGTCTGAAATAAGCTAATAAACAATTGAAACAAGAAACAAAAGTTATTTTCGACACACCGAATATTTAATACTATTGGAATTTTGTATACCCTATTCAGGGATATATTAACTTTTTTTTTAATTTAATAAAATCACATTAAGCAACTTCCACTGAAAAGAAATTTCTTTTTTTAAATATTTTTAAAATAATTTTTATAAATAAATTAAATTTTTAAATTTATGAGAGTTAAATAATACAGCGTTATGATTTGTACCAAGTTTGAACATCTTTTTCCGGTCTTAAGCACTTATGGTCAGGATGTGAGCGACAATATCAAGTGTCCAATCCGTAAATTTGCCTAAGATATCTACAGAAACAACATTTTTTGTACTTAAGCTTCATCAAGCGATCATTGCATCATTATAGGTTCTGCCCCGCCTCTTTTAATGCCTATAAAAAGCCAAAAACTAAAAACAAGTCAAGGCAACAACGACAACAACTGCGAGTCGAAAGTCTTGAGAGTTTGAAGCGAAGCGAAGTGAAGCGAAGGTCTTGTTAAGAGTTGCTTTTGCCTAATTGGCAACTGACAACTGACAACTGGCCACTTGCCACTTAAATGTGGCGTGGGTGGGAACTTAGCCCTGTTATTGATTCCATCATCGCTGCTTAACGGCGCATGGTGATGGGAGAGGGGAGTGGGGAGAGGGGAGAGGAGAAACTGAAATCTATTAAGTGGAAACTCGTAGATCGATAATGGTCAGATTATATTTCCTGGCCAAGAAGTAAGCATGTTAGCCACAATTCAATCGAATCCAAATTCCATGCAATTCAATTTAAAACAAGACAATCGCACAATACACACACGCACACACATCTGTGTGTATACACAACAAATATGTATGGACCCGGAAAACACTTGTTCAATGTTGACTCGATTTCGATTGTTGTGTCCTATGCCTAGAGAGGCGGTGTGTGGGGAAGGATATGAACCGGGGAATGGTGGGGAGAGTTTACAGATTGCGGTGTGTGGTGTGTGTGTGTAGGGGTGGGGGGGAGGGGAGGGGAGGGGTTTAGGTTAGGAACAATGTGGTTTTGGTTGTAAGGCATTTTGATATGCTTTGACAGAATTATGATTAAATCAAACGAGACAATGCTTCAACGCAGAGTAAACTCGACTTGGAGATACCCTGTAATCTACACGCAAAAAGTGTGCGACAAGCGACAATGTATTGCTTGGTTAGATAGACTGTACATTGATTTCATAACATAATAACGTAGTTATAAATGTATTTGAAGTAATAACAAAAACACTAATGAAAACATTCATTAAATTTATTTACTTAATTTCTTAGCCATCATAGCCGTTTGACACAACTACAGGGTATCACAAAAAAAAAAAAGATAGAAATGTCAGGAAAGACAAGACAAGACCAGCACAGCAACAACAAGAATAATAATAATAAAAATAAAAATAATAATAATAGCAGCAGGGGCAGCAGTGGCAGCAGTGGCAGCAGTGGCACCATCGGAAAACGAAAAGAATAATGTGGCAACAAAGTGAGAAATATGTTGGGACAAAGGCGAGGGAATTTCATAAACAAGTTAAGTTAAGTACGAGTATGAATGAAAAGCGAAAGGACGACAAATGACGTTCATAAAAAATGAACAACAAAGGCAGCCACGTCACGTCTTTGTGTTGTTGTTGTTATTATTATTATTATTGATATTGTTAGGCTGTTAGCATTGTCGGGGGAAATGTGTTTAACAGAGAGAAGCTTGTAAATAAATAAACAGCCAGTTATCATTAAGACACTTACACATTGTTCTCAACGAAAGTTACGAGCACATCGATTAATCCATTGTATTCATTAACACTTAACGCTTTCCCAGGACAACATGCGACTGATGGAGGGCCAAGAATCTGATGTTAACGGGAAACTCAAGCGAATTCTATACGCTAAATGAATTATGCATTATAGGGCATTCAAGTGTAGCCAACTTAACGAGGACATGTCAATAAGGAAGGTTGCCAGATCGAATATAAATATGAATTTACATTCCACAAAAGGAAAAGAGAACTCGAGCGAAATGATTTATGAGTAGACATTCAAGTGCGGCCAACTTAACGAGGGCATGTCAATTATCAGGGTTGCCAGATCGAAATAAATATGAATATCAATTCCACATACAAATAAATACAACAATCTCAGTGCAGACAACTTAACAAGGACATGTCAATAAGAAGCGTTGCCAGATCGAATATAAATATGAATTTACAGTCCACAAACGGAAAGGGAACTCGGGCAAATTGATTTATGGGTAGACATTCAAGTGCAGCCAACTTAACGAGGGCATGTCAATTATCAGGGTTGCCAGATCGAAATAAATATGAATACAAATAAATAACATACACTATAACATACACTAATACAACAATCTGAGAGAAGCCAACTTTACAAGGCATCTGTAGCATTTCTAAGGGTTGCCAGATCGAATATAAATATTAATTTACATTCCACAATTCCAAAAGGAAAATGGAAATGATTTATGAGTAGACATTCAAGTTCAGCCAACTTTACGAGGGCATGTCAATGATCAGGGTTGCCAGATCGAAATAAATATGAATTAAAATTCCACATACAAATAAATATAACATACACTAATACAACAATCCCAGTGCTGCCAACTTAAGCATACATTCGTAGCATTTCGAGGGTTGCCAGATCAAAGATCCAATAAATACAAATGTCTTATGAACATAAACATATAATACAACAAATAGACGTCGCAAAGCCTTGATAAGTCTGTGAAATCAAAAAAGAAAACTCAAACGAAATAAATAACAAACAGATATTCAAGTGCAGGCAAGTTAACAAGGCGATTGTAGTATTTCGAAGGGTTGACAGATCGAAAATAAATATGAATTTAAATTCCACATCCACAAATACACATCGAGTATGTGTGTGTCCACTCAGACCTGCTCCACAAGCAGCAAAACACTCGAGTGAGGCACTCGAGGCAACGAAAATCTGGGAATCTGTAAGTCAGAAAGTCGGCAAGTCGGCAAGTTGGCAAGTTGGCAAGTCAGTAAGTTGGCAAGTTGGCAAGTTGGCAAGTGCGTGCCAGGCAAACATTAGTCAGACACGCGTATGGGCATTTCAATTGAAGGCTCTGAAGTCGTTGTCAGTAAGGCAGCAAGTTAGTACAACACACACACACATACACACACACACACACACACACTCACTCTCTATGTCCTTCCCAACGCCAAGACGAAAGCCTTTCACGTAACCCAGCTGCCAGCCTGGACACTATAAATGCTGTCAGCTTTTAGTTGTTTATTTATATAAACGTAGGAGGTATAAGCAGTTTAAACAATTCAATTAATTGCTGTCTAAGTCATCTCTAACTCGTTCAGCTTTATTGGCATTGAATAGCGGCTCATTTTAGAGAAGAGTTTTATATATATATATATGCTGCTTTAGGGCATCAATTAGTCGAGTACTTTGCTTTCTGCTCTCGAACCCTCTCTCTATTTCCCTCTCCCTCCTCTCTCTATCCTTCTCTCCCTCTCCTTCGCCTACAGTCGTTTTTTCTCACACTCTGGTATTGAAATCGGTGTCCTGTCAATGTAACTGTCACGCCCAAGTTGCCTGCCTTGTGCTTTATTGTTGTCTTCCACTTGTCAGTCAAGCTAAGGAATATCTTAGCAACGGCACATCCTTACATACATGCTTGCACACACACACACACACACACACACATACACAGTGCACCTTGAAGTATGCAGTTGGTTGAGTTGACTGAATGTTATGCGTAAAGTTCGAAACTGTTGCCTTAGCCTCCCTCCGCCCCTCCGTTCCTTCGTCCCTCACTCTGACCCACTGATTAAGCAGCCAACAGTCTTGAATCTATCATAAAATCGAACTATTTGCTGTAAATTCGATTTACATCTCTTCACATCATCGGTATTATGCAGATTCGAGCGAGCACGTATTTAATTGAAATTCGAAATTCGCAACACATACTCTATGACTGTGTCCCTCTCACTATGTGTGGGTGTAGCCAAGTGTTAATATGCTTTGATTGGATTCAACAATTTTTTGCAAGACTCAAGATCAAGAACTTCTCAATCTTCCTCAGTTTATCCAATCAACAACTCCAGTAAATATTAACAGAACTTTTGAATTTTGAGACTTCCAGAAATCCCACTCTATAAATAAATCATTTGCCAAAAAATCAAATTATACTTAACTCAATCTGCCTTGAGGAATTACTAAATTAATTATTAAAAAAAATATAAATACTTTTGCGATAGAACCAAATATTATGAGAGAATTTTTTTAATTTTTCTTTGCTTCGATTTATCAATAACTTTGAACCCAATATAACAAAAAAGTGGAAGAATTAAATTATTTTATAATAAATTTCAGTTTAAGCTTAAGTCTGGGGAATTCAATTTCAATTAATTGTCTTTTTTTATTTTGCGTTATCAACAATTTCGAGTCGAAATTTTATTTATTTTCTTTTCTTATTTCATTTTAATTATTATATTTATTCAATTATAAATTTGATTTTAAATATATTTTTCCCCCAATTTTATTTATTTACACTTTGAAAATTGAATTTTATATTTATTTCCTTTTTTTTTCTTATAATTCTATACTGTGATTTATCTTAATATAAAACCGAAATGTTTTTTTCCTATGTTTCAATAAACTATTTATTTTTTATATTTTAAATTTTGACAGATTTTGTATTATTTTTTATATTTTGGTTCACATTTTTCTATGCTTTAATTTATGAATCTTATATATATTGTTTATATTAATTTTTGTTAACGATGATCAGTATGATTTAATAACTATTTCTTCGAATTAAATTTTTTTAATTTTCTAAATTTTATTTTTTCAATTTTTCTGTGCAACAATTTAGAGTTACAAATATTTGTTGATTGATTAACAACAATTGTACTTATAATCTTTTTTTCAAATGGACTAACTAATTTAGTTAATATTTAACGAATACTTAATGAATCAATATAATGTGTTTAATCAGGCTTACTTTATCCTTTCTTCTATTATTGTAAGTGTCCTTTACCCTCGTCAGGAACTGTCAACGCCTGTAGCGGAGATACGTGGAGAGTACAGAGTACCGAGTACAATGTTTGATCTGCGCATTATGCGAATGCACGTTTCTCCCCCCAAACGACATCATCTGATATCTGATGGTGCTCATCAGTCAGAGCCCACGCATACATATACATATACACATGTATGTGTCGTCGAGTGACACAAGGGGGAAGTTGCGGGGTCGAAACTCCATTTACTCAATGTTGGTAAAAGCTAAGCAAATTAATGGATTTTTGCCATTCGATTTTGGATTTGTCACGGCATCTTCCATTTCATTCTCTCTGTCTCTCTCTCTCTCTCTCTCTGTTTCTGTCTGAATCTCTCTGTGCCTCATTCTTTATCATTATTTTTATGTTTGTGTCTATGGCTTATTATGATTTATGCTCTCTCTCTCTACTCACATTTTTAAATCGATTGTCGAGCCTGTTTAACATCATGTCATGTGCGTGAAGAGCTCTTATCATTACGTCTATTTTATTAAATCGCTTTTCCAGCCTTTTGGTTTTCCATTTCATTCGCAGCTTCAGCTGAAAAGCCATTGAAATAATTGTTATCAGCAGTGTCCTCGCAAGGGGGGCGTATGAGTGATGTGGCTGTGCGACTGTAAAAGTGCTTTATGCACTCGTGTTAAGTGGCTTCAAAGCCAAATAAAGACTGTGTCGTCTTCATGTTCTACCTTCGGCTGCTTTGCCTTCTAATTAATGCAAATAATTAACTTAGAAATACATCAAAATGCGAGCACATGTAAATTGCAATTTGCAACTTTAAGAGCGACAGGACACTTTACTGGTTACTGGTTTATGCCATGTTGTCGGAGGTGGCAACTTGCTCTTCTCTAGTTGCAACAGTTGCAAACAGGGATCCTTATCAAACCTGGGACAAACTCGAGGCGAGAACTACTTGCTGGAGTAAATGAAGAGAATCTGCTTTATACTTTAACTGCTTAACTTGGATTAGAAACTCTTATGCTTTGGTCAGTATCTTACAGTCGAGCAGACTTGATCCCCCCTCCTTACCAATCTTAAGTCTTCGAGTGGGGGATATGTCTGTCTACTGGGCATTCTAAAGACGAGCAGACCCGAACCCAAGCCGAGCCATATTCTAAGGCAACACACGTTGAATTTCTTTTAGACTTCTGTAGACTAGCTTCCTTCCAGCTTAACTGAGTATCTCAGTGTCGAGCAGACCCGCACTGACAGCAACTGCGTCGTGTAATCGTTGTTTGTTATTCAATTGAGCAGCGAGTGAGGCAACTATTCATTTATTGCATTCATCAACAATTGGCAATTGCGGAAAACCTTTGCTATGCAACAGATAATTATGCAAATTACCAATGCCCATCGACCGCAACTCCAGAGGGAATGGCAGTACGAGAACTGATCCATGGGGAGGGCACTTAACCTGAGAAGCTGCCTAATTGACGCACGTCCTGTGACTTGAGCACAATTCAATGATGTGGAAAATTGCTTTAATCGTCGGCCCCAAAACGCAGACTTCAAATGCTCTGACCGCATTCGCCTCCGCATATGCATCCGCATCCTACATCTTGAACTTGGTGGCCAGGGCATTGCCAGACCCTTGTCTGTCTGTCGGTTTATGTCTCTGTACGTGTGCGTGTGTTAGGAACAGCGAATTTTGAAGACAGACCACAATAAATGCTCTTGGTCTCGTACAACGCCCTTAAAAATGTGTGTTTAAGCGCTTTCAATTTTTGCCCTCAACTATGTTGATAATAATGATGAAGATGATGATGCTTGTTATTCCCATCTGTCTGCTCTCCTCCCTTGCCTTCACCCCTTATGTGTATCCTCTTTGAAGATATAGGCATATTTCGTTGACGATGCTACAAGAATCCTTCCCTTCCGCAGCCCTTCCCTTTGGCCATGACTTGTAACCAATATGCGACAAGACACAAAGAGCATCTAAGACTCACATGTGAACTGACACACACACACACACACACACACACACACAGGCACACAGGAACACAGGCACACACTGCTAGTTATAGTTGCCAAGAGATGAGTTTGTCTCGCATTTTACTTTTGAAGCAAGAGACTTAACTGTTAATTACGAGTTTTCCCCATTTAATAGTATTCTCCATATGTAAATACATATATTCAAATTAATAATAAGCCCCCTCGCTCCACATTTATTGCGTTTATGCGAGCTACAAAGTCAAAGCACTTGGATAATAGGGTTATGGGGTGACCTTGCAGCCTTTAGAGCTGTATCCCTCTCTTTCTCTAACTCTCTCTCTCTCTCTCTCTCTCTCTCTCTCTCTCTCTCTCTCTCTCTCTCTCTCTTTGAGTCTCTGTCTCTCTCTGTAACTAACTCTCTTTGGCTCCTGATGAGAAGACAGCATATCTATCATAGACATGTCAACAGTCATACCTAATCGCTTGTCCCTGCCGCTGCTCGATCAAATTTCGTTAAAAGGACGCACTCGGGGCCACGTTTATACAGGCAATTTATTAATTTAGCAACTTGGTAGCCAGCTCCCAGTTTACAGTTCCCAGCACAGAGTCAGAGCCAAAGCCAAAGCCAAAGCCGCAAAAACGTTTACACGCCGAGAACACATGAAACTCAAACCCAACGCCAGAGAGCCTGGGAGAAAGAGGAAGACAGAGTCGGAGTCGGAGACGGAGCCGGAGTCGGAGTCGAAGACTTTTAGCAGAGCCGAAGTCAAAAGCAACAATCCAAACAGCCTCCACAATGACGACGTTGCCCATGGGCAAAGGCAACAAAGACAACAGCAACAGCGATAGCAGCATCTGCGGGAGACAAGAAAAAGCGCCAGTCAGTCGTAACTGAGAGACAGAGAGACTGGGACTGAGACTGAAGCAGAGCCAGAGGCAGAAGCAGAGGCCTGGCCGATTCCACAAAGGATTCAATTAAAAAAGTTTCAAAAGCAAAATGCGCATAATCAAAACAAATCAACACGTGGTTTTTGTGTCTCGTCTGAAAAATCGAACAAACCCGAATGCTATCAGAGCCAACGGAGCCGAGGTCTGACCTCAGCCGAGGGCAGCTCGTTTCCATTAGTTCTGGATGCTGGCACAGCCGACGCGTCGCGACGCAGCTGCAGCAGCTCTCTCTCTCTCTCTCTCTCTCTCTCTCTCTCCCCCATACTCGCTCTCGAACTGTAGCAGGTGGCAATGCTAAAAGTCCGTTTAGTTTCATTGCCATGCGGAACACACAGTGTTGCCCGACTGTCGATGCAGTTAAATGATCATTTCACCGCTGTTGCTAATTTATATATATAATAGACTTGCCAGATATTTCTTATTCTTGCATGTGCTGCGAATGAAATATAAAAATAAATTACAATCCAACAATTATTAAGCAGTCTGGCAACTCGAAATTCGTGTAATGCTTTTGTTATTGGGCTGTGCGTTGGGTGGGGTCAGCAACATTGTGAGAACGAGAGAGCAGCATTCCAAAATGGGTTTGTCACGAAGCGGGAGAGAGGCTGCGAGAGAGCGAGAAAGATAGAGAGAGCGACTGGCGCACGAGCCCTGGCATAATATAACGGCACTTTGGCGCGCAGACCAAAAAGCCCTGCCGTGTTCTCCTTTGACATTGACAAAAGCAAATAAACTGAGGATGCTGCCTCTCATCCCTCGCGAGGCTGCGTTAAAGCAAGAGAGCGTAGGATATGGGAGCGTGAAAATGTTAGGAGTACACAAACACTGTTGTACAGATGTACAAATATACATAAATGTAATAACTGTATGTGTCTGTATGTATGCGTGTGTGTGTGTGTATGTGTGTTTGTGTATGTTGCTTTTGTAAATTTCGTAATCAGCATCCATTTTGCTCTGAACTTGTCGCTGCCTCTGCTTTGCTGCTGCTGCTGCTGCTTCTTCTTATACTGCTGCTGCTGCTGTAGCTGATGCTGCTGCTGCTGCTGGTAGTAACGATTGTGCTTCTGTCCCGGGTTGGCAGTGCCACATCGTTGCTCGTCGCATTCACTCCGCATCGGCATCGTCGAATTTCGTTAGCGGGGCTAACAACAGTGGCCAACAAACGCGCGACGACAACAACGACGACAACGATAACGACCCAGTCCCAGACACAGACACTGACGCAGACCCAAACTCAAACCCAGACCGAGACCGAGACGCAGTCCTAGAACCGAACTTTAGATCTGTATGTAGAGGGCTAACTAAACAATTGGTTGGCTCTCTGCATACTGCACTGGCTAACTGCCCAATCTATTGGCCCAGTGGCCAACTAGCCAAGTGACCAACTGACCGAACCCCAACCGACGACAGACTCACTGTTGACTGATGACATCGCTGTGCAGTGTAGCTTTAAGAGTAAAAAATAAATAAGTGAAACGTAAGCAAGCAAATACAATACCCTTTCTGTTCGCTCACCCCTCACTCACATACCACCAAGGTACAAAAAAAAAAATTAAATATTAAAATATACAAAAAAAAAAAAACAGTTGACAAAGGCCAAAAACAGTTTGCGCAAATCCAGGCCACAAATTCAGCTCGCAAAAATACATATTAACGTGCCTCTATCTGAGTGTGTGTGTTTGTGTGACTGTGTGTGTGTGTGTGTGTGTGTGTGTGTATGTCCCTGTCTGTATGTGTATGTGTGTGCGCCGACGTCAACATGAAACGACGACGTCGACGTCGACGTCGGCGTCGTGCGTGTCTTTGAATTTTTGGGTGTGGACTTGTTTCTTGTTTCATTTTCTGCTTCTGTGTTTTCTCTTTTCTCGCTGCCTTTCGCCTCCAACGCCCCCTACCACCGACCTGCAGCTAGCGCGTCGCCCCGAGCCGCCAGGCCCCCGAAAGTAACCCTAGCTGCAATGATAACAGTAAAAGCAAACCAAATAATTTAAAAACAACAACAGCAGCTGCAAGTGATCAAAAGTGCAGTTCCAGTTGCTTTGAATTTTTTCTTGAACTCATTTTTTTTGCTTGTTGTTTGTTTGCTTGGCTGTGTTGCTCTTAGTGCAAGTGGCAAAGTTTCTAGTGAAAGCCATGTTCCCCTTCTGCTTTTAATTGAACGCCGCCTCAAAGTGTGCAACACTTTTTTCATACAGGCCATTGCCAGGGTTATCAACTGTGTTGGCTTGCTGTGTAACCAGAGTTGTGCGTGTTTAATTTTTTTATCAATATTTTTTCAAGTGCATCGGCGAAGAATTCCGATTCAAAGTGCTAAATGTGAAATATAAACAAAAACAAAGAAAAATTACCCAAACAAAACAAGAGATCAAAGTGTAAATTTCCCTCTCTTTCAGCTTTAAAATGTCCCATTATCTTGAAAATATCCCATCATGTCTGTGATCTATTGCAGCTCTTCACACACACATACACTCGCACACAGTAAAGAGCAGGACAGCGATCAAGTTGACAAGCAAAAGTGAAGCTTCATCAAATACGTTAATGTCTACTATACACATGTATGATTAAGTTGATGTATGTGTGTGCACAGCTGCTCCTTTAACATTCTTGTTGCTGTTATTGTTATTGTGATTGTCATTTTTGTGGCACTAACGAATCGCGCATCATCAACGTCAAAAAGATAACACGCCCCATTTTTCTCAGCAGCCAGTTTTTGTTTTGTTTTGTTTTGCTTTCTTCCTTGCTGTCCTTCTTGTTGTTGCGGGCTTCCGACATGTCTCAGCAAAGGAGGCGACTGCCAAAGTGGCAAAATGGCCAAAAACTAATAAGCAGCCGCCTTCGCCTTCGCCTTCGCCATCACCTTCGGCTCCGAATCCATCTCCTTCTCGATCTTAGTCTTGAACCAGGCAACAATCAGAATAATAGAATAGCAACAGTAACAATAGAAGAATATTCGTAGCAAAACGCACGATGACAGCGGTCGCCGCTCTGTCGATTTACAACTAAATAACGCAAAGAGGCAGAGCACAGTGAGGGGGATAGGTAGAAGAAGAAGACGCACAGTAGGTGAACTGCTGAAATTGAAAGCAAAAGTTGCTTTCACGACGACACACGGCAATAATATAAGAGCGACCTTAGCGCCCAGTGGGTGTGGCAGGGTCTGCAGCAAGTAAATACCAAAAAAAAAAACTGTCACACTGCCAAAAAGGCGCATAAGTTGGCCGAAATAAGAGCTAACCCCTTTTTTAATATACATGCGAGTACGTATGTACATATATGTTACATATGTGTATGTATGTACATATAAATACACACATATATATATATATATATATATATATATATATATATATATATATATATATATATATATATATATGTGTGTGTGTGTGTGAGTAAGCCAAGAAGGACACAGGACACTCATGTTGGCCGAATGTTGGGACCGCAGTAAAAGTCATAAAAGTGGAAACGAAAGCTACGCCAAAGGACAGTTGATGATAATGCCACTGCAACAGCAACAACAACAACATCAACTATAGTAACAACAAAAAAGAAAGGCATGACTGACCAGCACATACCATGTAGTTTACACAAAACTGCAATCCATAATGTCTCCTTCAATCAAGCATCCCTCAAAGGCTTCCTTTCTATACGCAATCAAAGCGATTCATAAAATTATGTTGTATAACTTTTGTATATAGAGAACAAATCATGATCGGCAAGCTAAACAGTTTTGAGTTGAGTTTTGAAAAGGTTATTATGTATTACAGGGTATGCCAGCAGTCATAACCATATCTCAAGTAGGTTTAACAGGCTAACAAACCAGCAAGAGGGCGCTGTCCAGGCGAAGGGGAGATACCTGCCTGCCTGCCTGCCAGCTTAGATAGTGCGACGGCTGTTAACTTTTTGCGCAGACAACGTTGCGTATACGCAATTCCCGCATAGGGAGGGAGTAACAGAGAGGGAAAGAGCCAGGGAGCTGTGCCGGCTTTTATTTGGTTTTCATAAGATAAAATTTATTGCTGTCTTGCCATGTACATGATGCTGGTTTCATATATGTACATATACAATACATGTGTGTAAGTGTACATATAAATGTGCCCTCGACTGTAGATACACACACACACACACGCACACTGACACAGGCCTGCGGACGAGTGTAGCATAAATGCTTAGCCTGTTGTCGAACTCCGTGTGTAGTTGGGTAGCATGGGATCAGACAGAGACACAGACAGCGACAACAGGAACAACAGCAGCAACAGCAACAACAGCAGCAACAGCAACAACAGCAGCAACAGCGACAACAACAGCAGCAACAACAGCAACAACAATAAGTTGAAAGGCATAGACATACAAAAGACAAGGCAGTTTATGGCTTTCACAAAGCGAGTGTGTGTATGTGAGTGTGCGTGTGTGTGTGTGTGTGACCTTCTGTGTCTTTGGCTGATGCTGTTGTTGTTGCTGTTACTGTGGCTGTTGTTGTGGCTCAAGTCGACAAACGAAGCAAGTCAGCCCGCAAAAAGTAATCACTGCTTTGTCCCCTTAGCTTTGGGTCAACAACAATACAATAAAACACCATACACATACACAGACACGACACACACAGACACACACACACACATGAAGAAATTTGCCTGCTTATTGACAGCAACAAAGTGGGAAAAATATTCAGTTTAACAGACAGAACAAATTGTATGGCAAGGAAAGCTTCAATCCCTCAGCTGTTCGGCATATCCCAGTTGCCGTATCCGTTTGCCAGCTACGCCCTTAGTTGCTGCTGCTGATGCTGCCACAGCCTCAGCCTCAGCCTCAACTTCAGCTTCAACTGCAATACGACTAAATACGAGGCAGGGCGACAGAGCCGAGAGCTGCGATGCTGCGATGCCGCGCGATAATAACGACAACGTGCTGACGTCGAAGCTTTGCTAGAGACTCGCCCCATTCCCGCCCCCCCTCTCTCCGCCCTTCTCCACGCCCAGACACGCCCCCCAACACTCGCCGACACTCGGCACTCAGCGAGCTGCCTAAGCAACGACATTCGCCGTTGACAGGCGACGCCCAAGCCCAGAGAACGAGACAAATAACTGAACGCAATGTTATCAATAATTGCAGTAATCGTTACAGTTATAATAATACTAATATTAATAATAATAATAGCAACAATAAACATAATCATTTCACTCATAAACGACAAATTAGCTGCCGTAACTTAGCTGACACGCCCCCTTAAAACAGTATGCCGCCCAATTGTCAATTCACAACTGCAGACTAAAGAGAAGATATGTGCAGGGTATATTGTAGGGTATTTGTATATTTATATATATATATATACACTCGTGCTAAACTTTTCCGAATTGAGAGTTGGGATTCCCCGAAATGGGAGTTACAAAGAAACTTGTTTGTTTAAGAAACTCCAAGTTGAACTTATGTATTTCTATAATATGCTCTTATAGACTGTGGCAATACCTATTACTTATATAGGTTTGATTATATATATATATATATATATATATTGTATGTATACATATATAGACCGTCTGTTCATCCGTCAGCCTCTCTGTCCGCCCATATGAAATAATCGATCTCAGCAACTATAGGAGCTAGAGACAACAAATTTGGCCTGACGCTTATTACAAATTTTGGATACGTTCCACCTTTCCAGGCAAATCGCAAGGGCAACATCATTTGCAAGCTAATATATTATATATAAAACTGCATATGTTTAGTTAAACTATAAAATGTTGAGATGTGAACTAGACAAGTTATTCGAACTTAATCCTCATGGCAACATGCTGAGCTAATATATAGACAGACTCGTTGAAGCTGTTTGTTGTAATGACAGAGATTACGACAGCTCCAAGAAAGGATGTGTGCTTGAATCCTGCCAGAGTTAAAGAAAAAATATTTTATTTTCAGTTCCTCGAACTGAGACAGAAATCAAAGTCTGCGAGCTGCTATCTTTTGATCCAACAAGTCAAATATCTCAGTATCTCTTCCTCGGCTGCAAAGCCCCTATTGCAACATTGTGTATTGAGAGCTTGATGAATAGACAAATTCTTGGAAGTATATTAAATTCCATTGAATTGAACTGCTTTTGCCTTTGCCTCGATCTGAGGCAGGGGCCGCAGCAACACCCGTTGCACAGTGGAGCGAAACTAGCAATTGTGCCCATACAGCAGGCAATTGCAGCTTGTTCAACATCAATTGTTGCTTTTGTGTGGCATTGTGCAACGTGCAACGAATTATGAACGGAAACGGAAAGCCTCAAGTGTTTATAACTGCTACTGTTGCTTGTGTGTGTGCGTGTGTGTGTGTGTGTGTGTGTGTGTGTGTGTGTGTGTGTGTGTGTGTGTGTGTGTGTGTGTGTGTGTGTGTGTGTGTGTGTGTGTGTGTGTGTGTGTGGCGAGTGTGTGTTTGTGTGACTGTGAATGAAATAACTTAAACTCGTTCCATGTTTCATAGCAGCAATTTCAATAACTTAAACAGCGACCACAAGGGGCAACGACAGCGTGAAATATAATACAAGTTGCAGCACTTGCAACAGCAATAAAAACAACAACAACAACAACAGCAGTTGAACAGGAAATGCAACTGTTTTTGAACCCAATCCATCCACCAAATAAATAAAAAATAAAAATACGCATATTTAAATATAATTAAACGCATAGAAAAAAAGTAAAAAGAAAATAAGAAGAATCTACAAAATACAAGGAAAATACATAAGGCAGATAATCAGGTACTTAAATGAATAATGAATTAACTGAATGCGAAATGATGGCACAATGAGCAGACAGACAGGCACAAGTGTTGCCGCAAACAAATCGAATTAGCCAAGAGACAACGCAAACCAATTGACGGCGACAACAGCAACAACAGCATCAACAGCAGCAACAGCAACCGAAAATAATTGAATTATATTAAATTAAATTAAATATAATTATTGTGGCAGCGAGAAAAAGGACAGCGCAACAGTATTGTATAGGTAATGGTCGAATTAATGGGCCATGCTGTGCAGCAGCAACAGCAGCAGCAGCAACAACACTTCTCCAACAACACCAGCAATAGCAGCAGCAGCAACACTCCACAGCCACAGAGTAACTGGACAAAGCGGAAGCTGACAAGGGGCAGCAGTAAAACAAAGAAAGTAAAACTGAAATGTGGCACAACAACAGCAATAGCAACAGCAACGACTGCAACAGCAGCAGCAGCATTAACAGTAACAACAACAGCAGCAGCAGGTACAGCAACAGCGCCAGCAGCATCGGCAACTGTTGTTGGCAAGCAGAGTGACAAAAGCAAAAAACTTTTCATTTGCTTCAATTACACAACAACAACAACAACAGCAACAACTACAACAACATTAGATATTGCCGCCAACAACAAGAACAGCAACAGCAACTGCAACACTGCCAATAGCATCAAGCATCATAATAGCAATATAAGAACAATCGCAATAACATCTGCCATCAACAACGACAACAACAACAACTACAACAACAACTCTAACTGCAAGAATTATGTCAACACTCAAAAATCTCCGCTGTTGTCACTGCTCTTGCCTGTGTTGCTGCTGTGCGTCTTGTGCTCTCTCTGTCCACCGTCGGATGCACTGCGTCTCACGAACGGCGGCAACAGTCTTAGCAAAGGCGTCGGCGCCAACAAGGAACAACTCAACATTGGCCTCATCGCACCACACACGAACTTTGGCAAACGCGAATACCTGAGGAGCATCAACAATGCCGTCGCCGGATTAACCAAGACACGCGGAGCTAAACTCACCTTCCTCAAGGACTACTCCTTCGAGCAGAAGAACATTCACTTCGACATGATGTCCCTGACGCCGAGCCCAACTGGTAAGTGTCAAGCTTTAATTGCTACTAGATCATTTGAAATCTGTCTTTATCTTCTTATGTGGCTCTTCGATATTGAAGTAACATAACTAAAAACTCAGTCGAGCGTACCCGACTGATACCCGATAATACATATATCTATATGTATCATTTATAGGTTAATTCTGCCTGTTACGCTTACTTCCCTCTCGACAAACTTAATGGACCCTTTGTACTTTATAAGTACAGGGTCTCACAAACGATGTAGAATATGTGGAATATGTCATTTCATCAAATCAAGGGGAGTTGCAGGCCATATATTTTATTTTGGACTCTATCTCATCTTGTGCAGCTATTTATTCTTGTTTTATTAACTTCCATTTAAGTATTATACTAAGCTTAAAAATATTACAAATATTAAGACTCAACACGCCTCCCGCACTGCCTTCTATTTACACCCCACGACAGAACTGAAATACCCTCTGTTTGGCCATAAAATAAAGTTAGTTGGCAATTAAACCTAAGTTCAAGGGGGATGTGTTAAGAGTGTTGCAAGCAGAAACCACACTCACCCACAGAAGCAACTGCAACTTTCCCGACTAAGTGCTGGCAAGGACCTACTCAAGGAGATCCCCCTAGTCCCTTTATATATACAGCGCCTTGTAGCTTGGTTTTATGTGACAGGCTTAAGAGCTCAACCTGCGAGTAACTCACTTAAATCTCGAATGAGCGAACAAGTAGTTCAGCACGAGCTCTTCTTAGAATGCTGTCTGCCTGCCTGCCTGCCTGCCTGCCAAGCAGCCGCCACATAACAGACTCCAATCAAAAGAAACCAAGGAGATGTACTTCCTTCCATGCTGGAGCCGATCTAGTTATATGCCGAAGAAGTTAATTAAAATCGGAGGCACCAAATCAAATCTGATTCCTTTGATAACAATGAGAATTCAATCCATTCAATTAAAATTTTAGTTGGGAAGAAACTAATACAAGAGCGAACGGAGCCTCTCGGGCCACATACAGGAGCTCCAAAAAGTGGGTACTCACACACACATGTGTGAGTGTATGTGAATATATATGCTTGCATTCATGTCTGAAAAATGAATCTTGTTATGTTCGCTGACAGGCAAACAGACTGATTGGCTGCCCCCTGTGTAGAGGTGTGTGCGTGTGTGTATGTGTGTGTGTGTGTGTGTGTGTGTGTGTGTGTGTGTGTGTACTTTATTTAACATTATGCAATATTTCCCAATCTAATGCCAAAAAGTTGGCCAAAAGCAAAAGACCAAGTCCAATGATTATTTCCAGCAAAAAAAAAAGAAAGCAAATGTTCTTGAATAAATTGATAAAAATAAACTCGTGAGCAGGAATGCAAACAAACCAAATTTACACGATGTTTAATGTTTGTCATGTCTCTCTCTCTCTCTCTCTCTCTCTTACTCTCACTCACTCTCACTCCATCTCTCTCTCTCTCTCTGTCGTCTTCTCATTCTCTCCCCCTCTGTCTCTTGGCTGACTTGTGGGTACGCAAATTACAACACATAACAAATGTCTGACGACTGATTGGCAAACATGTTTGCTTTCCCTCTCTAACCCGCCTCTCCCCATCTCTATCCATCTCACTTTCTCCCTGTACGTATATATGCCAGTTGGGAATTTATAATGGTTTTCTATTTTACACATACACACACACACACACACTCACTCACTCACACACATACACACAATTTGTATTTTGAACAATAGACGCATATGTGTTAGCTTGATTTGTATTTTGAGTTGTTCTCATTCACATTCACATTCTCATTCAGGTTCTCTTTGTTGTTGTTGTTTTTCTCCTTGTTGTCGTTGTGGTTCAGTCTCTGGCACTTAGTTTAGATTCTCCATTGATTGCTTATATCATGTGTTGTTTGTCGTTGGAGGCAAACTGCTCCAATCGCATATCCCCCATTGAAAGATGCGCATTTTCAACCCAAATCAAATCTATGCTCCCTTTTCCCTCTTGCCTACTTCTCCCCCCCTTCCCTTCCCTTCCATATTTTTTCCAGAGATTTGACTGAGCTTGCGGCAAAAGTTTGCCGATTTTCATTTGGTTCATTTGAAAAAGAAATTGTGAAATAATTGTATGGAAATTGAATTCAATTTTGCAGCCAACGCCCAACATTTTCCTCCTGCTTTCCTCTGCCCATTAATATTGTATCTCTTACTTCTTCTCCCACCCATCTTAGCACTTTTCCCCTTACCAATCCTTCTGCCAACTACCCCTCCCCCCTCTCCCTTTTAGCCATAGACATGAGTAACTGTCTGGCACCCTGAGCTATTTCAATAGGCATCATCAATGGGCCACAGTCAGACCTGCGACTTGGCCTAGTCTAAAAATTGACTCGCCTGGATCTGGCTTCATCAGTTGTTTGGCTTAGATTGGCTGCCAATTGCAATGAGTTGGCCAGATGGCCAGCTGACCCGTTAACCACTTGTAAAGTGTGAGCTGCACATAGTAATAGAACTCTGAATCAAATATTGATTTTAAGATTTCTATTTAAGACTCGCCAGCTGAAAAATTTACTTAGTAGCAGAGGCTATAATCGAGCGAACTCGACACTGAGCGACCCTGCCTTTGTACGTATGTTATAGCGTCAGTGTTATCTGCTTCTTGCTGTATTTCACTAAGTAAAATATATTCTTGAATAATTTCAATCGTAATAAAATAACACAAATAGGGATTGCAGTATGCATCATTCATACATTCAAAAATGTATAGCTATATTTTATGGTGTCGGACTTGTTTCCTTCCGTCTGTTACACACTTTTCCCTTTCGATAAACTTAGCAGACCCACTGGACTTTTTTGAGTATGAGGTTCACTTATGTATTAACTGTAAACGTTCTCGTCTTGTTAAAGGGATAATGGCCATCGATTCAAATGCCAAGATTTACTTCTAGAGAAATATCTATGTATATATTTGCTATCACTTTCTAAAGAGGAAATCAGCTTAAACAGGATTTTACTGTTAAAGTTTTAAGCTGGCTTTCGCTAAATACACAGATTTCCATCGAGTTAACATCGGAAAAATGTGTAAACATCGGCTTCCATGTATTATGCTATCATGAGCTGAAACAACGCGGTCAATACATGAATCAGGCTATTATGTTTGCATATGCGGGCTTAAACCACGATGATGTCCTTAGGCTCACGCGTTTGATTGTGTGTCAATATAATTTAATCAAAAATGATATTACTTTCACCTCAAAATGTTCGCACAACTTTTGGGGGTCGCAGACACAACAAACAACCAACGATTATTGGCCATTGGGATGTGGGCCTCAGTTTGAATACAACATGACTGCCTTTAGGGCAGGCTATAATGCTACTAGGTCGTCTATTTCCATGTGTTGTCAGTTGTTGTTCTTGTTGTTGTTGTTGTTGTTGTTTTAACTGGGCATCGCCATCAACTTTGATGTCCTGATTATCGAGTTAAGTTCATTTGTGGCCAATAGCCAACCAGTTTGCCAGGCAGGCAGACAATAGCCCAGGACATCATCAGAGCTCTGTCTGCTGTGTCGGTGTTGACCTGGTTATAACTAGTCGCATTTGTTGTACGTAATTGCATAACCATAATCGTAATCGTAATGGCCACAATGATAGAACTCTTCAAGGGTTGAACCAATTTCACCATTTGTTTGATGAAGTTAGCCCAAAGCATTTAAATTTAGCAAATTGTTCTTTGGCTGCATTCAAACGAAGTACAACATGGCGTATGCGTAATGTGCGCTTTTAATATTTACAAATTATGACTTCAATTTATTACCAACTGCAATGGTCGGTATTTGTTCAAAATAAAACATAAATATTTACAAATAATAATAATAATAATAATATAATACAAAAAATAATAATATTAATAATTATAATAATAATATTAATAATAATAGTAATAGTAATAGTAATAATAATAATAATTATAATTATATTATTAATAATCGCTGTTCGCTTTGGTCCCACTGTGCGTAAAGCAAATTTCCAAAATGCGGTGCCATGGAGGGGCTTTATAAATGTGTATTTGAATATGTATGTGTGTGTCTGACTGTGTGTGTGTTGATGTATGTGTTGGTGTATATGTTGGTGTATGCGTATATGTTGGCGTATGTGTATGTGTTGGTGTTGGTGTTGGTGTTGGTGTGTATGCATTTGATGACTACCTCATTGTTGCTGTCAATAAATGATTGAATGACCGCACCGCAAATCGCTTTAGCTCAGTTCATTTTCACTATGCTAAATGATTTTTCATTTTATTTTTTTCCTATTTTCCATTTTCCTATTTTCCATTCCGTTTTCCAACTGGCGCCGTTCAATATATCACTTCATTGTGTAAGAACAGCTTAGCTTCCCGCTGGAATCGCAACGCCATTTTTCTTGTCAATCCAATCGATGAGCTGTTAACGCCTACAGTTACACCTGTGCCACATGCTGCACATAGTGCAAGCTGCACAAGTTGCACGTAGCATGCTACTTGCAACTTGCTACATGTTGTAGTTTTAGTTGGATGTCAGTATAATTACTCGCCTCGTTATCATTTGCAGCGATTATCTATGTCATCCTGACAGTTTCTCCTTTTCCCTCTCTCTATCTCTTACTCTCTCTCTCTATCTCTCTCTCTGTTACCTATCTCTCTCTCTCTCTCTCTCAGCACTTGCCTCTCATCATGATACCAATTACTTTTCATCACATCAGCTGAAACGTTGTTAGCCTTGTTTACACATTGTCTACATGCGGCATTACAAATACCTGGAGTGTGTCTCTGTCTCTCTCTCTCTCTCTCTCTCTCTCTCTCACACACACATACACATACAGCGCCCCATCGTTTGACCACAACAACAACAACAAAGAGCACATTAATATGCTGTTGAAGCATGTTGCTGTCGTTAAACGGCAAGTACTTTCAACACCTGAGTGTCAATCCCACTTATCGATGTAGGAGATGTAGGAGATGCTTAGGCTCTTCCTATTGGACACCCCTTCCCCATCCCCTTCCCATTACATATCCCTTCCTTATCACGCCCTGCGCTTAGCTGAAAGGCACTTGGAATGCGATATGAGTCCAGGTACAGTAAACACTTGAAAGCACGTTAGAAAGAATTGTCGATAGTCGAGTCGAGTTTAAGGTGAAGTGAATGATAGAGTCTCGTACTGGTGAGGCAGGCTCATTAATATTGCCACAGGCAAGTAGCGAAATACTTACTTACAACCTTATTCTATATGCATACATCTGTATTTTCCTGCTCATCAATTTTTATGATTGCAAATCCACAAGTTAGCAAAGTCTGATCCATTTGCTCAACCAGTTAAGAAGCAAAAGCAGGCAAAGCTCAGTCGAGTGAAAGTGAATTGCAAACTGTACGAGCTGAAAGCCAAAAACGAGTAAAGAGTCCTTGCCCTTGCGCCCTCTCTTTCTCACTCTCCCTCTCTCTCTCTCTCACTCTCCCTCTGACTCTGCTGAGCTGCCTGCAACTGCAGACTGTCGACAGACAATTGGAATCCATTCAACTTGTGCCTTGTTTTGTGGTGCCAAAGACAGCGGGTGGCTTCAGAACTCAGCGAAATAGACTACAAACATGGCTAAAACAAATGGCAAGCTATGCACAAAGTGAGAAGGAGAGGAGTAGGAAAATGAGCTGGAGTCAAGGTAGAAACAGAGGCAGTCAAATGAAAAAGGATGGCCAAGGATACGCTGAAGTCAAACGAAGCAAGAAAACGCACAAAATACCTAGCACACAATTCACTTAAATAAGAAAGAGATATACATAAATAGGGAGAGTGAGTGAGAACCGGAGAGAGAGAGAGAGAGAGAGAGAGCGAGAGGGAGCGAGAAGGAGACAGAGCGTCTAAGTGAGATGGAGAAAGTAAAAAAAAATTTGATTTCTTTCCGCGCGCCTCACATAAATACTCGTTGACTGGGAAGGAAACTCTCGGACTCGGGCCAACGCTGACTTACAGCTACCTAATTGGGCCACAAGGATGCTCTCACAGTCAGTTTCAGGTCAAATGATGTTGCTGGCCCCACAGCCTCAGCTCCTGCCCCTTGCCCCATTCCCCATTCCCCTGCCCGACTGGCCCTTACATTCTTTTTTGCAGAACCACCGCATCAAGACTTTTGAACTTGGACTGTTTTCCATTTTGCCCTGGCATTTTATACCCTGTAGCTAGGCATATAGAGTATGTCGTACCCCGGAAATTATTGAACATAGGCTAATCATCGGCCGTTTAGCCTACTCATTTATTTATATATCAACAAATTATATTTATGCTTTATTTATGTGTATTGGGTATCTCTTAGTCAAGCACTCCCGGTCCTCGAACTTGGCTTCCAATACAATATACAATATTCTCAAAAGTCAAGGTGTAACCTACTTTCTATAAATACTTATGGTACTATGTTTACATTGGATTACCGGGTATATCTTAGTCGAGCAATCATTCACCTCTTTTACTCTCTGCTTGATATTTTCACAATCTATGCTCTCGCCTTGCCCTATTTCTGGGAATGGCGTAGGAACTAGAGAAACTGGAGCAGCAAACAATCTGGTCCAGGCCTCGTGTTGTGGTTACTTCGGCCCCAAACCTGAGAAAGGGACATAAGGGTATATAACGCCTACCACGCCCACTGTGGCCAGCTGAGCAGCAAAGCTGTCGCTTTTCGCTTGTCGGTTTTAGGTTACGGTTATGGCTTAGGTTTGCATTTCGGTTTGGTTTTGGGTTTCTGGTTTCGGTTTCAGTTTCGGGTCTGTTGACAAGCGTCCCATGCTTAAGTCGAGTCCGAAAACTCTCCCAATTTTATGTAAAGAGCTGCGGGCTAAAATCGTTTGCTATTCACAAAAACAGAAAAAGGAACATTGTATGGCTTTATAATGATGCGTACTTTGGCTCTGCACTTGCAGACCCAAGCAGACAGCTCGATCTAAATAGTCCAAACAGCGTGTTCATACTTTCCCCCTTAAGCTGTGGTCTCTCTGGGGTCTGTGTGCTCTTGCCCGGTGACCGCGGCTAATGGCCGAGGCCTAAACGGGCCATAGAGCGATGTCTGAATCAGTTAAGACCGTCAAGTTGTTGCGGTCAGGCCGAAAACATGATTTACATTGCCTCTTAACGAGTGTGTGGCATGCAACACTTCTCCACTCTCATTCAGATTGACAACCAAAAATGTTGCCTACATTTGTGCGCACACCTTGGCACCAGGCTTCCATGTTGTGCACACAACTTGTAATTCCTTCTGCAAGGACGCTCTAATGAGTCCAAGTTCGATTCAAAGACTGAAAGAGTCAAAGAGAAATCTCTCGCATTCACATTCACATTCGCATTCGTTATCAAATGTGTGTTGCAATCAATCGTCTTTTGGAGATAAAAGCAAATTGAAAATAGTTGAAATTTCACTTTTGCTTTGGAATGAAAAGTTCCTTTAACGCATCCTTCCGCTTGTCAGAGAAAACTTTCTTACAAGTGCGTATCATAATACAACACTTTATACTCGATTGACTGTTGTTTTCGTTGCCTACAATTGATATACCTGAGCAGCTAGACGACAAGAAGATTCCAACAATGCGTCAAGCTGTGAGCTTCATTTTCTGCACTGTTCAAAAAAAATAATAAGTACATTTCAATTCTCTTTGATTTCAATGATAATTTGTGTATTAATATTTATACAAAAACAAATAAAAATAATAATAAAAAAGACTGATTAAATTCAATTTGCTTAGTTTATTTAAACATCCACTTATTTCGATTCCATTTGAAGCGCAAAACTAAATACAATTTTAATTGAATATTATAAATTCAATTAAAGTATTATTCATAGTCACATTGACTTGTTAATGTCTAAAATGTAAATATATATATTTAAAACAATTCAAAATAATTCAGAAATATTCTTATTTCGTTTGTTTTATTAATTTGATTAATACATAGAATAACTTACTTAGTTGCAAATAATATTTAATTTAGAGTAATTTCACAGTCGAAATGTATTTAATTTCTTATAAAATTGATTTAAGCATAAACACTATTTTATGCCTAACATGGAAGTATATAAATTTAGTTAAATTAAAATTAAGTAAGAAGTATTTTCCACAGTTCGTTTTATTTATTTATAGGTGAAACCATTTCATTTCCGTTTTAATTGAACTCTGAAATTCAAATTCATTGCACATGTTTGTGTTCGGTTCAATAAATAATTAAATATGTTCAGTTCAGTATGCTGTTTTTCTCAGTGTATCGGACGACATTAAAAATGCATTTGTATAGGTTCACAAGTGTTGGTGTATATATCCGTGTGTCGTATGTACGTCTGCCATTTTGTCGGCAAAATACTTCACGTGTAAAACTCATCTGACAACGGCAACAGAATGAAAATTATAAAAAGAAAAGACGAGCAAAACCGAAAAATCATCTTAACAACACTTTGATATTCGATAAGACGGCGGGTGGCAATGCCAAAGGAACAACCAAAGGAAAAATCAAACGAAAAGGCAGAGAAAATGCCAGAGACAGAGGCAAAGACAGGGGCAAAGGCAAATGGGGCATCGTCGGCATTGACATCGGCATCGTCATCGTCATCGCCATCGCCATCGCCATCGCCATCGTTGTTCGTAGCTGATGTCGTTGTCATTGTCACTGTGTCTGTGTAAGTATGTGTATGTGTGCTTGTATGCGTGTGTGGCTCTTACAGCTGACCGTGTGACGTCAACATCAAGTTCTAAAATATGCGCCAAGTTTTACACGAAGCCAAGTTAACTGTAGTTTTCTTCTTTATATTTTTTTTCCTTTTTTTTCAATTTTCTTTTGCATGCCACGCCCTGTCACAGATACATTAATATATGTACATATATAAGCATACATATGTGTATGTGCTTAGATTATATTTATAAGCGTACAACTCCCCATACTCATCGTACATATATGTATTGGAAACATCTCTCAGTCTCTGCCCCAACCTCACCCCTCAGTCGGCAGAGCTCTTTCTGGCGGATTAGTGGTTGGCCTGTAGTGCGAGTGGTGCTGCTGCTGTTTTTGGATGTGTGTAATCGGCTGGAATTATCATCATATTGATTAATTGTGTGTGACACTATGCAAAACAAAAAAAAAACTGAAATAATACATTGAAAGCAGAATTGTGCTGGGCGCACATGGCGTATGAGTAACTTTCAGCCTGCAATCACATGTGTCACATGAACAGACACTTCTGACCCATTTTACTAAATTTTTATTAATTATCCTTTATGTACTGTATTTGATTTTTACATATTTTATACTATTAATTATTTACGAATTGAATTTGCATATACGAAATTACTAAAGAAAAAATATCATTTATTATTTATTTATTTCTTATCTTAATTATACTTTATCTACCACTTTACATTTCTTTAGATTTTGCACTATTTATTTATAAATATTATATTTATTTAAATATTATTTTTTTTTTTTTGTTGTCTTCAATGAAATGAAAGAGAGGATATTTTTTATGGTATTTTAATTGATATATTCTACACAATAAACTATAATACAATATATATATTTATATACACTCATATATTTTTTAATTTTGTTATCCTTTATCTACCATATTAGTTTTTTATGTAATGTTGACTATTAAATAATTTATTTATATTTCTTCTTCGCCCTTCAATGAAATTAAATGCGAATAAAATCAAAATATATATTTATCCTAATTATATTTTTATCTACTGTATACTCTACAGAATTACTCAACTATTATTTAAATATTGTTTAACCTAATTACACTTTATCTACCATATTGGATTTGTATTTATAATACACTATATTTTATTAACTTATATTTATTATTGTTTCTCCACTGAAACAAAAAGTAAATTATAAGGAAATATTTCCCATTACTTCTATATTTGTTTAGTACATATTGTATACAATTTTCTACACAATTACTAAACTTTTATTTTATTTATACGAATTTTTGTTCACCACACAGACACGAATACGAACACGAACACGAACACTCATCCATACACACACACCCACACACACACACAAACAGCCGCGATAAGCAATGAATGACTCTTGACTAATTGTGTTTTATGGCACTTGACACTATCTCGCCCCGCTCAGTGTTTTCCTTCTCTCACCAGCATCCTGTTCTGTTGGCACACAATTCGGCACGTCCTTGTCCTCGTTCTCTGCCTCCATCTCCATCTCCGCCTCCTCCTCCTGCTCCTGCTCCTGCTCGCCCTAGTCCTCGTTGACGTTGTCGCTGTCGTTGTCGACCACTTTCTGGCATAATGCGTGTATAAAAATATTATTGTGCTTTTATGTCGCTGCAGGCTTTTTCGGCCATTTTAGCACTTCAAATAGCTCGCCAGCAATGGCATCGAATTGTGTCGTAAACAGTTCCACACACACACAAATGTATATATATATATATATATGTATATATATACTTAATATATATATTTGATCTACACTCCACAAATCGAAATGTTCGTTTGGCGAGTCAAAGATGAATATAAAAATTGTATTTGCGACTGAAGTCAGTCCATTGCCCAGACTTTGCTAGCTTGCAGCATGTTGTATGTGGCATGTGGCAAGTGACATGTGGCATGTGGCATGTAGCTGCTATGTTGTAGTCTGGCTGTCAGCAATGTTTCGGTTACTGTTGCTGTTTCGCTTTCCAGTTGCCTTGCTCTACGTGAAGCATAATGTAAAAACTTTTACCAAGTCTGCCAAACACGGCCGGGGGCAAGCACTTTGAAACTCCAAAGCAGTGGCAGTGTCAGGTGGCAGCTGATAGGTGGTTGGTGGCTGGTGTACCATTGTATGCCACACACACACATACACACACACACAACTCTTGATAACTTGCCATCAAAATGAAAGCAATTGAATGATGCTTAAATGAAATTAATGGATGTTATAATAAGTTGACAGACTTGCCAGTTTAATCAGATCACAACCCAAACACCTTTTTTCACACTCTTCCTTTGCACCTTCGCTCTCCCTCTCTCTGTCTTCTTCTCATTTTGCCCCACTGCACACTGACCCAAAATGCAAATTTTGTGCAATATTTTTCCTTATTTTTCGAATATTCTTTACCAAATTTAATTAAAAACGTAGCGAATAAAATCAAAATCTACAGTGATCTAAGAACTGACAATCAGGGCTGCACAAATGTACAGGGCTACTCAATAAAATGTATCAAAATAATCTTAATCTAATCTATTCAATAGAACAAATAGCAACAATCGCTCTAACTTCAAGGCTTAGTATAAAAAACTTTGCTGTTTCTGAACTTCTGTCAATCAAACTCACTCTTAATGATATTTGATATGTTCCGAAAGAATTTAATTAAAATCGAACTAACACAGCTGTTTTCATCGATTAGTTAGATTAAACGTGGAATTTTCCAATGTACAACATTCGATGTGAAGATTACTTTTCGTTCATATTTATTTTTGAATTTTGAAGCAGTGTGCAATGCGCGTGTGTCGCGTTTCCGCTGTCAAGTGTGTGTCGCGTTGCATGCCTCAACGGGAAGACAGCCAAGTTAGGAGGACGCCGTTACAATGCTGACAACAACAAAAACAAAACATCGCGAATGCTAAAAGCTGATGCCGAAGCTGACAGGCAAAGTCACTGGATGACTGGATGACTGGTTGACTGGTTGACTAGATGAATGTCTGATGGCTTGACTGAATGCCTGAATGACTGCCTGCCTGACAATTTGCAGAAGAAGACGACACATTCTCTCATACTGTTGGCCAAATGCTGTAACAACGGCAAGAACAGCTGAAGCTGAAGCTGAAGCTAAAACAGTGTCAAAATTCAATTTTCGCATTATTATGCGTACATAAATGAGGCAGCTCCTCTCTCCCTTTCCCCTTGCTTCTCTCGCTCCCATCTTTTTCTATAACTTCTTCTTGCCACTTGCCACTTGCTACACCCGTTGGCACCACTCCCGAACGTGACATGCAGTTGCGCACTTCCGCTTCCGCTGCTTGCCCCCTTGCCACTTGCCACTTGCCACATCAAACACTAGCGACGCGCGCCCAGGAAAATGGAGCCGCAGCTGCTGCCTTGCAAATGCCAGAAAATGCTTGTCGTAGGTTGCGGCTTTCGTGGATCTCGCTAATGAATTATTGGCGTTGCCGTCGCTTTCGAAGGCGACGTTGCATAAAACGTGAAACGTAAAGCGTTCAACCAACGGATTTTGCCTCTTGGTTAATCTGTGACGCCACCACAAAACTCTATGAGCACATCCCTAGCTCAACTCGACAGAGACTGTGTTGAGCTGAGACAGAGACAGAGACAGAGAGAGACAGAGAGAGAGAGAGAGAGAGAGAGAGAGAGAGAGAGAGAGAGAGAACCGGGGAGTTGGGGTAGTCCATTTTACAGACTGGTAAACTATTTAATATAAGCTTGAATTCCAAATTGTATGTATATGAAAGACTGCCAAAGCGGACTAGCGTAAGACACTTTCGGGTAAACTCGACTGTGAGAGATCCTGTACTTGCTCTGGTAAATATCACTTCTTCTTATTTATTTGTCTCATCAGATACCATTTACACATTTGGCAAGTACAGGGTATAATTATCAACAGCAAAATAACTTAAAAGAGTAATTTAGAGCATACCGTACTGACTGTACTACGTGTGGAGTAATTTAAAGCAGCTTGAAAATATACGCTTCATTTATTAGGCGCATATACCCTATTTACCCAATCGATTGCAGGGTACAATAACGAGCAAATGCGAGATTGGGGGAAGGCAAACTTAATTACTTTGATTACAGACATCGTCGAGTTTTACGGACATTGGACATTGTGAAATGTTGTAAAAATAATTTCATACCCGATAACTAGGCTACAATATATAGTGTGTCTGCTTGTTTTTTTTCTATTTTTTTTTTTTTGTATTATTATACTTCGCACAAGCAGCTGAAACGGATGCGGAAACGGAAACAGAAACAGAAACAGAAACGGAAACGACAAAAGGGAAAAGGAAAAGGAAACCGAGACAGGAGCGCCAACGAGCGCATTTGAAAAGCAATTAAAAATGTTTAATACATACAATTAAAGTTTTAATGGACAGCCGAGTGCTATGCAGAGCGAGAGAACACGAGCGTAGGAGGCAGTGAGAGAGAGAGAGAGAGAGAAAGAGAGAGAGAGGTAGAGGGAGAGAGACAAAAAGAGCGAGGATTGAGGGCGTGTGACGTACTGTGGCATGTGCCATGTGCCGTGTCGTACCATGACAGGCACAAGCTGCCAAAAATCAAACATTTTTCGCCTGATAATTAAATCAAATTTCATTCAAGCCCCGAAATTAAATTCACCAACTGTAAATTTCATGGGGACTATGAAAGGGTCATGAAAATATTTGGGTCAAAAGGTATGGCAGGGCCAAAGACCAATGCAAAATTCATTAGACTCTGTTTAACAGCATGAGCTGCTTTTCTTCCTCTTCCTGTCCAACTCTTCTCTGACTTTCTCACTTTCAATATAAGATGCCTTTAAAATACTTCCCCACCTTCTCTTCATTGGAGCTAATATTTTTTGGCGCTGGCATAATTTAATTATACCCTGTGCCCATTGCGAATGACTTAAAAAGGGTATTAAAGTCTTGTGCTTATTTGTGTAAAAGCTAGAGGAATCTGCCTTTAAGAAGTAGAATATCAAATATACATTTTAACGCTTTATACTGAGTGTTAAAGAAATTTGAGTATTTATGATGTATGCTTAACCAACAGGACTCTTATGTCCACCTGGATCACATCAGACTGTATTATATCATCAGCTTCAAATTATATTGTATTCTGTATTTTAGTAAGCCAAGAAATCAATCAGCTGCTCTAAAGAACCCTACCAGGTATACCTAAGTCGATAATGCTTTACTACTAGTACTAATGTTACCGCATTCTGCTGATATTATGTTGAGGATTTAAGAACAGCTTTGACCTACCCGGTATCTTTAAGTAAATAATGCTGTCCTATAGTCACAGCTACCGGGTATCTTCATGGCGACTATACTTAATTGTCAACACGTTTAGTTGCTAACAGTGTTGAGTGATTTCCTATGCTCGATTTAAGAAAAACGACACCTCAGACAGCTGCTCTCACTGACCCAGGTGTATCCATTCCTTAAACCTATTTCATTTATTTTGTCCTATTTTTGTCCCTACGCCTTTTCCTGGTACTAAGTGGTCACATTCTGGTGGCTCGTGGCTCACTTTGATGGTCTATCCATCAATCCGACCCGTTATCATCCATCTATCGCATTCTCGTGTCTATCTATCTTGCTATCTATGCATGCTGTCATCTTCAAGCTCAAGTCTCCTGTGACTGTCTGACTGACTGACTGAGTGAATGACGACCTGAGGACAAGAGGTGATGGTAATTGAATGCATGGATGGGTGACAGTGCATATAAGAACTGTTTGGTAAAATTAGCAGCTCCTCCAGCGAACCAAATGCAAATACCAGAAATAAAGTGATGAAAAAGTTAATTAAACTTTTTGATGAGATTTCAGATTTAAGCATTGAGCAACCAC
The DNA here is from genome assembly GCA_018901825.1 of Drosophila funebris. NCBI lineage: Eukaryota > Metazoa > Arthropoda > Insecta > Diptera > Drosophilidae > Drosophila > Drosophila funebris. The sequence continues at coordinate 4,237,885 of JAEIFK010000455.1, read as the reverse complement.
CGTTCCCGCTTACCCCGCCCCGCAAAAGAGACGCCACAGTTCCCAAGTCCTGCATATTCAGGTTTCACGTACTGAAAAACTTCGACACGTCTGTCTGTCTTTTTTCTCATTTTTGTCACTCTCCTACTCATTTTGGCTTGGGCCAAGTTATGTTTGTTCAAGTGTTGGCTGGGGCGATGCTCTCGACTTTCAAGTTTCAACTTTGACATGTCATCCACATTCAGAACCGCATCGCCGCCTGTCGCCTAAAGCAGAGTATTTTGAGAGAGGAGAGAGAGAGAATGAGAGAGAGACGACAGCGCCTCCTCTTTACAAAACTTTCTAAATTATCGCTGGTCATTGTTTTCAAAAATTGAACAAGCCATGTAAAACACCAGGACAAGCGACAGGACGAGCGACAAGGCGAGCGGCGGGACGAGCGCCAAGACTGGTATTTCTATGTAATGAAAATGAGAATTCCATGACAGCAGCATCCTTTGTAAAACCCCGTCCCATTCCACCGCATTCCAAGCCAACAAAAACCATGATTGCAAAGTGAGACCCACAAGCGTTTTCAAATCGATAAGATTGTCGATGCCGATGCCGATGTCGATGCTGCCGCTAATGCTGGTAATGGGGTAAACCCACAGCCGGGGGCCTAAAAACGCCTCCTATTCCCTGTTGAGAATTCGTATGAATTAATTACAATGTGGCTGCACTTCATCATGAAAAATACCTTTCAGTTCGACGGCGCGACGATTTACCCGCTTGCCTACCTCACTTCTCCTGCTCTTCAATACACCTTTAAATAGGTCAATTAACAGGCCTATGTGGTTTGGCGTGGAGGTGCTTGCGACTCGCATGTGAGCGGTAAAACGGCCTCGGGTAAATTAAGTATTTAAAAATGGTTTGAGTCTAAGCCTCTACAGCTTACCACCAATTGAGCTGCGTTACGAGTTCGAACCGACACCAGGGTGATACTTGATAACCTAATAAAACAAAATGTTGCCCCAGTACCACCAGCTCGCACCACCTCGCACCAACTCGCACCGCCTCGCACCACCCGCACCGCTCTCGCACCATCATTAACACGCTCAAACGGTGGCTAATCTGTAATTAATTGCCACACATCTGTATACAAGGCACGCACACAAACAGTGAAAGGGAGGGAGACGCAGAGGGTGACGGAGAAAGAGAGGGAGATAGGCCCCATAGCTGAGGGCGTTACGGTCAATTGGGTAACCAAAGCGGGTCGCATTTACCCTCCACAGTCCACACAATCCACACTGTCCACATTATCGCCAAAGGGCGTTATTTGCGCTTAAATGGGAGCACGTAGGACAAATTGTGGTTTGTCGGAGGGATCCCATGAGGGAGCTAGAGGGTTAGGCCTTTTCCTCCGATAACGCGTATGCTAATGTTCTCTTTCTCCCCTCAACGCTATCATGTGTTATTGGTCAGTTTGGTACCCGCATTTACACTCCACAATCCAAACTGTCCACATTATTGTGCTCAAATGGTTGTCGGAGGGAGCCCATGTAACGGGATTTTCCTATGATTACCCGTATGCTAATACTGTACCCTAATTTCCCTCTTTTTCCTTACAGCCATCCTGAGCACGCTATGCAAGGAATTCCTGCGAGTAAATGTCTCAGCCATCCTTTACATGATGAACAATGAGCAGTTTGGACACAGCACTGCCTCGGCTCAATACTTTCTGCAATTAGCCGGATACTTGGGCATCCCGGTAATCTCTTGGAATGCGGACAATTCAGGCCTAGAACGCAGAGCCTCACAGTCGACACTCCAGCTGCAGTTGGCGCCAAGCATTGAGCATCAGAGTGCAGCGATGTTGAGCATCTTGGAGAGATACAAATGGCATCAGTTCTCAGTGGTAACATCACAAATCGCGGGACACGATGACTTCGTGCAGGCAGTGCGAGAACGTGTAGCAGAGATGCAGGAGCACTTTAAATTCACCATACTCAACTCGATTGTGGTTACCCGGACTAGCGATCTTATGGAGTTGGTGAATAGCGAGGCACGTGTGATGCTTCTGTATGCCACTCAGACGGAGGCCATCACCATACTCCGCGCTGCCGAGGAGATGAAGCTCACGGGAGAGAACTATGTCTGGGTTGTCAGTCAGTCCGTGATTGAAAAGAAGGATGCACACTCCCAGTTTCCAGTCGGAATGCTCGGTGTCCACTTCGATACGAGCAGTGCAGCATTGATGAACGAGATCTCGAACGCCATCAAGATCTATAGCTATGGCGTGGAAGCCTATCTGACAGATCCTGCTAATCGGGGCAGACGGCTCACCACACAGTCGCTCTCCTGCGAGGACGAGGGTCGTGGCCGCTGGGATAATGGAGAGATGTGAGTAGCACTTGATTGATCCCTAAATCAACATCTTCTGTATCTGTTGTCCTCAGCTTCTTCAAGTACTTGCGCAACGTGTCTATCGAGGGGGATCTGAACAAGCCGAACATTGAGTTCACTGCAGACGGTGACCTCAAGTCGGCGGAGCTCAAAATCATGAATCTGCGTCCCAGTGCTAACAATAAGAATCTCGTCTGGGAAGAGGTAAGTTTAAGTGTTCTGCATGTTACTTTCTCACTCTCACTTTTGTTTCAATTTATCTTTCTCTGGCACTCTCCTCACTGTACAAAACACATACTACACCCATCCACTGTCCACCATCACCATCATCACGATCACTTCCATTCGTCACTTGACATGGAACGCTTTGTATAATTGCAACAACTTGTGGGGTTTAAAACGCTTTGCTCTCAGATTGGGGTCTGGAAGTCGTGGGAGACTCAAAGATTGGACATACGCGATATAGCGTGGCCAGGTAACTCGCACGCTCCGCCGCAAGGTGTGCCCGAGAAATTCCATTTAAAGATCACATTCCTCGAGGAGGCACCCTATATCAATCTGTCACCTGCTGATCCAGTGAGTGGCAAGTGCCTGATGGACCGCGGTGTGCTCTGCCGTGTCGCTGCTGACCATGAGATGGCCGCCGACATTGATGTGGGTCAAGCACACCGCAACGAGTCCTTCTATCAATGCTGCAGTGGCTTCTGCATTGATCTACTCGAGAAATTTGCCGAAGAGCTGGGCTTCACCTACGAGCTGGTGCGGGTTGAAGATGGTAAATGGGGTACACTTGAGAATGGTAAATGGAATGGTTTAATTGCCGACTTGGTTAACCGCAAGACGGACATGGTACTCACATCTCTCATGATCAACACCGAGCGCGAAGCGGTTGTCGATTTTAGTGAACCCTTCATGGAGACGGGCATTGCCATCGTTGTGGCCAAGCGAACAGGCATCATTTCGCCCACGGCCTTTCTGGAACCCTTCGATACGGCCTCCTGGATGTTGGTAAGTAACGATCATCTGGTCTTGAGCTACCTCTCTCCCGGTAAGTCCCACTTTCTTACTTCATCACACGCTTTCTCTCTCTCTCTTTCTCTCGATCTCTCGCGATCTCGCTGCTGCTGCTGCACCGCTTCTCCCAAATCCCATCTCCTCCTGCCCCGCTGTAACCAACAGGTTGGTATCGTCGCCATACAGGCAGCTACCTTCATGATCTTTCTCTTCGAGTGGCTTTCGCCCAGCGGCTACGACATGAAGCTGTACCTGCAGAACACCAACGTTACTCCCTACCGCTTCTCCCTCTTTCGCACCTATTGGCTCGTCTGGGCAGTACTCTTTCAAGCCGCTGTCCACGTGGACTCTCCGCGTGGCTTTACCTCGCGTTTCATGACCAATGTATGGGCTTTATTCGCCGTCGTCTTTCTTGCCATCTACACTGCCAACCTGGCGGCCTTCATGATAACCAGGTTAGTAAGATCTCTCGAAGTTATTAAGCCTAACTCACCTCCAAATCAACGTCTCTTCACAGAGAGGAGTTCCACGAGTTCAGTGGACTCAACGATAGCCGCTTAGTACATCCGTTTTCGCACAAGCCCTCCTTCAAGTTCGGCACGATTCCCTACAGCCACACGGACTCCACAATTCACAAGTACTTTAAGGAAATGCATTACTACATGAAGCAGTGAGTAAAGATTGGTCTATGATCCCACTGAATCTAGGTTCATCCGCTTTCTTTCTGTCACAGATATAATAAGACAAGCGTCGCTGATGGCGTCGCCGCTGTGCTGAATGGCAATCTGGACTCCTTCATCTATGACGGCACCGTGTTGGACTATTTGGTTGCCCAGGATGAGGACTGTCGCCTGATGACTGTGGGCAGCTGGTATGCCATGACTGGTAAGTTAATAAAAAACTCCTCAATAAGCCCTTCTCTCGAAAATCCCACTTCCACTTCAATAAATCCTTCTCTCCTCTTCCTCCAGGTTATGGACTGGCCTTTAGTCGCAACTCCAAGTATGTGGAGATGTTCAACAAGCGTTTACTCGAGTTCCGAGCCAATGGAGATTTGGAGAGATTGCGTCGCTACTGGATGACGGGCACTTGTCGCCCGGGTAAGCAAGAGCATAAGTCATCGGATCCGTTGGCATTAGAACAGTTCTTGTCGGCATTTCTCTTGCTCATGGCTGGCATCCTTTTGGCCGCTTTGTTGCTGCTGTTGGAGCACGTCTACTTCAAGTACATACGTAAGCGGTTGGCCAAGAAAGATGGAGGACATTGCTGCGCCCTTATCTCCCTGTCCATGGGCAAGTCGTTGACCTTCCGCGGCGCCGTGTTTGAAGCAACGGAGATTCTAAAAAAGCATCGCTGCAACGATCCCATTTGCGATACCCACCTGTGGAAAGTAAAACACGAGCTGGACATGTCCAGGCTGCGGGTACGTCAACTGGAGAAGGTCATGGACAAGCACGGCATCAAAGCGCCGCAATTGAGGTGAGCTCATAGAGAAAACTTCTAAGGACAAGACCTTCTCAATACTCAGAGAGATTTCGTTACTTTTTGTCAGGCTGGCCTCATCGTCCGATCTGCTGAATCATCATCATCTCAAGGAGCGTCCACCGTTGCTCGGAAATCTCAGTTTGGCAGCCAGCGCTCAAGATCTATACAGGTGGTAAGTTTTCTACTAATGTGTGACCCTCCCCAATTCCACTATTCCACCCCTACAAGTCAGCCTTGCATGCTTCCTTCTCTTGCCACATAGTAATTTCGTTAAGCATGCCCCCGCTCCTTGTGGTAATTCAATTAAGCAATTGATTAGGATAACATTTCAGTGTTGTTCTTTCTGTTCTGTCCAGCCAAAAAAGTGGACCATGTGGACCGCTCACCCGCCAGGCATTGCTACAGCTTCCTTTTTTTACTACAGCTCTAATAAAAATATATGGAAATTACTTTATTAAATTAGCTTATCTCGCTTCCTGATTTGATGGCAATGCCAGTCTAGTTTCATCTCGTCTCGTCGAAAGTCCTGCCATAGTCCTATCCCAGCAGCACAATTTCCGACACATTTTCCTGTTGTCATTCATTTGGGTTTTGTTCTGCATCCGAGCTGAGAAGGAAGCTGACATAGCTAAGGGCATAGGGGAAGCTTGTGTGCGTGCCCATTTGCATACAATTACGGCTTGCCTTCGACACACTCTCTAAATTACGTAATCAAACCCCCCCAAACCCATCCCTCCTCATTCTCCCGCTAAACGACCCCTTCAGGTTGCCCTTTGAAATACGGGAACGGTGCGCGTTCCGATTAAGAAATCATATCAAATACATTAAGGCATGAGTTGAACATCATTGAACATCATAGCGTATCACTGACCAGTTGTCCATGTTGTGGAACCACTCGACCTCAATTTGCCCCGCCATTTAATCAATCAACTGATTCCCGTCCGGAATGTATTTTCGATTATGCTCGCGTGTAGTTTCCATTTCAAAACTTTAACTAAGCATTTATTGGAGAGATTGTCTATACCTTTAAAGATATATTTATTTACAGATAAAGATAGAATGCTAGCCCCAAGGGGGGAAAGTATTTAGAGGGGGAAAAGTATGTAGAAAACTTTTTTTAATATGTCATGTTTTCTGTCCTATGTCAAAAATTAAACGACACATGTTTTAACGTTTTCCCCAAACACTCACCCTTCTGGCTGTAAAGACCAAGGTGTAATGCTAGCCCTAATTGTGGAAAGTACAAGCTTAAAACTGCCATATTTTCCGTGCCCCAAGAGATCTGTCAATAGCTAAACGACACATGTTTCAGCGATTTGAGTAAATTCACCCTTTGGAAGCAAACTTGATGATTCATTCCCAAAATTTGCATATTTTGCGGTCTTTGAACTTTTTTTAACACTTTGAAAGAGGCAGGAAGATGTTTTATGAGTAACACACGCTTTGGATTAGTTGAATCGCAGTCCTTTTATGTGTCTGGGACAAGTCAGCTAAGTGCTTGCCAGCTAACACGTACATGCAACATGCCACACACACACACACAAACACACATACACACAGGCACTCTACTCTGTAAACTTTTCAACAAATTGTACAAATTAAGCGCATGAATAAAACCGCCAAAAAGTTTTCGATACTACAAAATATGCAAAACAAAAAACAAAAAAAGGAAAAGAAATAAAAAAGAGACGAAATATGAATGAATATGAATATGAGTACACGCATACATATGAGTACACTCTTATTCACACATACAAACTCAGTTACACGTGCATTTGCATTCATCCCACGTGAAAACAATAAAAACACTTTGAAACTTCGACACGAGCAGAAGGAGAGATTTCAGCCAGGTGAACAGCCAGAAGGGAAGCAAAGGGTTTGGCGTCGATTGTCAACTGTTAAACTTGCATTACGTATACCCTGTAAAGCTTGTAACGAGTAGAAGATCGCGACGCCGAGTCCAACACAAATGTCGAGAAAATGTTAAACTAATTCAAAACGAAACTAAATTCGTGATTATGCTCACACTATCAAGTGCTTTGTGCACTTCTGCCTATGCTAGGTATTTGCAAGTCGAGCACACTTGACTTTTGTGTCGAGCACATTATTTTATGAACATGTGTTTGGGTTTACAGAGTTTGGCCAAGCTTGAAGAGACTTGTTTGTAATCCTAGCATATCATAAATAAATACATAGCAAATGATTTATTTGTGAATTCTTTTAACTTATAAACTAAAGCATACATACACACACACACACACACACACAAACAAACATGTGACGTCACTTGCACAACAATAGTTTAAAGTTTTTCGTTTCTTTTCTATTAACGAGCACAATGTGCTGGGTTTCTGCTGATGGTTTTTCTGTGGCGATTGATTGATGGATGATGTGGAGGTCCATCGAGTGGCTCAGTCTCGTATTACTTGTAATCGTGGGATTGGGATGAGTGTGGGCAGAGCTCGCTGCATTGTAGTGACTAATGCCATCAATTTGCTGAGATATTTATGCCATTGCAGAGGGTATTATAATTACGTTTAGCAATGTGTCAAGCATTCAAGAGTATACATAATTAATCAGGATAAATTAGAGAAGCCTCTAGTCTCTTAGTTATGAAACTCTTGAAACCCTTCCCATAGGAAGGATCGATTGAAAGCCAAGGTGTAGTGTGAAAACCTTTGTTATTTCTTAAATCATCTTAATCAAATAAACTGCAAGCGTATCAAATCTCTCTATTTGTCTGGTAACTTGAATTATTTGTAGATCTTCAACTTTCCTATAACTTAATTAAGAGCCTTAACTTCATCTTAATGTTAGTTTGCATGATTTACGCTATGATTAAGTACAGAATTCTCTCTGCGTTTCGATTGAACTAACATTTTGGAGTTTTGTTTACATTTTCTATTCGACAACTGCTGCAACCGCTGCCCATGTGCTGAACCGCCGAAACCACCGTAATGTATGCAAAAGGTCTTATAAAACGGAAATTGCCGAAATGGAGACGGTGCTCTGAAGCGATTGGAGTGAATCACATATGGTTGGCATTGCCATCAATCCTAATCTTAAATATCTAAGTCTTACCACTAGTTGAAACCCAATCAACAGCAAATGAACAGTGAAACAACAGCAACAGCAGCAACAACAACAACAACAACAACAAGTGTTATGCATTTTAATCAACAAACAATTGAGCAATGTTTTTATCGGTTGTCTTTTTTGTTCTCATTTTTTTTATTATTATTAAAGCTACGATTAATTAAAATAAAAAAAAAGAAATTGACGAAGCAGAAAAACTAAACGGACTGCAATTGCAAATTTACACCAAAACAAAAACCAAAGCGTAAAAAAGAAAATCTAAAGAAATATTGTAAAAACAAAAAAAAAAAAAAAAAAAAAAGTAAGAAAAAATTAAAAAAAAGTCTCCAAACTCTTCGTATATATACAAAATATAGGTGTATAATTAATCAAAATGATGCCCAATGGCAGATAAAGAGATGTTTCAAATAAATGTAAACTGAAAGCTTTTTAAAAGTTAAAGAACACTTTAAAAACTAAAACTAAAACGAATATTAAAGCAAAAGCCCAAAGCGCCTCACACAGACATACACATACACACACACACAGAGACAGAGAAATCAAGAGTTCAGAGTTCAGGATTGAAGTAATGAATAACATTTATACAAGCTCGTAATTATGCTAAATATGATAACAAAAATGAGAATGAATATGAAATATGAAATATGAAAAGCCAAATAAATATGCATATAAAGTTAAGTTTTAAATGTTAACAAACAAAACAAATGCAAATCAATTGTTATTTTTATTCAATTGAATTGTGAAATAAGCACAAATATAAAAAGAAGTTTTTTTTACTGTTATATGTAATATACACACACACACACACACAAACAAATCGATTGTGAAATGATATAGATGTATATCGATAGAAAACAGATTGAAAACGAACTGCAACTGGAACTGGAACTGGAACTAGCAGATATTCGAAATGCCAAAGCTTTTGGGCAAAAATTAATGAACATAAAATTGAAATTGAAAATGAAAATGGAAATGGAAAAACTAAATATATAATTGCTAAAGATAGACACATTAACATATTTATATGTATGTATTTACTTAATTATTATGATTACGATATGAATGTTATTGCATATACACGTACATATACATTTATTGATATTTATATATACATATACATATACATATATATATACATACGTTTATCTCCTGATTTTGAGAAACAAGTGCTTATGTGCCACTTAAACGACAACAAACAACAACAAGCAAACAATTTAAAACAAACAAGAATATAAACTATGAACTCTTAATTCAATTCAAATTAATTCAATTAAATATATAATTCAATTCAACTCAATTTAATTCAATCGCCATCCCAGAAACTTTGCTAATACCTTTTGTTACAGTCGTGTTTATTTCAAAATATCAGAGCTACCAACTGTAACTTCCTAATTATTTGCCACAGAAACTGAGCTCATCAGCATTTCACTGACACCAAAACAACAGAACAGGACAAGTCAGCTATTTATAACTCCGTCATACGAATGATTCGTCCCTCTATCAGAAATCTGCATCAGATTTAATCCGGAAAATAATGAAAAATTCAATTTCTAATCTTTTGTAGATTTTGTACAAAATTACAAGCAAATGGACAAATTTGTGGCTGCAGCGAACGCAATAGATTCATAAAATCAATGCTCGACTTGAGTATACCCGGTACTCTGCAACTGCAAAATATATGCGAATTCAATTTCGAATCATTTGTAATAAAGATTACGTAGTCAAGTTAAGCAAACAGATGAAAGTTTCATTCAAATTTCAACAATGCTCGACTAGAGTATACCCGGTATTGTAAAATACAAATTGCTCGATTTCAAATACGACTCAAACTGTAAGTGTCTATTATTTAATTTTTCATTAACTATGAAAAGGCTTCTCAACGCTCTCTCTCTCTCTCTCTCTCTCTCTCCCTCTCTCTGGGTACATGAAAGAGACAGGATAAACAAGAATAAAATTGTGCGATTTATGAAACCAAAATGATTATAAACCAAATCGAATTAAACACTTAGAAAGCTAAATAAAAACATCTAACTAAAACTGAAATTTACGTAAAAGAAAAAAAAACAACTAATAAAACGCATTTTCAATTAAACAAAACCAAAGCTAAATACAAAGAAAAAAACGAAAACAAAAAAATATATTAAAACGTAAAGAAATGAAACAATTTAATAATTAAATGTTTGTGTTGTTTATTTGTTTGTGTGTCTTCTAAATGTTTAGAGTGTCGAGGTGGAAAGTAATATTTTAAACAAATTGATGGTTTGGCTCACATACATGTGTAATTATGGGACATACATCGTTCGTATGCTCCATTTAAGAATTGAAAAACAAAATGAAACTTCTTCAAGCAATGTGCATGAATGAATAGACGTATGTGTGTGTGTGCGTGTGTGTGTGTGTGTGTGTGTGACGTGTGCTGCTTAAAACAGTTCATTTACATACACATACACACGCACACCCATACACATGCATACTGGTACTACTTGCATACTATAATTGGATTGTTGATCTATACTTACTGAATGTAATCGCTTTAAGCTTGTTATCTCAGCAAATCAAAACAAAACAAACAAAAAAAATATAAACAAAACATGCAAAAAAACTAAAACAAAAACAAACCCAAAAAAATGAGAAAAGCAAACAAATGTTAACAGAAATAAAAATAAAATGCATTGAGTTTTATTTGCAAAGAGTGATTTTTTGTAGTAAAAATATTTTATACACAATTAAGTGCAGAAACGCAGCAAAGGGAGAAACAAACAAACAAACAAAAGAGAAAACGGAGAAGAAAAAGAACACAAAAAAAAGGAATAAAAAAAGAAAAGAAAAACAAAAATAGCGAAATGTTAATTATTACGTATATATTTTTTAAGACAAATTGTTCACATTTAAAACGTAAGAATTGGAAGGAAAGAAGAACAGAACAAGATCGGAGAGAGCAAGGCAGAAAAGAGAAAAGCAAAAGCAAAAGAAAAGGCAGTAGAAGTAATGGAAAGTGAGAAGTGCAAAGTGAGAAGTGAGCAGTGAGACGCGAAACATGTTGAAGAAAACAATTTAGTATTTAAACAAGAAAAACTTTACGGACAAATTAAAACAAGTAAAACAAGTTAACATTACATTGTATAAGTAGTTAGTAATTTAACACTAAACCCAAAGGAATCTAAGCTAAGTCTCGTGGAATACACAAAATGTTTTATATATATATATATAAATATATATATATATATATATATATATATATATAAATGTGTGTGTAAAGAACATGTTGTTTTTTATTATTATTAATGTTATTAAGTTACAATCGAGTACGTAAATGAGCGAAGAGCGAATGCACACATACACACACACACACACACATTCACACATACACACATTGCACATATACATAGATAAGGGCATTTTGTTGAATGTTTAATAAATATACAAACTTAAATAAATAATAACTATGAAAAATGTATAAAGCAAACAAAAGTGGCAACAACACTTAACCATGTTAATCCATGGTATTTAAATAAAAATTGAATATTTAAATATACATATACACACTGACTTACACACAAACACACTCACTCACACACACACACACACACACACATTCACCCATGCATACTATGTCAAAAATCGCTCACAAGTATGTACATACTTATATTCCTTTTAAACTAATGCACGTGACGAAATGAAACATAAATACAAAAGAAACAAAAATAATGATGAATATTAATATAATAATAAATATTATTGAAATATGCATTGTTGTCTTGGTATAAGCAACCAACAACGAAAAGTATTTCAACTTACCACACAATGAAAAAAAAAAAAATAAAATAAAATAAAAACGAATACAATTTTTTAACCAAACAAAAACAAATGAACAACAAGAAATACGAGTACATTCACATAGAACTATATTGGCATTACAAAATCAAACCAAACCAAACCACAACAAAAACAATCCAAAATTAAAAGTCAATCAATCTTATTGAATATGCATTGATGTGGTAGTTACAAGGTGGTCAAAAAGTGGAACCATACATACACGTACATTACGAATATAAACAAACAAACTTGCAATAAATGTGTATACAAAAAAAAAAAAACAGGAAAAACCATTTGAGTTTCATTTTTTATTGAGACAATCGGAAGATTACGTTAGCGTTTGCAATTCAAATTCAAAATACTGGGAATAACCAACAGTTACTTAACACTATATCAGGCAGCTTATTGTCTTGCAACGCATTCATAGCAGTTACCTTTTTTAGCACACAGTCTGCTGGCAGTGCTGCACAACAATGTCATACAAGCACTACCCAACACTTTTTTTGGCTAGCTCAATCCACGCTGCCCGTCACTCGTCCATTTTGTCAACGCTCCCAGCGGCATCCAGAACGTGAGTTTTTTCGGCAGTTAATTTCACCGCCTAAAATTGCATATAAAATAGTGAAATTGCTCTTGAAAAGTGCCTTAACAATTACAATTGCTTGCAAAAACTAAAAACACTGGGGAAACACTTGCATTTTGCATTTTCTCTGTTTTATATGCACCTCGTGAGGCACGTGTGCACTTCTACACTTTGCAAATATGGCGAAGTGAGGTTATGCACGATTGAATGCTACAATTTAATTAATTTGTTGATTATTTCTTATATATTGGAATAATATATTTGCAGGTTTCGTAACTCTTTCACGTTAAAATGTCGGGAGGCTTAGATATTCTGTCCCTCAAAGAGGATGACATTACCAAAATGTTGGTCGCCACCACCCATCTGGGTTCGGAGAACGTCAACTTCCAGATGGAACAGTACGTCTTCAAGCGTCGTGCCGATGGTGTCAACATCATCAACTTGGGCAAGACCTGGGAGAAACTGGTCCTGGCTGCCCGCGCCATTGTGGCCATTGAGAACGCATCTGATGTAAGTTATCAAATTGTTGTTGTGGGATGGAACACTCATCTGTTTGATGTGAACGCGTTGTACATGATGATTTTTATATTATCTTTCGGGTATGAAATTCAATGATTTCAACTTCACCGCTGACATGCAACGCGTCACACTCAAATGCAACACAGTTTACACGTTGCACACTCGCAAGTTCTTTGTTGTCACTGTTAAAACGCATATTTAATCCATTCCAGGTGTTCGTCATCTCGTCGCGTCCCATTGGTCAGCGTGCAGTGCTGAAGTTTGCCAAGTATACGGACACCACACCCATTGCTGGCCGTTTCACTCCCGGTGCCTTCACCAATCAGATCCAGCCCGCTTTCCGTGAGCCACGTCTGTTGGTTGTCACCGATCCCAACACCGATCATCAACCCATCATGGAGGCTTCGTATGTGAACATTCCCGTGATTGCTTTCACCAATACGGACTCGCCATTGCGTTACATTGATATTGCTATTCCATGCAATAACAAGTCGCCCCATTCCATCGGTCTGATGTGGTGGCTGTTGGCTCGTGAGGTTCTCCGTCTGCGTGGCACCATCTCGCGCACCACCGAGTGGCCCGTGGTTGTGGATCTCTTCTTCTACCGCGATCCCGAGGAGGCTGAGAAGGAGGAGGCTGCTGCCGCCAAGGAGCTGCTGCCACCACCCAAAATCGAGGAAGCCGTCGACCATCCCGTCGAGGAAACTACCAACTGGGCCGATGAGGTTGCTGCCGAGACTGTCGGTGGTGTTGAGGACTGGAATGAGGATACCGTCAAGACCTCCTGGGGTAGCGATGGTCAGTTCTAAACCATCCAAGACGCAGGCCCAAGGGTCCTTAAGCGACTGTACAACATAAATAAATTACCATCATTTATGTTTCTTAAGTTACACGTGTTTTGTATTGCTGTGTGCGAGTGGGAGAGGTATATAGCCATAGCACGAGTCTGAGCAGTGCAGCATGATCAGACCCCCTCATAAGGTGCAACTGTTCCATAGAGAACATGACATTCAAGTCGTTTCTATCTGAGGATCATGGAGACCTCTGGGTCTTGCTGAAAAAGCAACTGTTTGTCAGATAATGATAGATTTATCCTCTTGGGGGGCCAAACTGTAGTTATTTTTGCAATAAAAAATATTAATAAATGTATTTTTTATTTCACTTTATACAAATAGAAAACAGTTAATTATTGCTTAGATTTAAAGATACTTTCAAAACCTTTCATTCAATCGATTGGTCTAATCAAATAATAATATGAAAGAATAGAGAATGAACAAAAATATGGTTAGTCAGGCAATGTTATTATAAAAAAAGGTTAATAATGCTATAATAGTAGTGACCGTATGTAATGTGTTGTCTATTTAACAGTACATCTGTAGATAGATGTCCATGCCGTAACCCCGTATTGAATGAATGAAAATGTTTTATTCTTGGCTTTTTCCGTTTTTTTTTTTTTTTTGCTTATTATTAATAACATTTACAAAAATATTGAACGACTTGCTCCAATTTAATTTGAATCACAATTAAACGCACGCGTTGAAATTGCAAAAATATAAATATGATATAATGATTAAAATGTGTGCAGCAGGCGAAATCTTCAACTATATACGATCCCGATTCCGATTCCACACAACATTATACAATGTACAATTACGATGCCATGATTTCATTACAATTACATAAATACAGAGATGAATGAAACATTTGAAGAAAAAAAAAAAAAAAAATACATGTATATTATTGTTGTGTTATTGTTGTAGAAGTATCTATGCATGTATATTATTATTTAGTTATTTAAATGGGTTTGGACGAGCTTTAAATTCCGTCATCTTTCGTAGTTCCCTTTGTTGTTCCAGCTCCTGTTGCTTGCGTTGTTCGTCTTTCTACAAAGTTGAGAGTTAAAAGTAGTTAGTGATCAAGTTAAGGCTTTAGACATCCGAATACATAATATATACAAATATTTAAACTACTTATTTATATGTTTACTACGCCCCTATGACAGTTAACTTCAAGTGTTAATTATTTATTTGTTGTTTCTCTGCCCATTAAGTGTACAGCTGAAACTTTTAATTAACCAGCTGTATTTCAACTATTTTGCCTGCTTTCGCAATGTTCTTCAGTTATTTGAGTATACAGTATTTGAATGATGAAGACATACACAAGTATTACAGAATGCAGGAAGTTGGAATTTCCAGGGTGATTAATCGGGAATTTTATAACGAAATGAGAAACATGAATATCAAATATTAACTGTTTAAGCTGAGGACAGTATGTTAGATACTCGTGTATATATATTATATATGTAAATATAAAAGAGAATTAACAAGTCAGAGTTTGAAGAAACTTATCAATCAATTAACTAGTTATAGTTTAAATATAACTATAACTAACTAGTCACAGTTAACAGAAACTTATTAAATGTAGGAGAATAAATAAGTAATGTACACTCAGCTAGTAATAATATGTAATGTAATATACTTAATGAAAGCTGAATCTGCACTCTCATCTGAATTACGAACTAACTCTCCGTCGTCAGCCGCCTGTAGGCTGGCTAATCTTCCAGCACATGAGTCATATTATATGCAGTACATGTTAAGGCGATTAAGCGTAATTTGGCATTGTACTTTTATAAAAATTATATTGAAATTGCAATGATATGCATACATATATATATATAGATATATACATATATATATGTATATATATGTAGTTTCTGTAGATTTGGAATCCACATGCCAGCCACCGACAAGAACGGCGAAATAACAATGATTACAGAAGCAGCAACGAATAAGCTGATAAGATTAGCATAAAAGTCAAAGCAGATCTTCGACTGGGCAGCTGGAAACACAAGCGATAGCATGAACTAGAACATGGACAAGAACAAGAGCGAGTTTCGTGTCAACTACTATGCGTAGTACAAGTACCAAGTGATCCAGTACCGCATCCAGTGTGTCATCCCGTTTGCATTTCACCAACGATGTTCAACTCCTCAGCAGTTATTGGATACGGAGGCCATTGCAGTTGCGGGTGTCGGATTGGCTGTTGTTGGTGTCGTCCCCGTCGTGCCAGTGCCAATTGAGTCGTCCTGAGTGGACATGCTGTTGTCGCCATAGAAACGCGGCTCGTCGTGCGTCTCGGCAGCCGGTGAAGCGGTATCTTCATCTGTGTCATCATCATTGGAGCTATCGGCACCGCTGGCATTAAGTTTGCTGGCACTGCGCTCCGAGGCATCCGCATCGCAGGCGCCGCTGGCTGGCGTATGTCGCAACCGTTCGTAGCAGCCGTCGCAGACACGTTGCGCCTTGACGCTTTGTTGGGGCAAAAGGAACTTCTTGGACGAGCAGGCCGCACAGACGACGGCGCCACAGTTGCGACAATGATGACGCCGCTGCACAAACGTAAACTGCGTCTTCTTGCAATGCATGCAGATGCTTGCCTCAGCGTCGGGCACCCAAACAGCTGCATGATTCTCCACTGGTTTCTTGCCACTCTTGCGTAGCAAATCCTCCACACACTTGTTGATATGTGCCATCCACTCTTGCTTCTCAGTGCTTGTGGCTGCATAAACGACAAAGGATTTTGTCGTGGTGCGTATATACCAGCCATTATGGTACTGCTGATTGTCCGCTATCGACTCCAGGGATACCTCCTCGAGGGGCATTATATGCTGCTTGTTATACTTCTTCTTGCCAATCACAATATTTCCATAGACGAGAATGTCGTTGAAGAGAAAAAACTGACGTGATTTGGGCCGCTTGCGGCACATCTTTGTCAGCACACCCTCGCCGACAAGGACGCGGCCGGGGACAGCGAGCGGGACTCCAGAGCTGCCAAAACAGCTCTCCACGGAGGCAATGCGTCGTGTATTCAGTTCCGAGTTGACAAGACGATCAACCATTTTGTTTTGGTTCGTGCGTTTACTATTAATATTGTTATTGTTGTTGTCGTAGTTGTTACTGCAGCGAAAGTTGCGCTCAGTTGATTTAGAGCTATATTATAGTTTTCAAATTGTCTACCGTACGCGCTGACGAGACTGAGAGACTGTTGCTTCACTTCACCGTAGCGTACTTCAACTGTGACGGCAGCGCTTCTACTATTATTATTGTTGTTGTTGTTGTTGTGATTGTTGACGTTGTAGTTGTAGTTGTCGCTGCTCCCACTACCACTTTTGTTGTTGCCGTAGCCGTCGCCGTTGCGGTCGCGCGAGAATTTGTATGTGTGTGCGTGTAAAAGTTTGAGTGTGTGCCTGTGTTTGTGGATGGGCGCAGCAGCTGCCTGCAGTAATCCTTTTCGCTAAATATAATTTGAGTTTGTGCTCTGCTCGTATGCCGAAATTTGGTGTATGTTGTTTTATTACGAGTCACGCGTTGTGCCCTTTATGCAATGCACATAATATTACTGTTTTCTACGCCGTCCGTTTACCGAAACGTCATGACTCACACCACACACAAACAACAAGTATGCATACATACATATGTATGCAATATGTAGTAGTACATGTGTATAATACGTGTATTTACGGCCTTACAATATTTATGCGCTATTGCTCACTTTGCAAGCCTACTAAGCTATCAATTTTTGATTGATTTGTACTCAACAAACACTGCTTCAATTAAAATGAAACACCTAAGCTTCAACTTATAATTTAACCATCTGCTAAATTGCAGCTGCTAACGCAAATACGAGTCGATACATGGCTATATTAACGCAATACAGAGTCTGTCTATCGATAATTCTGTGTGCAACACTGTGCCACACATAGTGTGACCAATACATTTCTCTTAATACGACAAGTAAGATTTGATTCAATATGGGAAACTAACATTTACCTCTTTCTCCTTTTGCGCCATATTTTGCTGAACAAAGGCATCGAATTCCCGTCGTTCACGCACGCGCTGATCAGACCGCAAATGGAAAGGCCTCGCCTCCAACTTTATTTTGCGAGCCAATCTGACATCATCTCGCTGCTGCTGCTGGTGATGCTCACTTTGAGATTCCTGCATATACTTTAGGTCTATTGTTTTAACTGTTTTATTATTTTCACGAACCTGCTCCTTCCGCTTGAGCTGTTCTCTATATGAAATCGAGTGCTTAACTGTCTCTGGCGTCACGGGCACTGTGATCTTGTGAACGACTCTCATGTAATCCAATTGTCTATGTATAGCCTTGAAATTGGGCACCGGCCGGCTATGAAATTCCCGCGCTTTTCGCTCCTCTTCTTCACGCTGCCTTAGTGCCTTTTCCTTTTTGACCTGGTAAACTTCCTGGTATTTGTACGCCCTTGGAGCCGAAGCTATAGATTCACAGTTTCCATCATATTTACTCTCAGCAAAAGACCAATTCAGTTTAAGTTGGGGCTTTAAACCAAGTTCAGGCTGTGCATCTGCGTGTTCACCCATTTCCTGGTTGGAAGGAAATATTTCCTTACTTGTATTATTTCGATTAGTATGATTTGCCAGTTCTTGTTGTGAAGAGCCAGTATTCCAATTTAAAGGAAATGTATCACTTTTAATGTTTTCTTTGTTTGAAGGCGCTGATGTCAAAAGTTCAGCTTGTCCATCTGCATATTCATCAATTTGCTGTTTGAAGAGAGATAGTTCGTTATTTGCATTATCATTGGCCAGTATATCGCGGCTAGTATGTATCGCCAGTTCTGGTGATGATGAGCCAGTAATCCAATTTAAAGGAAAGGGATCACTTTGAATGTTTTCCTTTTTTAAAGAAGCTGATGTCAAAAGTTGAGCTTGTCCATCTGCGTATTCATCCATCTGTAGTTTGGAGGGGAATTGTTCCTTATTTGTATCTCGGCCAGTATTGCTTGATAGTTCTTTTGGCGATGAGCAAGTATTCCAATTTAAAGGATAGGGATCACAATTAATGTTTTCCTTGTTTGAAGTTGGTGATGCTAAAATGGCGCATTTTTTATTAACTTAAAACCAGCAAGCGAAGGGAATGTTACGTACCACAGATATCTTCATCATTATTTAAATTTTCATCAATAAAATGAATGTTTTCCATTTCTAGTTTTATGGAATCCTGATTATTAAATATATCCATATTTCTTTTTAACAGAGGTCGCGTCGCCACAAATTTCAAACAACGGGGATACAAAGACACACGCTTCAATTTCACAGGGTTGCAAATAAGATATCGATATTTGCATGGTCACTACAATGACCGCATATCGTTGATATCAATGTTGGTAAATTCAGCCAAAAGAGAAGAAATTTGAATTCTTAAATTCAATTTACTATTTATGAAAATATATAAATCGAGTTTGTCGAAGATCCCACCAATGTCCCCTTGGCATGAGCATATATATATTGTTTAGTTATTTTTATTACTGTAACACTTATAAATGTAAAAATATTACATATTGAAACTGTAATATGTATAAACAAAGATGTTATTTGTATATAAATTTGATATAAACTTCAGAACTGGGATCTATCATAAGTACATCAGTCTTTATGTGCAGTACACGCACATATGTATATAGTTTTATATATATATGTGTATGCACATATGTACAATTGTATGAGATGGTATAAATATAATATAAATGAAAATTTTGCTAAAGTTAAAACTCGAATCCTATCTGGTACCTAAATTTGTCTTTAAGCATTGGTGACACCTAGAAACGCATACTGCGTTTGGAATTTTTATATTGATCTTTCTTATGCTGACGCTTCCTCGGTGTCAACGCAGGCTTGGGAGAATTGTCCACATCAGTTAGAATACTTCCCAATGATTCATCAGGGTCCTCGGAATCAGCAGTGGCAAAAAGCGTACGCCGTACGCTACGAGGTGTCGGCTCCTCGCCCTCATCATCGGTATGGACATAGCGAAGGCAGCGCGTTCGAGGACGTTGAGTTCCGAGTGTCCTGGTCGTGGCTGGAAGCAGAAACTTCTCATAGAGGACTAGGCATATATCGGGAGCCCAATCTGTGTTATATTTAAGTATGTCGCAACGATAACCTAATGTCAGCTTCACTTTGCATGAGTCTTCAAGACTGATGCCACCATCATTGTGCTCATGGAGTGCCTCAAGCATGCCAATAGATTCAATATATTGAATCTTTTCCGAGTTTTGGACTGGTGAACCAGAACGCGGAGGAGTTGCCAACTGGCTTGGACATTTTCCAGCGTCGTCGTCATCGCTCTCGGCGCGTAAATTGCACATTGTGGCAACAATTGTGCTCTTCTTCATTTTCAGACGACGCCGCAGCACTTCAAAGCTGCGTCCATAGCGATTATTGAGAAGTACCTCCTGCGACGCATCACATAAGTTGGCATTTGCAAAGTCTACATGTTTATAACGCCCAGTAATCTGAGTGCGCAGGTAACCCGTGACATCAGCGACGCCCTTAACGCAGCGAGCAAATATGTTGAGAATACAATCCTCTGCCAGCTCCCTGCGCACATCACCATCATCTACGCACTCCACAAACCGACGCATGAATTTTGATGTCACTACAAAAATATTGTCAATTGAAAACTATTTGGAATCACTTCTTAAGTTGTACTTACTTGGTGCATCAGTGCTATGGTCGTTTTCCATTCTGAATGCTTACTTCCTCATATATAATATAAATAATATAAATTTCTTATATGCGCGCATATAAATAATTCCACGCTCTATTACTTCACACAATCTTGCATGTCTCAATATGAAGTAATATATCGATAACTTTGTTCTGGTTATCGATATATACATATTTGTCGCTCAAAACATACATATAACACAAGTGTGCCCAGATATAAAATATCAAACAAAAATACTTTGTTATGTACGTTGCAGAATTAAATTTGAGTTATCAGGCTATATTCAATTTTTATGAAACAAAAATTATATACGAATCTCGAGCGACATTTAATACTTTTTATAGGCTTAGATATGGGCGCAAGCAACAGCAAGCCTCAAAATGTGCAAATGTCCAATACTTCCCCATTTCAAATTAGCCGGGAAGTTTTGGAGCGTGTCGAGAATGCCACTAAACCAGAGAAACCCGCAAATCCCGTTGTCTGTGAGAATTGTAGCCGCACAACAACAACAACAGCTGGATACTCCACTTTGAAGTCTGCGCCTGAAGCGGTTAGCTGTGAGAAATCACCTCAGGTGCAAACGTATCAGCAACCGGTAGCCGTCGCTTCATCATGGGCACGGCGATCCACGGAAATTGAAGAGATGCAATTTAGCAAGACATTGGACCGTGTACACAATTTATTTGGGCAGCCTGTTAAATGGGCCAAGGCCAATGAGTGCTCAGCCGATATTGAGCTAATGGAACAACAATTGATATCCTGTTACCGCCAGTATGGCAGTGAGCCGCTTAAGTGTGCCTCATTGGCCAATCAGTATCACTCTTTTGTCTTCAATAAGCAAGTTGCCGCTGTTCAAAATACAAAGAAAGATGGCCAGGACTTCAAGGGAGCTGGGGACAAGTGATTCCTTCTTCCTATATCGGTCTGACAATAAAATGCTTATTAATAATACAAATATTCATAGCTCGCGTTCCGTAAATAATTTAAATATAACGGTCATATTCACAATGCGAGCTTTATACCATCAAAGCACTAAGCATACAATACATAGAGGTTTCATTTGGTACAAGAAAATGATATCAACATTTTGCTTGACGATAGAACCCCACACTCTCAGCATAGAACCCCAGAGCGTAAAATGCCGAACTGAGAGAGCAAAGCAGAGCGCAAAGTAGAGCGCAGCGAGCGTCGCGAAGCATCGTCGAAATTGCCAACAGTGTGGAATAGACCGCAGAACGGAACGTACAGCCTATGTCGTATGCGCTCTCGTTTCGTTTCTGTGTGTATATTCAACAGATACACACAATCATGAAGTTTGGCAACATTTTATTATTTTATTCTTTCAGGCAAGCGACGTAATCAAATGTGAAAATGCCTCTGTCCTTGCATATATGTCGATATTGACGGCAGCCAAGCATATGCCGCGGTGGCTCTGCAGATAGTGCGGGGTGGGGTTCTATCGTCAAGCAAAATCATTTTTTTGTACCAAATGAAACCTCTATGTATTGTATGATTAGTGGTTCAGTTGTCTAATCTATTCAGTCGCGTAAGCAATTTCGAAGCTGTTAGAAGGCACCTTGATTGTGCGGGACATCGGAAAATAAACAAATCTTGTAAAGAGATACATATTACGAAGAATTATAATTTCTCATACATCAATTACACCATCTGTTTGTATTTTTAGTTGCACGTAGAAAAGGTGAACTAAAATGAATCCACTGAACCAAATAGAAGCGGAACGAATTTACAAACTTACAAAAAGTCCACATCATTTGCTAAAGGATAAAAGAGCGATTATTGCGATTCGCGATTTCATAGAGCATAATGTATTTGGTGATAGCAAACTTTTAAATCACATAGAAATCTATGAGAAATGCGATACATTGCTACAGGAAGAAGAGATACCTCTAACAAAGGAGGCATTCCAAGATTTGCTTCAGTTGGGAATTGGACAAAAGGAGAGACAAGAGCTTCGCAATTCGCTGGGTGGCAACCGGACGACAAGTAACCTCATTATTCAAGAAATCCAAGAAAGCTGTGTTAATAAGGTTGTCATCTTAAAGGAATTCACTGAGTTGACTGACTATATGCTTTCTAAAGCAAAATAATACAGCAAAATTAGCATTTTAAAATATTATTCTGCACCTAAATTATACAAATGCAATCTAATTTTTTCAATTCAATCCCATTTATATATAATAATAGATCTAGCACAATTGGATTTTGTAAATCAAATGTTTTTCAAAAAGGGTTTCTGATGCTCTTGCTTTATGTGAGATTATATTAATTTAATATTTAATTGGTATACATTTTAACTGTTTTTTAAACAAATTCGAATGTAAATATTTGGTCGAGCTACAACGTACTTGTTTTCTTTGGCACGCAGTACATAGCCGAACGCGCACGAGATAGCACGAAATTTCATTTTACAACCCGTATCCGCGCAGTAGTTCATTTCAATAATCCGTTCATTTGAACTTCTATGACAAAACCACTAAGCATACAATACAATGTACCTCTATGTATTGTATGCTTAGTAATTATATTCTTTAAATAAATATACCCCTTGTATCGATGTATGGTGTATAGGGTACTCAAAGCTCGCGAAGCTTTTTGCTTAAATCAGGCGGACGCCGTCAACAGCTGACGCAAACAATTGAGTTTAGTTCATAGTAATTTGTTGTAGTAACGGAGACAGTGCGTCCCGTATACTCATTCTTATGCACATAGTACAAAGTAGCATAACAATAAGTTTTAGTTACGTATTTCGCTAGTTAGACAAGCAAAAATACTAGTATATACTACATATGTGTATAACAAATACACGCACATAACCATATACGTGTATGCTAGATCTTGCATATGTAAGTTTGCGTATTACAAAGCCGCGACGACGAGGGCGACGGCAACTGCGAATACAATCAAATATGTTCTAGTTGATGTTATTATTGTTGCGTGTGGGATGACTAGCAAGTATTCACTCTTTTTTAAGTCATAAACATCAGCATTATCTTGAGTAACGCAAAACCATAATATAAAATCACATGGCATTTCGCATAAGTTTTCCATAACACCGTTACATAAACGCAGTTACATACATACATACATATATGTAGTATATGTATGCGTGCGCAACATTTCCCTTTAATATTCGCAGAACACAATTGTTATGACATATGGCATACATATGTATGTATGTATGTATATGTACATACATACATCTACATATGCCGCGGTTAACGGTTTACTTGACGGCAAGCAGATTTCTGGTCCACAATTCACATTACGGCCCTTCCCAACTATTCGTTAGGTAGGTTTATTCATACATAGGTATGTGTGTGTACATATGTATTTCATAAGTTTATGTCCATCATTTATATATATTTTTTTTGGCATTTAACAAAGTGTCACACCAACCACCCGGCCCCCCTTTCCGCACACCATACGTGTCACCTGCCACCAATTGAGCGACACGGAAACGGAAAAGCTTTGCACGATCGTGCATCAATTGCAATTACATTTTTGCAATTGCATGAGATGAATGTTTTTGGCTCTTCTAATGCTCGAAACTAGAAAATAGTTTGAAGCTTTTAGTATTTGTGCAACCATTGTGAGATTTAGATGTTAATATAACTGATTCATTGACCAAGAAGTCTATAATCCCCAAAAGGAACAGCACCTGCCTCTTAAAAGATAAAAAAGCAAGTACAATATATTACTAGCGACGTCCTCACTTGACCATGGCCAATAAAAAGTATCATAAATGCATACATACATACATGCAAAGCAGCGTGCATGTGTGTAAGTGTGTGAGCAAACAAACGTGCCTATTTATGTACGTGTGTGTGTGTGTGTGTGTGTGTGTATAGTGACAGTGACCTTGCATCTCAGGGTTTGGGGATCTTTGAATTCGCCGTCGCCGTTGTTTTTGCCTTTGCTGTTGTTCTCGCCTTCATCGTTATTTTCGCCTTCGCCGTCGTTGCCAAGTAATTTTTTCTGTAAATATGAAAAAACATATATGTGAAACGCGGTTTCTTGTGATTCGTTAGTTTTTAAGGAATTTGTTATTTGTTGCTGGTTTCAATGGCGGCCCAAGTTGCTAGACAGCTAATTAGCTTTCGGCGCATTCTCTCAGCCAAGGGCAAGTTGCATCCCATGGTCAAGGGAGCCGTGACATATGCATTATTGTGGCCCACTGGCAGTCTGATACAACAAACGGTGGAGGGACGTAATCTGAGTAAGTCTGGCCTACTCTCAATTGAGTTAGCGACTAAAATTGCCTTCACATCGCAGAGACCTATGATTGGGCGCGTGCGCTACGTTTCAGCCTCTTTGGAGGCCTCTATGTGGCTCCCACTCTCTATGGCTGGGTGCGTCTGTCTAGCGCCATGTGGCCCCAGACAAGTCTGCGCATTGGCATTGTCAAGGTGAGTAGGAACGAGAAGTAGGAATACAACTGGCTACCATTGAGAGCTTGTCCACTTTCAGGCTATAACCGAACAAGTCTCCTACGGACCCTTCGCCTGCATTAGCTTCTTTATGGGCATGAGTCTGTTGGAGTTCAAGACATTTGGCGAGGCCGTTGAGGAGACCAAGCAGAAGGCATTGCCCACTTACAAGGTAGAGCAAGTGGCATACACTCCCTAATATATACAACTTATTGATAGGATGCGTTATCCATAACAGGTTGGCCTCTGTGTTTGGCCATTTGTCCAGACCATCAACTTCTCCCTCGTGCCCGAGCACAATCGGGTTGTATTTGTCAGCATTTGCAGTCTAATGTGGATTATATTCTTGGCTTACACGAAAACGCGTCAACTGAGCGATGAGGGGAATGAAATGCAATTGGAGGAAGATTCAACACGATGAATAATATTCGTGAATTCGTTTTCATCTGTTGTCTGTTGTGTATATAATGTTTATATGTATTCTAGAACAATTTTTTAGGCCAATAAAATGCATTTAAGTACACTTGTAATGCTTAGAGTGGCGGCGGCACACGAGCCACAATCAGTTGTCCAATCCAGAGCTGGGAAGTCAGTGGATCAGCGGTTGGAAATGTGGCCACAGTTTCTACAATCCAATCCACATAGGCGGAGACTTCGGTGAATACGCCAGGATAAGGTGGACGTGTGCAGGGCTTTATGCTCCACGAGACGATGCCAATTTGTGTGTCCATCCCAGCGAGCAGCAATGGTCCACCCGAATCCCCGCTGCACTGCCCCTTGCCACCCTCGGGCACACCTGCACAGATCTGGGTAACATGCAGCTGGGCTTGATGTCGACTACTGCACTCCTCATCGCTGAACACCTGGAGCTGCACCTTCATCAGCTTCTGCTGCACAACGCCACCAGTCTGAAAGCCAGAACACCCAACATATATGAGGTGAAATGGAAATGAATCCAATACGAGTACAAACCGCATTTAATCCCCAGCCTGCTAGGACAGCGCTGCTATTGGCCAACGTCTCCTGCAGTGGATCCGGCAAATGCACGGGCTGCACAGCATCAGTCAAGCTGACGGGCTCCATCAGCTGCAGCAGCGCAATATCATTTATATACTTATCCTTTGGGTCATAGCCAGGATGCACATGTATGGCATTCACCAGGGCCACTTGGCTGGCATTCCGTGCAATTACGTTGCTGCCGTATTGCACATTTAGATCCTCTGGCTTCGCACCTCGCACACAATGACCTGCGGTCAGCACCCAGCCAGCATTCAAGAGTGTGGCGCCACAGGAGTGGTGGCCACTTTTCGAGCGACGCAACGAGACCTGCAGATTAAAGATTAAGCATTTGAACTCCAATAAATTGTTCGATTGATTTACCGCGTAGGGAAACTCGCCCTTTGACGCTACAGTTCCATTGACAATTTTGCCATCCTGTTGCTGTTGCTGCTGTTGCAACAAGTTTTGCGTTGCTCTGCAGGTTAACATGCAGACAACAAGTGCAAGTCCACACAAGAGGTAACGCATGTTGTTTGTATCATGGTTGCTTCGTTTCGTTGCATTTTATGCGGATTGTCGTTCTCTGATACGACTCGACTCGACCCGTATTGTCAGAGGCCCGAAAAAAAACCTTTTGAGTTGGCCATGTAGGTTTAGCTGGGAACGGAATCAATTTACATAAATTATATATTATTTACTAACTTTACGATATGTACATGTAGAGCATGGCTTCTTCAGTGCTGCGGCAACAGTTGAGGACTCTCGTCACCAGATACCCCATAGCGCGTGGCATGATATCGTACAGCTTGATTTGGCCAACAGGCAGCCTGATACAACAGACTTTTGAGGGAAAGAACTGGAGTAAGTTAATTGGCAGATACTTGTATTGATAATAAAGAACAAGCTTACATTGCTGTTCCATATACCCCACCCCGCCCTAACAGGCAACTACGACTGGTGGCGCGTCTTTCGCTTCAGCATGTACGGCGGACTGTTTGTTGCGCCCACGCTATATGGCTGGGTTAAGGTACTTGTCTTTTGTAATTTTTGTTAACACTTATTGGCCATGTTTGTTGATATGTTGGCATCTTTGCAGATATCGAGCGCTATGTGGCCACAGACATCTCTGCGGCATGGCATTATTAAGGCCGCCGTGGAGAGCATATCCTATACACCTGGAGCAATGACTTGTTTCTATTTCATAATGAGTTTGCTGGAATCCAAGACAATACAGGAAGCAGTCGCTGAAGTTGGCAAAAAGTTCATTCCCACTTACAAGGTACAGCTAAACAAGACAATAAATGAAAGTCAAACCCAAATATAGTGCATCATAATTTACTGCATAGGTTGCTCTATCCGTCTGGCCTCTTGTGGCCACCATCAACTTCTCCCTGATTCCAGAACGCAACCGTGTTCCCTTCATTAGTGTGTGCAGTCTTTGTTGGACATGCTTTCTCGCGTATATGAAACACTTGGAACACCATGAGGTGGATCAAGTTATATAGTTGTACACTTTAATTTATTTACTTGTTATTACGTGTATTGTTGTTACTAATTTTAATAAATCAGTGGCAGTGATCATTTTATTTATTATTTTCCAAAGTTACCATCTTATATTTGGCAAACAGTGCGACCACACTGCGAATTTGAATTTTGACAGTCGATATGAATCGCCAAACAAGCTTCTATCGCACTAAATATACTATGCGATACTCGTGCTAGTTAGTTATCGCACTAAACGTTATCGACGATTAATCGATATTTGTGCCATCCCCAGCCCCACCTTGCAGTTGGGTGTGTGCATTTGTCTAATTTTGAGTTTCAATTGTTTATACACAATATTTGTTACATTTTCTGTTTAATTGAATTACAAACTAAGTGTTTCCGTCCATAATGCGTAATTTGGGCAAACAGCAGTCGCAGGATACCACCGATAATGGTGTAGAAAAGGGCGACTATCCGCGTGCGACAAGTGAGTGACGCAGCCAATGTTTGTTTGCGTTTCTATATGGAAAATAATTAATATGTGTGAACAATTGTTTACATGCTGTTTATAGATGGAGTCGTATTCGGTTCGATTGTGACGTATGCTAGCTTCTTTGTTATGATTATGTCCTTTTGCTCGCCCTATTGGATCGAATCGTACGAGGAGACCCACAGCAGCTTCAAGAACATGGGCCTATGGCAATATTGTTTCAAGGATTTTGTTTATCCAAAATATGATACGCCCAGACAATTTACAGGCTGTAACAACATATTTTCCCATGTAAGTAAACTGAATACTAATACTGTTTGTATTGTGAGCAATTTCAATTTGAAATCTGTTTCATTAATAGGAGTATTATGTTATACGACAATATCTGCTGCCTGGATGGTTGATGGCAGTACAAGGCTTTGTTACCATGTCATTCATCATTGTGTTCTGTGTGCTATCGCTGCTATCACTCACAATCATACGTCTGCCTCTGAAGGCTGTACTGCAATACGAATGGCTTCTCGTTCGCCTGTCCTACATTGGCACTGCCATCTCATGTACGTATTTTCATTGTCATACATTGTGTTTAGGTATTAATTAAAATTTAATAAAAATTCACAGCTCTGTTTATGTTCTTGGCTGTGTGCATATTTGGTGGCTGTGCCTATCGTCGCGATTGGCTCATGTATCCAAAGTTCAATGTACTCGGCTGGTCATACGCCTTGGCTGTCGTGACATTTATGCTGCTGGGCCTGGCTGCCCTAATTTTGCAGCGAGAGGCTAGACAGGCTTACGAGGCACGCGGGGAACAGAAGAATCTAGTTATGCAAATGGAAATGCAGGAGCCAGGCTATCAGCCACCTCGTCACCATCACAGTCAATCGCGCAGCCTGCAGGGATACATATAAGTGCAATCGCAAGCACCACTTCAATTAATTCCACATTTACCAGACAATATTTACATATTATGCCGTCCATTTTCTTACACTTTAATCGAATATTTTACAACTATTTCGGAATCTCTTTTGTTAAGTAAATAGTGCCTTGGAATTTGTAGTGCAAATTTATATATACTTATATTCTCTTTAGCTATAGATTTGATAGTCTCTCCCATTTAACTATCAGTCAAGACAAGACAAGACACAAAAGCATTTTTTGCATATCAATTATATACTTACATATATTTATAAATCATATTTACAACTAAACTCGAATAACGAACGATGTTCACAAGATTTCTTTGCATTATATACAACAATGTATTGTATTTTTATATTAAAACGAATTGTACAAAATACGTCTACATCTACAAATATGATTCCAATTGATCTGTCTAACAAATAATATCCATAACATTTCTATGTCAATGTCTCTTGTCGCTGGTCTCTTATCTAGCCTCTGTTGTGCTGATAAAATAGTCACCGACTGATTGCCAATTGGAACACTTCGATGTCATGTCGATTCTTTGGTATTTCAGTTGGGAAAGTACGCTGACTGAGTTCGGTTGAGACAGCAATTCAAACATATAAATCTTTAATATTTCTTCTTTTTCTTTTTCCGTTTTCTCTTTTTTTTTTTTTTTGTTAAGTTTATAAACAATATTATGCACATTGTGTATTTTTTGTGCATATGGCTTT
The DNA here is from genome assembly GCA_018901825.1 of Drosophila funebris. Taxonomy (NCBI): domain Eukaryota; kingdom Metazoa; phylum Arthropoda; class Insecta; order Diptera; family Drosophilidae; genus Drosophila; species Drosophila funebris. Next base: position 4,208,407 of record JAEIFK010000455.1, on the reverse strand, counting down.
TTATTTGGGCCGAAACGTGTAAGTTAAAAGTTAAATTAGACCGTTGTATACAGAGAGACAGAGAGAAAGAGAAAGACAGAGAGAGAGAGAGACTCCCGATGTTCGTGTAATTATTGATAGCGACTTTTATCGAACATCCCTCTGTGCTGACTTCTAATCATGCTTGTCTATTGGCTCAACAAAAGCGGAAATTGTCGTAAAAACACAGAATACAGGCATGAAAGAGATACCGCGGCAAGGCCGCGCTTTAATGAGGCCCGAAACAGGCAGGCAGCTGCTTACAAAGTGCAACTAACATTTCTCATCTTCTATCTCTGTCGGATATGTTTTCTACCAACTTTGATATTTATCAATGCATTGGCAATGGTAACACAATTCCAAATTTGTGACAAGAGCAGGCCTCGTTGACCTAAAGAAATAATATATATTCTTAAACAGTCTCAATAGTCTGTTTTGTTATAAACATCTGCTTGCTACAAATTTGAAACTCAAGTGTTTTACTGCTTGTCTGATCACTTGTGTTAAGAGAAAAGTCAAAAGCTGTGGCTACACAGCGCACTGCTTGCAGACAAGCATTACAGGAGCAGCTTTTGCAAAGAACAGTTGATCACTTGTCACGTTAAGTGGAAAGCAGTTGCAAAAAATACTCTTTGTAGACCGTACACAAACGTTTCACTGCTTGCATGAGGTGCCAAAAGGAACCAGTTGAAATTTATAGCACTGTTTGTAAAGCGCATCTGCACCTGTACTGCTTGCCAGATCAATTTTGACGAATGTGAAGCGAAAGCAGCGTAAATTCCTTTAAAAAACTAAACTGCTTGCAACAAGCATATCCCAGCAACCGTTTTATTTAAAGGAAATCTTGTACTTTTTGTATATTTCGGATAAATGATATATAAACATTGCTCCTTGACAGTTGCAGAACAATCAGACCCCACACAGAGGCAGACGCTGGAATCCCGCATCATCAATGGTACAGTGGCTAGGATTAATGAAACAAAGCATCTCGTATCCATTCGCCTGAGGAAGTACGACAGAAACTTTGGCAGTGGCCACATCTGTGGGGGATCTCTGATTGCACCAAACAAGGTGTTGACTGCCGCCCATTGTCTGTACAAGTGAGTAGAGAATCACTCAAGGTATATTATCGTAAGCTAAGAGAGATCTTTGCGCATTTACAGCACAGGAAGAAAACGTTATCGGAAACCAAGTGAGTTTGTTGTCGTAATGGGAACTCTCAATCGCTATGAGCGCAACAATGGCACCATTGTCTCCGGGGTCAGTTCCATAGCGTATATGAACAGCTTCAGTCCGGACAGCATGCGTGATGATGTTGGTGTCATCTTCCTAAGGAACGGTCTGTCCACCAATCGTAGTCATCCCACTGTCTCACCCATCGAACTTGCCACACAGCCAGCACCCATGGGTGCCACATGCGCTGTTGCTGGCTGGGGTCGCACCGAACAGGTGAGTTAACCCAGTCGCCAAGTAGTTGATCCTCCAATCCCAATCGCTTCCATTAAAGAACTCCCTCTCCAATGTCTTGCTCATGGCAAATGTGAGTACAATACGACGTCAGACTTGTGGCAGCATCTATGGCAATGGCATGCTGCCCGGCATGTTGTGCGCAGGACGCCTCCAGGGGGGCACCGACTCCTGCCAGGGGGATTCGGGTGGTCCTCTGGTGTATGAGGGGCGTGTCATTGGTGTCGTCTCCTGGGGTTATGGCTGTGCGGAGCCGGGTTTGCCAGGCGTCTATGCGGATGTGCAGTACTATCAACAATGGATTCTGGAGCGGAATGGCAGCTCTAGACTGTGGACGTGGCTCTGGTTCTGGCTAGGATTAGGATTCTGTTATGGGATATATTAAGTGGAGGCTACAAGTGAATAAATTAATCTATAGGACAAAAGTTTACCTTTTGAACCTCCTACGCTCAGCTTTCCCCGCTAAACAGTTACATCAACTCCCTTCCTCTCCTACTATCTACATCTCTTTCTAAACTAATTTGAGGAACATTTGAGGAAGTTGACTGGAAATCTCTCAACAACACCCTTCCCTCCCCTGCGATCTGCATCCCTTCTCTATAGGAGAAACGTTTATGGAAATTTCCTCCCCCTTTTGGGCACAGCTCCGTCCGCTTAACAAGCAACAAACATTTATTTACAGTCAACATACACACATAGAAACGTTAATAAAACTGGGAAAACTGGAAAAACTGTGGAAAATCGCATCAAATCCAATCCTATCCTGGACAGAGATTAACAGTTGCAATTGCGACGTGTAGGATTGTTTGTGTTCGTCTGATGGAGACGTACTAGATCCGGGCCGTACGCAATGTTGGGCAGGCGACGATTTTGGGTCATCAACAAGGAGAAATCGCGATTGCCGACAGCATTCTCGATGCGTTCCATTACGCGACCCACAAGCAACTCGACAGCCTGTTGGATGTTGGCACCGGTGCAAGCGCTCGTCTCGATATAGGGCAAACGATACCGTTGCGCCAAGGCGGCCACCTGTTCCCGACTGACGACACGCAATTGCAACAGATCGCACTTGTTGCCACAAAGGACCACGTCCGGATCCTCGGTGTAGGCATGCATACGCAGCTGCTCCAGCCAGTTGGTGATCTCCAGAAAAGATTTCTGGCTCGTTAAGTCGAAGATCAGCAGAAATCCCATGGCATCCCTATAAAAAGCTGTTGTCAACGAACGGAAGCGTTCCTGTCCTGCCGTATCCCAGATCTGCAAGTGGATGCGATGGCGACGTCCGCGTGAGCTATAAACCTGATGAGGAAAGGATGAGGATGAAGTTCATCATTATATTGGAAAAGAAATGAAGCTCATCTTCAAGTCGTAAAAAGGATGAAGTTCATCATCAACTAGAAAGTGGGATAAGCTCATCATTATGTTAGGAAAGGGATGAGGATGTATGTAGTTATTCTCCAAGTCAGAAAACGATGAAAATTACGGTCATCTTCTACTCGGAGAAGGGAGGAGAATTAATCTAATCATTAGGATGAAGTTCATCTTCAAGTAGGGAAAGATATGAGCATGAAGTTCATCATTATGTTGGGAGAATGGATTAAGATGATAATCTTCTTCAACTCCTAAAATGAATGCAAATGAAACTCATTCTGGAGCTCGTTCTTACCAGTCGCTTCTCGCGGAAATCAATGCCCACCGTGGATATGAATTGGGTGTGAAATCTGCCGTCCGTATATTGATAGAGCAGACATGTCTTGCCCACGCCTGAATCGCCGAGTACGAGGAACTTGAGTAAATAGTCGTAGTCAATGTTAGCGGTAGACATGGTGGCTGTGGCTCTTCGTGTAAAAGCCAAAAGAGAATCCAGTTGTGGGTGCTGTCAGTAACATGAACTTGAGTTGGGTCATCTGCTGTCGGAGTCTGACCACAAAAATGAAATGAAATAAAATGAAACTCATCATAATTGCAAAGCAAGCGCCATTCCATACACACACACGCACACACACACAAACAAGTTGCAAGACATTTGCAAGCAGTTTTCTATTATTGTGCATCAATGAGCTTTTTGTCTGGCAGGCAACAGGCAGCTGGGGAAATGATTGTGAAGAAGAGGAAGAAGCTGCCAAAAGTAGCTTCTTTCAAATATTTGAAACTCATTAAACTCGATTTATTGATTTTCTGCCCAAAAAGCATAAAAAGCCTATTCAAATCTTGATTGAATGTACGTGTGTGTGTGTGTTGTGGGTGTTGTGTGTGGTTCGTGCAATGTGCTTACCAAGATTTCAAAGCGCACATTTTTGCACAAGTATTTCAAATATTTTACCGTACTTTTGTTGTTGTAATTGCAAACAAATACAAAAACGTATATACACACACACACACACATACAAATATAGATAAAAGAAAGCAATGTTAAGGGGAGCGCAAAGCGGATTATGGGATCGCAACGAGTGCCTGGATGTGGGTTGTGGGTTGTGGGCTGTGGGTGGTAAGTTTTATGAAAGGTGGGAAGCAGAAAAGGACTTAATGCCGCCCAAAAATAGACGCAGGTTTAGAAAGCAGGCAGCGAATGAGTGCGACAGAGAGGGGGAAAGAGATAGAGAGAGGGGGAGCTAAAATAAAAAAGAGGTTTATAAACAAAGCTGAATGTTGTGCGCTCTTCATGTGGCAGCTGCCACTCCTGTTGAAGACATAGAGGTTGATGATGGTGTGGGTGATGTGGGTGGTGAGGGTGGCGAGGGGGGTTAAGCTGACCTTGTCAAGTGACAAGGCTTACACTGTATAAAATCATAAATTTAGATAGATATACAAACAAACAATCGTACATGCATTGGTAATGCAGCTTTTTTGATTTAGTTAGCTTATTGATTTAATTCTCTAATTAGGCTGCTTAAGATCCAATTCAATTAAAAGCAAGTTAAGGACACACACAAGCAGATGCACACAATTATCTACAATGTGGGTGTGCGTGTGTGTGTGCTCAAGAGGGGTGTAATATAGGCGGGGGTGTGTGTTGCCAATGCATGCCTACTACTTGTTGCAGTTTCCATCCATAGTCCTTGGCATTGAGGGCCAATTAAGTTGAAACTGTATGCATATGGGTGTGTGTGTGCGTGTGTATGAGTGTGTTCTTGTGCGTGTGCGTGTGCAATTGCAGCTGCAACATATATCTGTGCATAGAGTTTATAAATAAATCGAGCTAAATGTGTGTGTGGGGTCATGTTACTTACCTGGCTCTTGCATTGCCCACAACGAAGTGTAGATAACTTAATTACAAATTACATTATTGGCATAAAGGATACTGTGCATGTGCAAATACACAAACACATGCAAGACTCGACTGCATTTTCACTTAAATTTACGTTGATTTACGCTTTGGCGCGCAAAAGTATGCAACAGTTTTTGAGCACGTCACACTTGTGAATTCAATTTGTTATGCGAATTTAATCAAGTTGTGATTAACATCAATTGCAAACGCAACTAAGATGCCTGCTAAGATGGTGTCTTAAGCGCGTGCGATTTGTTTACACTCGATTCTTAGACTACAGCATCCACAAGCAATGAGGGCGACCGAACCAAAGGGATGCGGAGCGTTGTCAGTCACAACATGTTGTTGCTTGGCAGGTGAAAAGGCAAAAGCAAAAGCTTCAAGCAGGGCGGCATTGATGCCAGCTTGCGCATCGAAAGCGCTACATTTATCGATAAGCTGCAGCAGCAGTCGGCTTATCGAACAGGCAGCCGCTGCTCGATAACAACTATCGATAGGTTCGTCATTGGACGCGCAGTTCAAATATATGAGCAACAGCCGGTAGCTAATTTATTTCAATTTATTTTAAATGATATTTGATGTTTAATTAACAATGTTTCATTTTTATTTTTCCTTTTAAGAAAAAAACACTTAGTTTTTAAGAATCATGCTGTAAATATTAAATTTTTAAATCATTTTCTTTCGCGGCGTTTTTGTTTGTTTTTTTTTTTTTGTTTTTTTTGCGCACTCATTACCTCATTATAGTTCCTCATTACAGTTGCAGTTGCAGTTGCACGGCTTAAACTTTGCAGCTAAACATTTGTTAATTTGCAATTTTTCTCATTTCTCTTCATTTTTATTATTTTATTTTAAATGTTTTTGTTTTTTTTTTTTTGCTACAGCTGACATCAAGTACATTTGCTTATGATTTGCATATATGCGTTTATTTTGCCATTCTTTTGTTTTTGACTGTATTTCTAGATTAAACATTTAATACGAAATCATGTCTATGAAAATACAGCATTCATAAATGTATATATTAATATATATTTATTTATATATAAATCTATATACCCTTTTCAATGCTTTGCAAAATTTGAAACAAAAATAGTCGAAGCTGGATCGTTTTTCCATTTTTTTTTTTGTTTTTCTTTTTTTTTTTTTTTTTTTTTTTTGATGAATCACTTCAACAGAAAGCGTCTGCTCTTTTATAGTACATGTTTAAGACGATACAAATATAGATGTTTTTGCATATACATATATATATATATATATATATATACATACATATATATACATACATATATATTTAAAAAAAAATGTATTAATTTTTTGGGAAAAAAGTAATATACATTTTTAGTCGAAATATGCAAAACCAATAAGCTGCATTAACAATGTGTTTGTGTGTGTGTCTGAGAGAGTTTTTCAACAGTTTGTCAATAATTGTTTATAAAAATTGATTGAATTTTTTCTTAAATATGTATTTATGTAGTTCTCTTATGTGAACAGTATTCGCATAATTCATACGTTATATAGGACTTTGCAACAACACAATTACATATTGATGTATTTAAATTCATTATAAGTATGTATACTGTAATGTTTAAAAGTATGTGTGTGTGTGTGTGTGTGTGTGTAATTGGCAAATTAACCATAGCAAATCCAAATGAATAAAAATGTAAATGTAAATGCAAGTGCAATAAAAACCAAAATGAATAAAAATACATTTTAATTGTAATATATATAATAAGATATGCAAGCTAAACACAAAAATAAACATAAACTTTATAGTTCTGAGTGTGAGTGTGTGTGTGTGTTGGTGTAATAGCTGCAACAATGCATCAAAATTACAAATAAACGACGCACGCGCGCCCTTTTACTTGATGTGGAAGTAACAATGAGACAGAGAGAGTGAAATTGAGTGAGAGAGAGCGAGAGAGGCATGCCTAGAACTGCATCCAAATGATTGACTTTTCTCTGGCGCGTTTGACAGAGAGACTGAGTGTTTGTGTGTGTAAGAGAGAGGGAGGGTGGATGAGACATAGCAAGTCCGTCTGTCTGACTTTTCTTTGTCTCTGTTCGTCCATCTGTCTGAGCTTCCGTGTGTGTGTGTGTGTTCTGGGATTGACTTTTGACTCCGTATTTTGTATATTTGCAATTGCAATTTTGCTTACGATTATTATTTTTGTTTTTTTTTTTTTTTTAGTTATTTACTGATTTTGTTTTCTTTACTTTAACAATTACATTATCTAAACATGTGTCCTTCTTTATGTGTATATATATGCGTGTGTGTGTGTGTGTGATTACATAATTTTGGTAGCTTTGATGGCCGAAAACAAATTACAAAATTTGCTCATTAATAATAATTATATGTTCATATTGATATTTTGTATTAATTGCTGCTGTTTGTTGTTGTTGTTAATTTCAAAGGTAAAACATATTATTATATAACAGAAAGAGAATTGTAATTTAAAATGAGCAATTTATGGAACCAATTGTTGCTGTTATTGTTGTTGTTGTTAAACTTTCGAGAGTTTGCCACTGTAATAAAACATGATGTGGCTGCTGTTCTTCTTGTTCTTCTTGTTGTTGTGGTGTTTGCTGCTGTTGTGTTCGTTGTTGTTGTTGTTGTTGTAGATGTTGCTGATGTTACTGTTGTTGCTGTTGCTTCTGTGTAATTATGGCATTCAGAGCAAAAACTTGCCCAGCAACAGACCCAATATAGCCGCAGCAATAGCAATTGCTATATAGAATACCGGAATCTGTTTTTCAGCTAAAGCTGGAGTATAGGACTCGTTGATTTGCTTGGTGGCCGTATAGCTCCGATAGCGTGTGATTTGATCCTGTTTAGAAAGAGACGGAATATGAGCATAAATAGATAGATGTATATTGATAATATGCAAATGTGCAACTACCTTCAAGTGAAGATTCTCTTTTCGCAGATCAGTGTTGACATCACGAATCTCCTTAAGCTCGGCCGCGAGGGATTCAACATGCTCCGCAGCATCGGACAAATTCGAGGACTGCAACAAAGATAGAAAGAACACATACAATTTGAATATGAAGCAACGATTACAGGTACACAATGCTTAAACGCACCTGCTCCTCTATGGACAACTTGGGCGCATCGCTCTTTTGCGAATCGGCGATACTTAGATTAACGGGAACATTAGTGCCCACACTGTCGCCAGCTGTAGCGGTGCCTCCACTGTTGTTCTCTGCATTTGCCTCAGCAGCCGGCATTTCAAACACACACTTTAGCTTAACGTCCAGCAGCTGTTCGGCTTCCAATTCCTTCCACTGTAATACAGAAGAGTGGTCTTAACATGTTCTACATTAAGATAGTTAGGGCTTAGATAGCTTACCAACTTGTTTAAATCAGTCAAATCGGCATCCTGTGGTGAAAATACACTCTGCACCATGAACTTGTGCTTATTCTTCTCCTGCTGATCATACATAAAGGGCTGAAGACAAACTGAAGACAAACAAAAGATCGTTGTTATTGTTATGCTAATCCACAGGTTGTTAGCACTGTTGTACTTACTTTCCACCTGCGTCGTTCGATAAGGCGCAATCTTGCCAATATTTGGACGTACACAATAACGCTTAGGAGCGGTGGTCTTGATCTTGAAGATCAGAGGCATGGACGCATTATTTCTCAGTGTCATAACCGTCACCACTGGCCGATTAAACGGACCTGTAAATAACCAGTTAAGAGTGGTATGTTCAATTACAACCTGTTACAATCCTCAAACTGGTAGAAAGCTCACTTTGTAATCGGGCTTAAACACACAATATCAACATCTATCATATATTTTTTGTAACACATATTTCTTATATTGAGTATGAGTATTTCTTCTTATATCGTTGCAAAGACGCAATAACGCCTTAAAGAAGGCGTGGCATTCTAATACCTCTATGCATGGCTGGTAGATAAACAAACGATAGGTCTAAAATATAATGCAAGGGTATCAAATCTTCCCCTGGCCCGAAACTCACTACATTTTAGTGCTATAATTATTAAATATTTCTAACTAAAATATTTCTAACATAAAATGTGGCTTAAATAGTTTAACAAATTATCAAAATATAATTATGTTTATTTTTATAAAATAATAAATAACAAATTTCCGGTAATATTACATTGACTCCGATTACGTTGACACAGCTTCTGCTGATGAAAAAGTCAGGGTATTTAGGGCCCAAAGCAATTGTTAGGTTTTTCATGTCAAATTAATTCAATTAAAAGCAAAACACACACACAACATTCACATGCATAACTACAATATGTGTATACACACACAAAGAGGGCAGAGAATTTCTTTGGTTTTGAAATTGTTTCGGTTTTAAGGAAAATTCATTCAACGAGGCATCCAATACACACACACACACACACATGTGTCTTTGCGTGATGCGTGTGTGCGTCGACGATCGGCATTATGGTGAATATTACACACACACGCAGCCCAATACATGTGTATGTAAATCGCTCACACTGCACAGTGGGGACAATTTATTTGCATTTGCATTTGCAAAATTACATACAATACGAGCGCCACTTGCTTGCTCACAGCTTTTACTTAAGTATGCGTATGCGAAAGCTTTTGACCTCGCCATCAGTGTTGACAATTAGCAACTGTGGGAAAAAAAGCACTCATAGACATTAGTGGGACACTGTGCGCATTGAAAATCAAACGGGCTGTCATATGCATTGTTGGTGTTATTGTTGTTGTTATTTGGCCAAAATTCAAAAAGTAAAAGGAAAAATGGCTCATGAAAAGTGTCTTGAGTATATAAATAAAATGTTAGCCAAAAACGCGGCGACAAAGGTTTCAATGAATTTAGAAGCACCAACTCAAGGGAGAGGAAACTGCTGCGTAGAGCGGCAGCAACGACGGCGATGGCCGCGGCATTTCCAAAATGAAAATGACGCTGCCTGCTGTTGGCAGCAACATGCCAAAACAGCCGCACACACAACACGTAGTAGACTAGAAGAAAAAAATGTCAAAAACTAAAGCAACAACATGAAAAGCGACAAATTATTGATAAGCTGTGTGAACAAACGTAAAAAAAAAAAAAAAAAAAAAAAAAACTAGCGTAAAATAAATAGAGAGAGAAACAAAATGACATGCGGCCCTGTGTGTTTGCATGTGTGCGTGCGTGTGAACTTTGCAGTTTGCTCCGCCGCCGCCACCATCAATATTAGCGTCAGCGCTAGCGCCACTTTGCTGCACTGTTTACAATATGCATTCTCATAGTGTCGCTGTGATGATGATCGATACGCCGCCACTGCCACTGCCACATAGGAATGGCCTTCTCTTTTCCTAGACCACGTCAAGTCCAAAACAAAACATTTACAATTGCATGTGCAAATGCAGCTTAATGTGCTTCTTCTTCTTTCGCTATCTACTCCTAATTTACACTCAAACTCACTCACACTCTCACACATATACGTGTCTACACTTACCAACAAAGCGCAACTCATGCTCTGGCTCAATGGTCAGCGGATTTACAAATCGTGGTGTTTGGCTCATGTTGTTTTTCTTTTTTTTTTTTGTGGTTGTGGTTGTTGTGCTACTGCTGCTAATAACTATATACGTCACTGCTATATGCTGCCGTCTGCTTTGTTGTATTCTGTTGACGCTTCCTAAAAAAGAAAAACGGACAATGGACAGTTGGAAATTTGCAATTATTCATAATTTCATGTTTGCCTACCTTGTGTTATTATATCTTTTGAAATTTATGTGAAGATTTCGGATTTGAATTTTGATTCGTTTAGCTTAGCACACTTTGAAGATTTTTTGACTCGAATCGACAAATTTTGCTTTCGATTTCGCTTGTTTTTTTTTTTTCTTCTTCACTGCGCTGCTTCACGTCGTCGCCGTTGCTCGTTCTTGTCGTCGCTATGGTTGTATGTGTGTGTGCTTTGTGGCTGTGTAGCCACCAAAATATCGGTAAATGTATGCGCAAAAAATTAAACACAGGAGGTTGTTGCGTGCAAAAAACGACGATCAACGTGTTGTTTGCAATGCACTCAAGCCGCTAATGTCCAATGTGGTTAATACGCCTGGCTTTCGATCCGACTTCACGGAATTTCACGCACTTTAGCTTCGTACTTTTCACAGCGAAATTTTTCGTATGCAAAAAAAAAATTCAGTCACCGCCGTCATACATATGCACGTCAGACGCATGCGTCAACCATGGCGTACCAGACCAGCCGGCATGCCGAGATGCCAGATTGCTTAAAAAGCGTAGTGGCAGCATTGGCAAACAACATACAGCAACTCTGCGCAATCCACGATTAGTCCGGCAGCACATCGTTTAGGAACAGGCGGCAAATTCAAATTACTCAATTTTTGTTATATTCGAGACAATTTTTAATATTTGTTTAATCATAAATGTATAAGGATAAGTGTATATGTAATTATTTATATAAGTGCTGTAATACTTCATATTTTTGCGTCTCTAATTATCAGCCGGCTTGCTAAAATTATGGGTAGCAAGTTGTAGGATCTTCTCCTCGTCAACGTTCTCTGTCGTATTAAGTAGAGTTTTAAAATTGGCGACGGCAAGAACAACGTGGTCTGTCATCAGAATCTTTGGCGTCTGCAACAGATGCTCGATAAGGCAAGGATAATCGCTTGGTTTAGCGGGCTTAATCAACACATCGTTGAAGGCCTGCATGTAGCACTTGAATAGGAAGCCATAGGCTTTAAGGGCGTTCGATGAGTTAACCAGGTCAACAGCCTGTGAAAGCTCATTCATCACATCCCGATCAATCTTATGACGAATGGCGTCACTCAGCAGCTTTATGGCCTCCAAGGACGAAGCCTGTGCCAGCAACTGCAAGGGAAGTTTTCATATACATCCAATGTGAAGATTATGGAAGGGGATTTCCCCAGTCTTACCAAGGAACATTCATTTGCCTGGAGAGGTTTCCCGCCTACCAAGAACATTGCCAACTGCTCGTCCTGCCACAGATGCTTGTGCTTTAAAGTTTGCAACAGCTCATCGACTTCAAGCTGCAGATCTGGAAAAGATTTGAAAGGATTTTCTGGAATTATCATCAGCATTCTCCGAATACTTCCTGTATCTTCACTCACTTCCGGAAATGCTTAAGAAACGTGGCATGTTTTTGACATAGTATTTCATGATAAGATCTAGGATCTGGATGCGTGATGCATCAAAGTTGCTGAGATTGCCACGCAGCTGATCCATGGAGACAATCAACTGTGAGGTTAGAGTCCAATTGTAGGCACGCCACCATCCAAGTTTCCTCATTACGGTTGCACACTTTTTGGCCATCAGTATCTTCCTGCGTCCATGACTCAATTTACGCTCCCGCTGACGTTGGAGCTGCAATCGCTTCCAGCTGCTCGAAATGTGACGCTGCTCGATTACCTCCAGTTGGAGAAGTGTCTTCATCAATCTCTCCAGAACTGGATAGTTCAGGGACTCGTTGAACTTGGCCACGCCAGCGGCAAGAGATGACAGATAGTTGCTCTGGGCCAGCTGCAGATTTATGGACAGATCCGTTATGGTGGAGCTACTGAAATGCTGGTTGCCAATTAGAAAGATTGGCAGCTCATATAGTTGCAAGAGGAAATCCACTTGGGATGGGGAACGCATCAGCAAGCGTTCGTCCAGCATCAAGTGCTTCACAGTGTTCTCCAAATGATGCTTGGCATGAGCAGCACACTGGACAGCGATGCGCCAATAGAGTTGGGCAAAGCGTGGATGGGCCATGCCCAGTTGGGCAAGGGACAGCCACGTTTCCTGCGGCTGCTCAAAGCAGAGATCAAGAAACTTAAGGAGCGGGAAGCGCTCAATGGAATAGTTCAATGTGTTGAAGAATGAGATGCGTTGCGCATCTGAATTGTCGAGATTAAAGTGGAAATCCTGTAGCATGTCGCGTTTTTGGAGCAACTCCAACTTTTGCTGGGCATCCGTACAGGATTTGTAGATGGGCAAAAGGACATGGCGCACGAGCTCATCATATGTCTCAACATATTCATCATCCTGCTCATCATCGTCTTCTTGCTCCATTTGCAGCTCCTTGAGACGCATCACCTGGAGCAGATGCTCGAGTATCAAGTGGGCATGGGATAATCCCAATAGCTTCACATGCTTTGTCATGCTCTCGACGCATTCATCGCTGCCAAAGGCAATTGGTCGTTGCATCAGTTGAGTCAGCCCGGCGAGCAGCTGCTCATCGCTCGTGTCGCCCAGCTCTCCATCCAGAAAGCCAAGCAGCTCCCCTAGAGTAAGCGTCTCCAGGCGCTGCTCGAAACTCTGTGCGCCATCCGCAAAGTTCGCCAGCTGTGAGTGCAGGCCGTGTGTCTTGAGTGTGTCATCCTGGAAGCTAAGCAGCTGGAGCAGCTGCTTGGACTGATTGCATATGTGCGCCTGCAGATGGAAGAGCAGCCTGCCCGAGGGCAAATCATGCCAGCTCATGTACGTATCCACACTGACTAGCGGCAGCAGACGCTGCACGGTATCCATCAACTTGGCAGCGAATGCGCGCAGTTTTGGCATCACATTCTCCGGCACATCCAATGCGCCTGTGGACACTGGCGTGGAACGCAATGCATAGACAAAGTAATAATCAGGCAACTCGAGCTTGACGTCCAGAGCACGGATTGCTTCCAGCACCACGTCGAGAAGTTGCCGCATAGCCTCGCCCAAATAGCGATGACGTCCGCCAGTGGATCGTATAAGACGCAGACGCTCCTCACTATCCAGCAGATGACGCTGCAGCATACGCGGAGCATTTTGCATCAACGTAAAACTGACATTCGATCTTTGATAGCAAATGGATTTGGTAACGGCGCTGAGAGCGCCACAGATTAGTGGCAACATCTCGTGTCGATCAGTGACCAAATGGGATAGCGTCTCGTTGAAGCAATCAAAGTACTGTGATGTCAACCAATTTGGTCCACAGGCCAGGAACTCAAGAAATTGTTCTGACATCCCGCACTCCAGAGCTAAACTCACGGTTACGAGCTGCGAGACATGGGCCGGCCATTGATTCAAGAGGTGCACACACTGTGGATTCCAGCGAGCCAATTTGGAGTCCTCTTCGCTCTTTATGTTGACGCTATTCAGGATGAGGTACATCATTGTACCACGAAGTTGATCCACATTGGAGCCCGGCGTTGCTTTTGTCACCAGCTTGTCCTCGTCCTGGGGATCAGGCTGCTGTTCAACGAGGCCATGCTCCAGCAGCACATTGTTAACACGACGTGCCAACTCCTTGATGTTATGCTCATTTCCTAACAATAATCACAAAAAGTTACAATAGTTGAACCAATAATAAAGTGTAAAGCAAGAATGCAACTTACCGCTAAAGTAATTGAATGTGTTTAGTTTCTTCTCATGGTTATGATAGTTTGTGAATTCGAGACGTATTTGATTGAATATTTCACAATTGTTCAAAGGCTGCAAGTCCTCCATTGTAAAGTTAAACAAATGACTGCAACAATATTTCAATGTTGCCGCTTCTTAATTATTGCGCTGTAAACAAATTCGCCTTATGATAGATGATAGATAATGTACAAGGTTACCCCGCACACAAGTCAGTTATTTTAAGTTAATAAGACTACAAAAATGAATGACAGTAACAAATGAGGTATTTTCAAATGACGCCTTTCTTCAAGTAAAGACAAATTCACTTCTGCACTTTTTTTTAAAGGCATTTAAAATTGCGCAGTTGTCCCAAAATGCAATCTTGTGACGTCATAGCGCACGCATATCGCATGTCGATACAAACAATCGGCGGCAGGCAAACAGCTGACTGCGATAGCAATAGCTAAAGGTCCGAATATCGCCCGGCCGTAGAGTAAAGCAACGGCTGCAAAAACCGCGATACAACTGCGAATAGAACGAAGAACGTGTGCAGCGGACGGAGAAAAGTGGGCCAGCCAAAAAGAAAAAACAAAAAAAAATGCAAATGGCCACTAGGTAAGAGCTTCTCACTGCCAACGATTGACTGGAACTGAGACCTGGGTTACCATGGAATTGCGTGAGCTGCGCAGTACTGGCTCCACCGGCAACAGCAACAACACATGCAGCACCAACTGCAGCAACATCGATAGCATTGTTGGAGCGGGGAGTGCCGGCGAGTTGGATGGCATTTGCATTGGCAGCGCTGCAGGCGCCGAAGGTGGTGTCCAGCGTATGCCGACCAAGGCCGATCTCTTTATGGAACAACTGAATGCAACGAATGCCAAAAAGGTGGCATTACTGCTTGTCCTGGGCTTTGTGCTCTATCATGGTCTGCTCAATTGGAATTATGGTGCGTAATCGATTTATCGAGCCTCGATATATGCGGCGAATTTAACCTTGAAAATCGATCTTTAAATTTCAATTTGAATTTGAGTTTGAGAAGTAAATTAATTTTTTTTTTTTTTTTTTTTGTTGGTTTGCTTTTAACAGGGAGCGACTCCTGCCAATGGCTGCTGTCGAAGGGTCGCTTCAAGGGCGACAATGAGTGGCAACCGTACGGTTGCATGATGCATAAATACTCCTACACGTGAGTATGATTTTCAATGTACTTTATCATATTGTTCGCTGAGTCACCAGTTAACATTGTTATCATTTGAACAATTACAGCGACACGCGACGCTGTCTACGCTATTTGGCATTTTTTGACAACAAGAACAACTTTGTGTTCATTGGCGATAATAGCGTCAGGTTGCTATATCAACGCTTTATCGAGCAACTTCATCTACCGCAATCTGAGACCGAGGACAACAATGGATCCGCGCGTGCCCGTGTCCAGGACAATGTGTCACGATTTGAGGACAAGAAATTGCATATGCTGGCAAAGTATATACCCGCCGAGGAAGTGAATCAGGCTTTGCTTGATCGCCTACTCCAATTGGAGATGGAGAAGCAACTGTCTTCCGTCTACGTGGTTGGACTAACCCACAGCACACTGCTGGAGGGCAATGTAACCGAAGAGCTGTTGCGTCAATACAATGCTAATCTGACACTTTTGGTGGCGCCACTGCATCGCCTGGTGGCCCAAAGATCGCGTGTACTGTGGAAACTAGCGGAACGCGTGGATGAGGAGAAACTGCCGCCCGCATGGAAGTTGGTGCTGAACGAGGACATCGATAGACTCAACAATGTGGCACGCAATGTGTTTCGCTACACGGATGCTAACGTCTGGGAGTCGGCATGGCACATTGCCAACGGTCTGCTGGACAATGCCATCGATGGGCATCGCTTGAGTGCGCACGGCCAGCGACTGGAGGTGCAGTTGCTCTGGAACATGTACTGCAACGATCAGATGAACTACAATGATGGCACCTGCTGCAGCAGCGCCGAGCCCCACACAAGCCTGCAAATTGTAGCGTATGCACTATTCGGTGTCTGCATTGCGCTCGTTGGTGGCATGTGCCTGCGTCGCTGGTTGCTCCATCTGCGTGGCCAGACCTTGTATGTGCCACTGCAGCAGCATCATCCGCACCAGCATCAGTCGCAGCCTCAGCATCAGCATTCACAGGGACAGGGACAGCAACAGCCTGGACATGCATTGGCCGCTCTCATTACGGATTATGGAACACCTCTGGTGGCGTTGTCGCTGCTTGGACTGATCATGGCATATTTCTATCTGTGCGATCGCACCAATTTCTTCATGAAGGAGAACAAATACTACTCGGAGTTCAGTTTCTGGATACCCGTGGGCTATGTCTTTGCCTTGGGACTCTTCTTCACGGAGGATTCGAGATTTACGAAAGTCTTGAATCGCAACCAGACGGATGAGCTGCGCGGCTGGATACTGTTGGTGGTGCTCATCTATTATATGACGGGAGCACAGCGTGTGCTGCCCATACACATGCACATCAAGCTGCTCATCTCTGGCTATTTCTTCCTCACGGGTTACACACACTTTACCCATGTTTGGCAAACGGGAGGAAGTGGATCGATGTTTGTGCGCTTCTTCCAGGCCATGTTCCGTCTGAATTTCCTCAGTGTGTTGCTCTGCTTCTGCATGAATCGCCCGTATCAGTTTTATTACTTTGTGCCTCTGCTCTCCTTCTGGCTGTGCATTGTTTATTTTGTGCTCTCGCTGCCGCCTCGCATCACGTCCGCGTCCGTGGATGCGAATCCATTGCATTATCTGTATTTGGTGTGCAAGTGTATTGGCTGCCTGGGCGGGATCACGGTGCTCTTCATGTCCGAGGTCTTCTTCGAGCGGATCTTTGTGACGCGGCCATGGAAGGCGCTGTTCGTGACCACCGACGATGACATCCATGAATGGTGGTATCAATGGAAACTCGATCGATATACAATCACATTCGGCATGATCTCGGCCGCCTGTTTCCACATTGCCCAGAAGTATAATGTGTTTGATGATAACAATCATGGGAATCTGTTCTCCCGCCGCACATCGATATCGGTCACACTGCTCGCACTCCTTGGCGTCGGCATCTATACGACCTTTTCGTTTCTGTGCCGCAACGTGCAGATCTGCGAGGAAATCCATTCGTATATTGTTTTCATACCCATCATCGGATATGTTGTGCTAAGGAACATTTCGGGGATCCTTCGCACCAGATACTCCAACTTCTTTGCCTGGTTTGGTCGCATCTCGCTGGAGTTGTTCGTCTGCCAGTATCACATTTGGCTCGCTGCCGATCGACATGGTGTCCTGGTGCTGTTGCCGGGATTCCCCACGCTCAACATGATAATCACCTCGTTCATTTTTGTATGCGCCTCCCATGAGGTGCACCGGCTCACCCACATATTGTTGCCCTATGCGGTGCCCAACGATTGGCGTCTTGTCATGCGTAATCTTGTTATCTTTCTCATTGTCCTCATCCCAGTTGCCCGATCCGATGGCATGTTCTAGGCAATCAAATTGCTTATTCGGATTATATAAATATATATTTCAATTATTTTTTTTCTGCTTTCCGAAGGTATTACATACGCACACACACAGACACAAACACACACATATATATATATATACATATAATTAAACAATTATCTGAATATTATTACGAGTATATGAAATATGCAATTATGAAACAAAAGAAACGCGTTTAGATTAAGGACTAAAATGTTAGCTTTAAAACTGCACAATCTACTTAATTAAATTAATACACTTGCAGCATAGCTATGCATATTTAATTACACCCTCACACACACACACACACACTTGTTGTGGCTACCATCATGATAAATCTGTAATAAGTCTGTAATTTCAACATATTTTTCTTCTTTTTTTTTTTTTTGATTGAGAGAGCAATTAGCAGACGAACAAATTAATACAAATAATTATGAAATTAAAGTTAAATATTAATAAATGATATTTGCTATTTTATTTCTTCCAGTTGTTAGAGTTTTGTGTGCGTCGAGTTACTGATAAAGTGTCAAAAGGAACATACATATTAACAATTTCTATTAACTGGTTTCGATTATTAATTATTCTTTTTCTGTTTAACATAACAATTACAATTTAAACTCTATACCAGTTAATTAGCTAACAGTCAGCGACTTTTTAAATATTTAAATTTAAATACATTTGAATTTAAATTGTAGCGTTGCCACTTCTTAAATCATTTATACCGCTACTTTGACGAGCACTGCGAATTGTTGAGGTGTTGTCAAAACGATTGCCGAAGGAAAGAGAATGAGAGAGGATCAAAACGAAAATAAACGGGAGTCGACGCGCACAATTCTTAAGTTAACGGAAATTGGCGAAGCTGCGATAAATTGAATTGATTTGACGGAAAATGCATATTTTCCTGCTCGAATGTCAAGGACTGAGAATGCTGTTCAAATAGTTGATGACGGAAGTCAGCAGCGGAAAATTTAATATGATGATTTATGTGTGTAATGGCAGAGCATTTGGCAACGGCCACTGAACCAGGACATGGCTCATAATAAGCGCATCACTTTGCTAATTATGCGCTCAACAACTGGACGCCGCACAGACAGTAAGTGAGTCAGTCAATCAGACAGTGACCTCGTTTCAACTGTGCCGTCGGCGCTAATTGAGGCGCCACACGTTACAACAGAGTGCAGCCACATACCGCTAATAGTATGCACCACGAGTTCCTGCAAGGGACTCCAGGGGGCGCTGAAAAAAAGCCGCTGGGAATGGAAATGGGAACGAAAGCGCGGGAAGAACACACATACTAACACATGTGCTATGCGCGTTCATTCACAAACATTTATTTAACTTGCATGGTGGGCAAGCGAGACGAGAAGACGTGCTGCGCCGTTGTGGACCGGGGTAAGCATTGTTATTTCCGTCCTCTTATAGTTATTATTCAAGAAATGCAATTGTGTTGGTTACAACGACTCAGACACTAACAATAGCGCACATTTTGTATAAGAGTGTTTTGTTTGACATATTTGGTACATTTGTTCGGACCCTGGTACATTATTGGATCAAAATGGTACACTTTGCTGAGATGAGGAATGCCAAAGTTGGTACACTTTTACTGCAAATAGTACTTTTTGCACATATGCCCTATTTGGTACATTTGTAAATTTCTTATGTTTACACATTCTTTCGAAATGGGGAATTTTCTTAATATGCTGAATGTAAACGTTGGTACAATTTTATCGCAAGTTCTATTTGTACATTTGCACTGTAGTCATATTTTATGTAACTGTTAAATTCGTATTGGAAGAATGCTAAGATGGATAAAATTTATTATTGCAAGTAGTATTTTTAGCACTATACGTGGTTCTCATATTTAGTAGCTACCTTCAAACTCTGGTACATTTTTTGTTGAATAACATTCTTTCGAAATGGTACACTATGCTTTGATGAAGATTGCAAAAGTTCTCACACTTTTATCTCAAATAGTAGTTCTTTTAAAAAAATGTACAAAATGTCTTCAAGGGATAATTATTTTATGTAACCTAAAAAAATGTGATGATTATATTTGTTTATATTTTTAATGCAATTTTGAATAATTTGATTAGTTTACAAAAATTCGCAGCACAATTGAGAACTTCTCCAAAATAAAATAACATTTAAATAAAAATATATTATTTTATATTATATTATAAAATGCAAAAAGCAAAGATACAGGATATCTGCTCGTATAACTCGTCCTCATTTAAAATTTGCCAATTGCTTTACAGCTTCTTTTTATGCGCCAAAGAATAAAGAAAATTCGTAAGAATAAATAATAATATTGAATATATTAGAATTATAATATAATTAACCGATCTGCAATTTAATCTTGATTTAAACACCGAGGCATTGAATGAAGCTTTTGCTTGGACAAAAGCTATGTAAGTAGCGTTTGAGCTTTGGGCAAAAGCTCTGAGCTGCAAGCATTTCGCTTTTGACGTTATGAAGTGCAGCCCTGGCAGCCATTTAAATAATGACCAGGGCTGTGTTGAGAGTGCTCGGTTAACGGTCAACGGCTTCGGGAGCCTTCGGCAGGCAATCGCGATGTTTAAATTGGACCGATTTGCTCTTGCTGTGTTCAGTTAGCGGCTGCCCGTACGAAGAAACAGTTCGTTGACTCCTCCAGCAGAACAGAAAGTAATTCAGAACACGAAGCACACACAAATTGGAGTTCTAATAACTCTCCACACACGCTCACCCACACACACACACACACACGCTCGATTCACAAAAGTTTCCACCGCAAGCCTATAAAGTACGGCGACTGTTGAAAGTTGCGCAAAAGACAAATATTTGAAACTCGATTTGGAAGTAAGAAAACGCGCGCAACTTTCAACGTTGCCTACATTTGGGTTGCTGTGTGTGTGAAAAAAGTGTGCGTGTGTTTGTGTGTGTGCATGTGTGTGTGTGTGCGTCTGTTTGTGCTTCTCGGCGTGCACGCTTTGCCGTCTGCTGTTGTTTTGTTTTTGTTTCGTTTTTGTTGTTGTTGTTTTTTTTTTTTGTTAAGGTGCTAAAGCGTGCAAAAAATATATAAAGGAAGAGGAGAGAAAAAAAGTAACTTGTGAATTGTTTGTTTTTTTTTTTTATCGTTTTCATATTGCTTGTGCTTAACAATGTTGTTATTGTTCATGTGGATTCCAGAGCAGACATATCAAAACATTGTGTTAAGTGTGAAATACGAACTAGAAGAGTATCAACTTCTATATTCCCAGGGGAGAAGGAAATACAAAAGAAAAAAACGCAGCTAACTCTATTAAAGTGAATCAAATAAGAGACAAATAAGAATTACGGGATAAATCAAAGTTTCAAAGAAATCAAATCGAAATCGCAAGAAATCGGACATCCGTTCAGTTTTCGGAAAAATACAAAAATCATTAACACAACATTTGCAACAAACAAATACCAAAATAAAGACACAGACAAAGTAAACAAAAAGTGAAAAAAAGAAACAAACAAACACAAACAAAACAATAATAATATAATAAACGATTATTATTGTATTGACAAACTGGAATCCTTAATTGGAACATGTTGCACTCGAATATCTTCATATATGTCACAGCCTACGGTGGTTTAAACTTCTCACTTGGTATCTAAGGAGGAGCGTTACCAAAGCGACAACTTTCCTCAGTTTACAATCTTCACAGGTAAGAGAGCGAAAAGCGAGAGCCTCAAATAAATGCCAAACTGTTTGTTTTGTTTTTGCTGTCGTTATTATCGTTATTTTTTGTCCACATTCATTATAATGCTGTGTATTTCTTAATTATACATAGTACTACATACTACACTCTTATATGTATATGTACATAGTATATGTATGTGTATGTGTATACATATGTATAAATGTGCTTATGGCATTCACAATTATAATTACAAAACCAAACTAAATGTGTGTGCACTTCTAACACACATGAGACCAGAACACACACATTTCATGCTGCTTCATGTTCATCCATTCACCTCTCTCAACTCTCAACTCTCAACTCTCACATCTCTCAACTCTCGTATCTCTCATCGCATTGCATTATTTCCACATCTTAATGCGCATTAGTAATTAAAAGTAATCAGAACTCAGTGAGAATGTACAGTCAGCATTGTAGTAGTACAATTGCAATTTGAGCCTGCAGTTGCTAATATCAACAAAATCAGTTCAAAGTGTATTGTGATTGCATTTATAGTTTAGCGTTAATTAATTCAATGAATCGAACTTTGAGTATTGCATTTCAAATCAGACGCCAAAATTCCCAATTATTTACAGTATGTTTGGCTTGTGGCTTTGAGTCTGCTAAATGAATGAAGGGGTTACTTCGCACTTGGATTCACTTTGATGATGTATTTTTTTTATACTTTTTTATTAGCCATTCTTATTTAATTATTTAATTTTAATTATTTAAATATAATTTTTGAAGCTAAGAAACTGCATTGTGGAATCAACAGTTCAATAGCTTGTTTGCCGTGCAAGAAGTACAGGGTATTCAGAGCAAAGGGTAACACAACTGAACTTCGTTGCGTTGATGCACAACCCACAACTCATGTCAATTGCTAAACGTATTTGATTAAGTTAAGCGCTCAAATTGTTTGCACTTTGCTGCTTATTAAAGTTGACCTATAAGTCTCAGGTTACCTGCTTATTGCGAATTATACTCAGCCTCTTCTCACAGCACACAGAGGTATATTTTGTGAACGCTGTGCCACTCTCTGTGTCTGTCTCTGTGTCTGTCTATATGGCAGTTAATTAAAAATACCTCAGTTCAGACGTTGACTGCAGGTTGGTTTGGCTTTTGGCCTGGCTTGTTGCGCTTGTTATGATTGTGGCAGGCGGACGACGATCACAGAACGTCGGCAACAAAACAAAGTCAGAAATACACAAATTCAGAAATACACAAATTCAGATATTCAGAAATTCAGAAATTGTTGCCTACACTTGGGTGCTCTCAACTCAAGTTTATTTACGTGCGTCTCTTTGAGTGTGTCCCCAGGCTTTTGTTGTCTTAGCTGGGCAAAGTAGGAGGAGTAGCCTGGCTAGAAGCAGACCACACAAGCAGGGCCACATTCAGAGGGAGAGTGAGGGTTGAGGTTACCTTTTGTGTTGACATGTTGTCGCATTGGATCAGTGTGTGTGAGTGAGCTTGCAATTAACGCCTTCAATTTCAGTCTGAAAACTGTTGAATGCTACAATTTTGCATAATAATAATAATTGCTGCCCCATGCAACGAAATTATTAAAAGGTCAGAGCCCATATTAATCACTAGAAATTGTTAAAACATCTGCTTTCACAATTGGCTTAAATCGGACTAAACCAAAACATATACTATGAGTACTCAACAATACGAAATAAAATCAATTTCAGTTTTGTCATTCTTGTTTGGCTTATTCTGCCCTGTAGGGCAAAACGAGCTAACTGCATTGCTAGTGACGGCTGAACAGACAAGCTTCAGATGGTAGAGCAGTCATTGAACCAAAGTGTTGCCAGACTGTTTCAATTTATTGTATTACCTAAAGAGGTCTGATAGTCAGAGATTTGTCTATAGGGTAATTTGTAGTACATCACTGAGCTTAGAAGTAGAATTCTAAATGAGTCTCAAAGACAAAGAGTTGCCAGACTGTTGCAATATATAAGACTGTGATGAGCCAATGGAAGTGTAGTCTCAACACTAGGAATATTTCAGTTAAAATCTGTTTGTTTGGTATCTAAATACTATACTATATTAAATACAAAAGTTTTTAATATTTAATAATCATAGACCCGTTGCAAAAGACAAAGTGTTGCCAGACTTTAGTCTGAAAACTCAAAGAACAATCCATCAGAGCTGTCTGCAGGGTATCTTGTAGTGTAGCATTCCATGCTAAAGTATTACTTTGGATAATCAATCCTGATGGAACAGTCTCAAAGGCCTAAGAGTTGCCAGACTGTCATAATATGTATTTAATTGCATCATGTGAAATCGCATAGATTACTGCTTGTGGGGGGTATCCAACAGTCTAGTGTACCCATATGTAGTGTTTAATTTTTATATTTCATTTTTTTTTTGCCGTCGTTGTGCAAACAATATCAAAAAGACCGTACATGTCCCTTGGCGCTTTGTTATTTTAATATTTTTATTTCCTTTTACAGGATTTTTTTGTTTTATTTTTATTTTTTATTTTATTTTGTATTTATTCATTTTTCATTTCATTTCATTTTTACTGGGATTTCCGTTTTATGTTTTTAGTTGGAATTGCCAAGGCTGTTCATTTAATTTGTGGGCAGGACATAACGCGACTTTGTCTCACTGCTGACTGTTGTATAGATACCTATTAAATTTGATGACTTTGGATTGGACGTAGGCCCATTAATGGTGCCAGTTGGTGCTCATTGGTCGTGGGTTCATTAACATTCAACTTGTTATTGTCGTCTCTGCAAATATGTTAGTCTTAATCAAAGTACATTTTCAATAGATTTGCAAGGTTCAATTCAATTTTCAATTTTCACTGACATTAATTTCATTTCATGATTTGTTTGTTTGTTTGTTTGTTTGTTTGTTCGTTTGCTGCGCCTCTCTGTCTCTCTCGTGTTGGTTTTTCATTATGCCAAGTACTTACAACATGAACTCTCTTTGTTGCTGTTGCTGTTATTGTTATTGTTATTGCTCTTTGTTTTTTAGTAATATATATATATATTAATATATTATACTATATACTATACTATATATTTATTATGTTATTATGTTTGTTGTAATTCTTATTGTTATTGTTATTGTGTTGTTATTCAGGTTCCTATTGTTAATGTTGTTCGTTTCTTTTATTTTATTTAATACTTTTTATTATGTGCTTCATTTTGGCAGCATCAAACTTTAGTAGCTTCTTTTGCATTAGTTGCTGTTGTTCTTGCTTTGTCCATAACATACATACATACATACACACGTACATACATACATACATACATACATAGCCATTGGCAAAGTCATGCCTATAGACTGCGACAGACGGTGAAAGTGGCTTTCTCTATTCCCACATCGAAATTAAGTCCATATTATGTCTGTGCTATTTAATAAAATATATTGAAGCACCAGCTGCTGGCTTGCGCGGCATTGCTCGTGCTTATATACATCAAATTGAACTTGGCATATATCAAGATTATCATGATTATGTTCAGCGTCTTGTAAATTCATCTGGATTCTTTGATTTGCCTCCCAATTCTTATCGATCGAGCAGTTAGGAAATAATTTATGTTTGTTAATGATTATTCAAGACAAATGTCAACTTGGTCGACAGTCGCTTAAGTCTTAGATTCCATTAGTTACCACAAATCCTTAGTCCTTGTCCAGCAAAGGTATGCTTTGATTGTGGTGCAAATTGATTGTGCAACGAGAGATTTAGTTTGTTATTTCGGCTGCAGGTCTAAAGCCTGATGCGTGTCCTTGTCTTGGCCAATGCCAAAAGCGAAATGGCCAAAAGCGAGACTTCTACAGTGGGGCCTGCTGTGAGATGCAATCTCATGACCTTCACATTGTTGACGCGGTCAGTTCACTCTCGGCTTAAGCCAGAGATTTAGCTGCGAAATCTGTTGACAAAAATGTGAGTATGCTCGACTGCCAGATAACCGTCTCCTTAGCTCTAAAGTTCGCTTATTTGCACCTTCGATCTGAATTAACTAAGAGAATATGTACATATATGCACGCTCAATGGGTTCGCTCCCTGCCTTCGCCCTCCTCGGGCTGACAGTTCTCTCCCTGACGTGCGACACTCAATGCCATTCTGTGATTTTTACCCCGGTCCATAAATCAAGCACAGCTGAGACTGTGGCAGCTGTAACGAATCAGCGCTGTGTCCTTGTTTTGGGCCGACAAAGTTTGCTTAAATGTCCACAAACGGATTGCGTATTGAGGTTAAGGATGCTAGCGCAACAGGGCATCGATTGCTGCGGGTTTTGTGTGAAGGGGCTGTATAAGGACGAATCTCAGCGTGCGAGGCTGCGCCTTTTGCGCCTTTTAAAGTGTTACTGCATGCAAATCAGCACCAAAGTCGCATAATAATCGATAAACAATTAACATAACAAATCATCATCGAAGTTATGGCCATACAACACCTTCTCCCCCTGCCCCTGCCTGTCTGTGAGCTCCTAACGCTTTTCATCTGCTCATTCATACCTGTCTTTGACATGGCATATCCTAACTTACCAAGTTGCTTGATGTCCTTTCAGACTTGGTTCTTAGAACTGACATAAGTTTATCAATGAGAACGGGAAAAGTGCTTGTTGTGTGGTGGATTCACATTGGAGCTGAAAGCAGTTAAAGCTTCCCTTTAGAGGCCCCTATTGGGGCTTTAACTACAAAAATAACTATTTAATTAGGCGCAATTAAATGTCATTAATTCTGTTATTTGTTAACTGGTTGCCTAGTCGAGCATACACAACTATAAGTCGTAAATTTTTTTATTTAATTTGATGCTGTATGCAAAATATTTGTTCACTTTGAGCTGAGTATTGTCGTGTCGAGCATGCTCAGCTGCTTTTTACGCCTTTTGGTATTCATAAACAAGTACGAATGTGTGCAAAATTGCTGTTTGTTGTGAGCTAGTAAAATGAAGAATAGCTGCAGTCTTTCACACACACACACATACACTGAGTGTCACACACTTAGATTTGGCATATGGCATCAGACTGACGCTGTGCTGTGTGTGTGTGTGTGTGTTGTTTGTTTGTGAAACTTGTTGTGCTGAAAATTCGTTCGTTTCAGTTTGACGCTTGTCTGAAGAGACAGTTTCCCACAATTGCCTTTGCCTTAACAAAGCGAAAACTTGGCCAGGGGGGGGACGTATTTTATATGCTAATGCGTTTAAAATCATTCAAATGCTATATGCTTATTCCATATGACATAAGCTATAATACTCCTCATACTCGTATCTACGCTACTTTTCAACTTTTCTGAGCTGTCGCTTGGCTTGTGAAAATGCCAGTCAAAAAAAAAGAGAGAAAACACAAAAAAAGTCAAGTAAAAATAAAATTTTTTATAAATATTTATGACTTTGCGAGTGTGCGTGTATTTATTTTAAAGCCCTCTCAGAAACAAAAAGAAATGTATATATATAAATATATGTATATATAAATATAAATATAGATAAATATATGAGAATAAAACAGAAATCGTTTTGCCGACGGAGCGTCTACGTCTAGTTTCAGTTGATGTCGTCTTGGTCTGCTTCTGCTACGCTTTTGAAATGGGTAAGAAAAGTGAAATAAGATAAATGAGCCAATTTGACTTTACGTGCGTGTCAATGTATACACACACACGCACACACACACACACACAGCATATATATTGTACATTTTGCGAGTTGTTTCCCAGTGGGCGAATGAAAGCGCCCTCAGAAGTAGGCAACATTATTTTTATTATTTTTATTTTTTGACACGCTTAATGACTTGCCTGCAGTCAGTTAGACAGTTATACAGTTACACAGTTACACAGTTAAACAGTTAAGCAGTTGGACAGTCGAACAGACGATAAATCCAAAATATAACTTGATTTGTGAAATATTTGTGTATTTCATTTACTACAATTGATGCTCTACGAAACCTGTTGTGGGCTTTGAATGCCTAACTAGTTTTTCCCTTGCTATAAATAGTAAAAATAAGCTAATTAATTATACAATTGCATAAATAATACGATAATACATAATACATAATACATACACTGCTCACATTGACGTTGTTCTTGTTAAAGAGACAAATTGCCAACACTTAAAGAGAAAGAAACCTAAATGTTTACTACTGTTAATTAGTTAAATATATATTTGCATCTTTTGAAATATCTAACACCTTTCAATCAACCTGTTCTTACCAATGGAGCTATGAAATATTTGCAGTACGTTTTGTAGCCTCTACTGTAATCGCACTAAGATCTTTAGATTTATCTATCTATAAATCCATAATAACTGTGTCTATTAAATGCATAAATTTAGCCAACTCTCTGTTGGGTCCAAGCCAAGTTCCAAAATGTTTGTTGTTTGTATTTACCAACCGCTACGATATTTCCCTTCAACCTGCCACGCTGTCGAGCCAAGCGTCTGTGTGTGAAATGTGAATGCAAATGTGAATGTGAATACAAATGTGAATGTGATTGTGATTGGGTGTTGCTGGGTTGCTGCGTGTGCTGTGCGTTTGAGTTTGCCAGGAGTTTGGGATTGAGTTTAGTCACAAAATGAATACAAAATCCAAAACAAAAACAAAAACAAGAACAAAAAAGCTGGTAACGCGAAAAAAGCCATTAGGAGTTGTTTGGTGTTCGGTGTTCGGTGTTTGGTGTCAATGCACTTTTATCCATGCTCAAGTTCGGCTTCAAATGGGATATTTATTGATATTTAAATTGACTTTCAGTTGCCACATTTGTCTGCCTGTTGCAATGCCAACAACAATTTGCATTGTACAATTGCTACAAAGTAGACGACACTTGTATTGTATCTTTGATTGTCTTGCTTTATTAATGATATTTAATTAAAGTAAGCTATTGAATCCAATTGATTTGTGGTGTAATAAGTCTTATCATCATTTATCACTTCCGGCTGCAGTGCAACACTGCTCTCCTCTCACGGCTTCTGCTTAATAAACCTAATCAGCAGTTGTTCGATTTATCCACATTTCTCTGTGACAATAAAGCGAGGCTAAAATTAAACCAACTAAGCCCGCAGTCTCCCAATATGGCCTATTTATTTATATACTTTTTGCTGTCAAACTAATTATGATGGGGGCCAGTGGGCAGGCAGTGAATGAAAGCGTTAGAAGGAGGGGGGGTAGGGGTGGTGTGTGCAGCTACTATCTTATCAGTCTGGCAGCAGGCGCAAGCAAGAATTTTATCGAAGCGAGAACTGAGAGGATGATGAGGACGACGCTGTGCGCACTCGGCTATGCCAAAAAGGCAATCATGCCACTGACATATGTTGTTATTCTTATTGTTTTTATGGTTGTTGTTGTTAATTTTGTTGTTGTTGCTGACATATTTGCTTAACAAACGCTACCAATTGCGTGGTCTACGCTCAAATTGCTGTGGGTCAAAGGACATAGAACAAAGCAAGCAATTGAATAACTCTATGTAAATGTATGACTCTCTCTCTCTCTCTCTCTCTCTCTCTCTCTCTCTCTCTCTCTCTATCTGTGTGTATTTGAGTGTTGTGGGTGTGTGTGTGTGTGTGTGTGTGTGTGCGCTTGTGTTCTTTAACGCTTCACTTAGTGTAAGCTCCAATAGAATAAAAACAATCAAAGGCCGTGATCGATATTATGTATACGACACAAGCATTTTGAATTATTCTGAGGTACATTCTAAATCTCTTGCTACGCTTACAAAATGCAGATTGATAAAGATGAAGTCTTAATTCAAATATAAGCCACAATCAAGGCAATGCTACATATTACGCATACGACCCGTGAGTCCGAACAATTTCTCAGCTCAATTTGTGAAATGTAGCTCGTTTTTTATGATAATTTTGCATATTTTCTATTGAATAATTTCAGATAATTATCTGTCAAATGTTGATATTTGATATTACATTTTATGTGGGTTGAATTAATATTTCAACTGGAAATTGGTTTGTTGCAAGCATAATTATCAAATTTAAATTAGTTATTGTAATAAGAAATGCAGTGAATTGTCGAAAGTATCAATGGTTAATGGGGCTTTTTTTATTTGGTGGCATAACCACACAGTAATTGACGCGTGTGGAAGCAGAAAATGGGAAACGGGAAACAGATTAAAATAATAATAACTGGTTAAAAGTCAATAACTGGAAATGCGCCCATAGAGTAAACAATGAATTCATACATACATAGAGGCAGGCAGCTAACGCAGCAAACAAACCACCAATCTATCGACACATCAAACCAACAACCGAACAACCGAACAACCGAACAACCCAGCAACCTAGCAACCCATCGACTGTCACAAAAATCACATGCATATGCGCATTTAGCGGTCATAAATTCAATTGACAGTCGCAGCGATGCGGAAAATCCCTGCGAAAAATGTAGGCAATATAAATATAATCAAAATTGGAAAAATGCAAAAACGATGGCTCAATGATTAACCAAATCTCTTACTCGCAATAAGCCCGCACTTCACTTGCGCCTGGCCACATGCCACGTGGGATGCACCTGGCTTCTCAGTATTTTAAGTTATTCATTATATTCCTCAGACTTTTACTTTATACCGTTTGTCAGCACCGTTAACTCAGACATGCTCCTAGTTATGTTTCCTTTTCTTTTTTTTTCACATTATTTAATCTCATTCGAATTTTTCCGAAACGTTGGTAAGTTAGCTAAAAACATTTAAATAATTATGTGTGATCATTTTATGACATATGTACAAACGAACATGGCTATATCGACGCGACTGTTCATGCTGATCAAGAATATATATGCCTTAATGGGTCGGAGATGCCTCCTTCTGCCTGTTACTCACATTTCGCATTTGACAAACTTAATAGACTCCTCTACTTTTTAAGTACAGAGTCTAAAAATAAGGCCTAATGATATAATGTGCAAGCTATGGAGATTAATTTAGTGAATATACAAATTAAAACTATTCCAGATTGAAGTGCTTCATAATATGGAGTGGCGTAGCAATCAGGTTTTGTGTACATGTGCAAAAGCTAGCAGCTATGAGCATATAAGGAATTCACATTTCAATGTATGTATGTATGTGTATTCATGTATTTATGTATTTATGTCTCGATTCATTCGATTTGGAGGGGAACTGTCGAGGGTATTCAGCATTTGACATGAACTAGAGCTGCGTGTGTTGTATTGGAACCTTCATGTTAAATTTGGTGTCCCTAGCTCTTATAGTTGCTCAGTCAGCTCACGTATTACAGGGTATACAAATAGCTTAATGTGTCTGATATCTCGACTAGATAAGATATTTCTGGTTGCGTTTATGTTAAACATCGATACAGTTTGCTTCGATTCTAATTAAGGACACGAATACAAGTGCTCAACTATGAGTATGGCGATATAACTACGGGTATATCAATTCATGTCTCATGCTTATCAAGCACAGCGCACATACGTGCTATGTGCACATACATGTACGCATGTGTCTTAATTATAATTTGACTGATTTATTTGAATGTAATGCGGCACCTTGCGACCGCGCAACTCCATTAAACGCGAGCAAATGTGCGGTGTCGCGGCAAAAACAGAATCAAACAACAAAAGAGCAATGCCAGCAACAACAACAACGACACTAATAGTAAGAGCAACAACAACAACAACAACAACAACTACAACAACAACAACATCATCATCCAAAGCAACGAGCACAACAACAACCTTCACCGAAAAGCATATAAACTAATCAACGACAACATTTTGGCCGATATGTTTAAATATACATGAGCATATGTGTGTGTGTGCTTGTGTGCTTGTGTGTGTGTGCGTATGCGTGTGACACTTCAACGTATGTGCAGTGTGTGTGTGTGTGTCGCATAAATTAGGCACATGTTGCGCTAAAAACATGTCTTTGCTACGCAATTTGGGTAACACTCGCAGCGCCAACCTCGGCACTCGCACCACCCGCACCACCTGCACCACTTGAATTGCCCCAACGCCTCGCGGATCTCCGTCTGGGACTTAAATAATCGATTAACAACCAAAAAATTTGTTAGTTCACAGTGCACAACTACAAGATACCCTAACATATATACAAATCATAACATATTCTTTGCATGAAACACACGCTAGGTGGCGCCCTCAGTCTCGTAATGTGGCAATGCAAATTTCTAGATAAGATAAAGCGCTATAAAGTATGCAATCTATCTGCTCTGTTTTCGATTTGTTGGATAGGACTTCTTGATATACAGGCACCTAAGAAGAAACCAGCGAATCAGTCGAGCGAGCTCGACAGTATAATACTCTGTGTCATTCTTTTTAATAAAGCATTTTGATTATGATTGAATTCTATATACACTTTACATATGCATATATCGGGTGGCTGGCACAAGCGATGCAAATATTTTATTTCTTTCTTTTCTGCATATTTTTCTTATTAATGAACCAATCTTTATGAAACAATCAGGATTGTTTCGCAATGCTGTTCTTCTTATAAACTGGATCTGCGTACACAGGTAGTTTCATGCTAAATTTGGTGTTTATAGCTCTTATGGTTGCTCAGATCGACACTGATACTTTATACTATAGTTTATTCAAAGGGAAAACTTAATTAGAATGCCCTCACTTATTCGTATTTTCCAGCACATGCAGGGTATAAAAATACTTGTACACTTTGGTAATTAAATGATAAAAATGTCACACGCACAGTCCGCTAAACAGCAATGTTCCCAGTTGGCCAGTAGGGGCGGGTGGGCGTGTGCCTCTTTTTCTCGAATAACATCATAAAATCAATAATTAAAGTTATCGCTTAAAAGGCATTCAAAGACGAGCGTAAGGTGGGACAGGTGGGACAGGTGGGACAGGTGGAAACACTGCCAACACGAACGGACGTAGGAGAGGACACGCGTATGTAGTTGCAAGCTGATTAATTGCCCTGGCAACATATATCAGTGTATTTTTATGCAGACAATTTGATCCGTACTTAACTGTAGTGTATTGTATTATCATTAACCATTCAAGTATGAGAATCTTGGTTCAAGTTCTCGTTAGTATCGTTAGTATGATGAAGCTGATGAACAAATACATTTCAATAGCTGATGCATTCGCCTTCGCTAATTTAATGCACATGCATGCTGAGTTCTCGAGCCATCGAATTGTCGAGTTGTCGAGTTGTTCTTGCTAAATCCCTTTTAGCCAATTACAATCGCAATTCAATGACGATCTAGATGTCAATGCCAATTACGCATTTCGCAAAGAGATGAAACTGCTCTGTTCATTACGAGAGCTCATAAAAGTTGCTTTTTGTTTTTTCTTTATCGCAAATAATAAGCGCACAATTAATATACTTGCACCCGTTGTCATGCTATTTACCTTCCCACCATTTCCAGTTATCCGCAGTTAGCCGCAGTTATCCGCAGTTATCCCCAGTTATTACCGGCTATTGCGGCTAGTCCATCCCACAATTCCCGGACAACGCTCTAATGAGTGTTAATAATAGCCTACATTCTCTCCATTCAAATGCTTTGACACATGCAGCCCTAGGGTTGCTGTTGCGCTGCTGTTCCCCTATGGCACTTGCGTCCACCAACGCTGTAAGTAAATATAGTATAGCGGCTCAATTCATAATACGGCATTTGATCACAGTCTCAGTTGCATTTCAGCTTAAATGAAACCCAGCTCTCTTGTTAGTTGTATTACAGAACTAACACACTTCCATGATATCTATCTGAAAGTGAACAGCAATATGTAGGAGCGTTTGAGTCTATTTGAATACTATTTGAATTCAGACTCTGATGAGTCTCTTTCGCTTTTTTATTATTAATTTTATTTATTTTTTAATATACGTATACTTAATATTTATAATTAGAATGAGTTCATTAACTAACTTAACTAAAGTTAAAGTCAAATTAAAATATAAGTTTAAGTTTGGGTAATTCAAATGCAACGATATACAATATATATATGTATATATATACCCTATAGGGTCTTCACGCTTGCCTTCGTCTTTTGTTCCTCACTATACTCGATGTGTTAATCTAGTTCATTTCCATATTGTTCAGTTGAAATCCTTAAAGTCTTTCGACACATACATAGATACAAACATTATTTATTTAATTGACATTTGCTTTGATTCGTCGTGGGGCGTCTTTAGTGGAAGCTGATGCTGATGCTGATGCTGATGCTGATTGATGATGAAATTTCGCCTCAACGTAAACAAGGCGGACACAATATCTGTCAGGAAAATCTGCAAAATGAAAATCGTAATAAGCACTCTTGCAGCTAGATATAATAAATTTATGTAGAGATTGAAATTCGTGGCATTCAGTTATTCCCAAAGTCGGAAAGACCGTTGGACAGGCGAACAGTTAGATAAACAGACAGACAGCTAGAAAGTCAGACAGTCAGACAGTCAGACAGTCGGACAGTCGGACAGTCGAGTTGCCTTTGCGAATCCATAAAGCAGTTGATGTAGCTCAAGCTGAAACTAAACTTGTTTTTGCCACGCAGCTTGTCCGAATCGGCGCCTCTATTCAGCTCTCACCTTCTTTTCCCCGTCCTGTTTCCTGCATCCTGAGTCCTTCCGCGTGCGTCCTGTCTGTGGCATCGCTTCAACTACGGAATAAAATGTGAATGAGAGCTTTTCGTGGTGCAATAAAACTACTACCACCGTCTACTGAGTGCGAGAGGTAAAATAAGTTGTGATACCCTGCCATGCATCAGCCTGGGGTATGCTGTTTCCGCTCCTCGATTCATAAGTGTCATTTTGTCTGTATTTATGTATGCTAAGAGATACCAGTCGAGCATTCTCTTCATTGTAATGGGGTATGCTGATTCTATTGTTCTACTGATGCATAATTCATTTTGCTTTTAGGGTATGTCTGAGTCGAATACATTTCCTACTCGGATGCATTATTGTGGCTGGCTATCTGCAAGCTGGGGCAACGATTAGGATACCCTGTAGACATCACATTGGGTGAAGTTGTATTATTTTTGTTGTATTTGTATTTGATTTCCTATTAAGTGTGAGTTGTGTGCTGCATCTGTGAGCTGTGGGGTATCTGTGAGTCGAACATACTCGACAGTGTTAAGCATTCTTGTTGTTTTTCTGGTTATTTAAATGCTGAGGCTGAGGCAAGGACTACAAATGAAGTGGCACACGGATGCCTGACAGATGCTTGAGGCAACCAGCCAAGGGGGAGAATGTGGAGAAGAAGAAGAAATAGTAGAAGAAGAAGAATAAGAAGAAGCATACACTGAAGCTGCAGATGAAGCCAAATGAGAAATTGTGAATGAGACGAGTGCGATTCGTTGTGGTTCGCATTATGTTAAAATTAATTAAAATTTAAAATATTTTGCATTTCTTCAAATGATTCACTGATTCACCTAACTGCATACCTCATGCTGTGGCAGCAACATTAATGTGCAAGGTGCATCTAGACAGCTGTTGCAATGTTGCATACTTTTCGCGTTGGTTAACCATTTTCAATTTGGCCAAAACAATGAAAGTGGCTTAATTGCAAGTAGCGCCGAGACAGTTGCATGACAACGTTAACGGTAACTGATCCCAGTCAAACGACTCCCTGCCCCCTCCCCTCATCTGGCAGGCAACGTTTTGTAATCAACACTTGCCGCCATGAACTGCGACTGAGATTGGAGTCAGAACTGAGACTGGGCTTGACAATGGCGTCAGTCAATCAACTCTGGCTGCATTTGCAGTGCGAAGACGAGGGCGTCTAGGTGGGCGTGGCAACGCAGTCTAGACCAGCGAGCAACAAGCAACAAGCGTCAGAGACACGCGATTAGAGAGAATTACGTATTGTGGTGGTGCGAGTTCAATGAGCTTCGTTGACAACTGTTGATGAATGTGTGTGGCAAGCACACCAATTTCCGTTTCCGTTTCCGTATTCAGCTCTCTCTCTCTCTCTCTCTCTCTCTCTTTCATGCAATTTGGCAACAATTTAAAGCCGACTGCCAATTGGCATTGCATCTTTGACAGCTGTGATCATCATTTCATTTCAACTCATGACACATAGGGAAGCCTCTCAATGTTTTTTTCCTCCCCTCTCAGTTGCCTGCACCACTCCGCCCACCCCTTGTCGCACACTTTGCCACGTGTGTGTCCCTGGGTCCAATTACAATCAGACTGCGCCACGGGTTGCCTGGTTATGGGACAGCGGGATGCGTATAATGCGTATAGTTGCATTAATTAATATCGCCAATGGGTATTAATTAACGGCTGCTTTAATTAGACCCTAAGCTCACGGACACCGCCCAAGAGTTTCTCCTATTTCAACCGAATCGCGAATATTCAGTTTATTCACGTTTCCTATTCACTCGCAATATCAGATTTCCACAGCATTCAACTGGCCTTAAACAGAGTGCACAACTAACGCAATCCATGCTTCATTTCTAGTTATCTAATACAACGATACTACGCACTTTAGTAGACTTAACTTTTAGATGAATACAAACTCATAAGAGGTTATCAATTTAGAGATCAAATGACCTGATCAATATGACATTCCGACAGATTTTACAGTGTTATATTGGTACAGGTCTAAACTAATATATGAAAAGTGTTGAGAAACATATGCATTTGATATGTTATTTGGAATATTTATTTATTATACAATAATCTTATATTTGAACAGGTGCTTGAAGAATTTCATATAGAAGAAATGCTGAAAGTTTCATCAAATTAGGTTTATAAATAAGAAAGATAATCAGAAAGGAGATAAAAGTAATGTTTTCCATTGAATCGTTGCGCTTTGCGGGCAGCACATGTGTGCGAGCGAGACAACGAACGACTGAAGTGCCGTAACACTCAGCTTGTGATCGATCATGTATACATATGCAAAAGCTTGGTGCTATAAGCATGCAAAGAATTCATATGCCAAATGAGAGTTTCGAAGGAGTATTCTATAAACATCTGTTGTGCACTTGCTTCCATTTTATTATCAAAATACTTTTATTACAGAAACCCATACAGGGTATTATATTGTCGCATGCGCTCGACTGATCCGCTTGTGTCCTTTAATATGATACTTCACATTGCAATTTGTTCAGTCTAAAGAGAGTTTTGTGTATATCGATGTTGATTCATTTCAAGAACGAGCATTAAGACGCTCATATAAAATACAATATGTACATTTGTTCTACGATTTGACTGGCATTTGTTTGTTATATGTGCGAGTGTGTGTGTGTGAATGTGTGTGAGTGTGTATTGAGTCTTTTGTTAACTTAGTTTTTTGCGTTTACATGCAATGTCGACAATGGCAACCGGAACTTACACATGGACTTCGAATTGAACGTGTTCTCAGATTCGCGCTGGCACTTGGAGAAGGTGATGATGATGATGATGATGGAGATGATGATGATAATGATGTTAATCATGACGTTGGACATTTGAACGTCCACTTGCGGCATGTTGATTTAGCTATTAAGGCGTTTGTAATGACACAGATAAAGTTTTATGACAAAACAAGCGTTAGCCCAAAACAGAAACTCATACAAAACTTTCGACTCATCGTCAAAGGCAATTTAATAGTTAAGCTTCGAGTGCGCAACTAGTGGATACTCTGCAAAAATGTTAACTGCTAACTGTCCAGTTTTGTCCGGTTTGAAAGGCAGAGTAGCGATTGATTCGTTGTTTGGACGAATCCTTTGATGTTCTTAAGCCTATGTAGTATTCCAATGGGGCCTTACATGTTACCTTACATAATAATGGACTCATTTGTCCAAGCTGCCAACTCTTTTTCGACTCTGAACCCTCAGGATCATTTCAGAGTACTGGACATTTGTCAATCACTTGTGGAAAGCTTTTTGTGTGTGGCACGCCCACTTGGTGTGTGGACGATTGGTCTGTCGTACTGTCTGCCTTTTTGGGTGTTGTGTTGCTTTATTCACTCATTCGTTCACGCGTTCATTCGTTCATTCGCTCATTCATTTCACTTCATTCATTTTTGTCTCTGCCATTCATTGCGAGCTGACCGTTTCGCTTCACTTCTTTTTCCGTCCTGTCATGTCCTGTATACAAATCCAATTTCATGTGCCTTTTTGTTGCTGTTTCATGTTGTTTGTTGCAGCTATTGTTGCCAGTGGCTGTTGCCCCTCGCCATGCTCAAGTAGCACTCAGTTTCAGCTTCGATTTCAGTTTCAGTTTCAGTTTCAGTTGCGATTCTCGCTTTTCGCTTTTCAGCCCTTTTATTTGGTTCCTTTTCCCATTCGCATCCTTCGACTTGCTTATTCCGAGAGTGGCGAGAGCTACTTGATTTTGGGTTCACTCTGGCATAAATTATCCTGACACTCTCCGATTCTGTTGTATTATTGACGCGAATGATGTAGTGTAGGGTGGAGAACGAGGACGAGGACGAAGCAAGTCTGCAGCCTAAGTAAACAAACAGCGACAGCAAATGGAATTCCAAAATTTAAATGCTCTTTACAAACAACAACGACGAGTATATTCTATATACATATACATATATATATATACACATATACATATACATATATTTAAACCATATTTACCTAACACCCAACCTGAAGTACACTGAAATCAGTTGAATTTCGAGAACAAGCTAAGCGCATTTCCAATTGATGAATTATATCATCTTCAGCCTACTGACTTACTCACTGAGTGACTGATTGGCAATCACACTGCCGCCCAGAACTGACAGCAGGTCTCATTTACCCTTGAGTCGGCCTCCATCTGAGGACAACAAGTTAATTCATAATTGTTTCATAGATTTAAAAACACAATAAGCGAATCAGGCGAGCGCGTCGCGATATCTTCTTAATAAATTCATACATAGTTCACATATGCATGTATCGCTCTCCTTCTCTATCTCGCTCTGTCACATGTGCCACGAATTAATGCAATTATTTATTGACTTTCTCTTCAGCATATCTGTCTTATTTATGAAGCAATCTTTATGAAACTTTCAGGATTGCTTCACAATACTGTTCTTCAAGAATATGTTAAGTTGGAAGTGTCTACGTTGAAAAACATGGCTATAATGAACATCAATTTGGTGTCTCAAGCTCGTAGAGTTGCTGAGACCGACGGCTTCATACAGAGAGACGGACAGATGGACAGACAGACGGACATGGTCCAATCGACTCGGCTATTGATACTGATGAGGAATATAATACATATATATACTTTATAGAGTCTGTCCCGCCTCCCTCGGCCTGTTACGTACTTCCTTCAACTTTTCAAGTGA
This sequence comes from Drosophila funebris, assembly GCA_018901825.1. Taxonomy (NCBI): domain Eukaryota; kingdom Metazoa; phylum Arthropoda; class Insecta; order Diptera; family Drosophilidae; genus Drosophila; species Drosophila funebris. Next base: position 4,169,993 of record JAEIFK010000455.1, on the reverse strand, counting down.
AACTGCTTAAAATGTAACACTTATTTTATAATTTTCGTTAATTGCTTGTCAATTTAGTCAATTGTCAATTTATTTAGCAATAGTTGAGGTTTTCTTGCCCCTAGTTCTTTTTTTAAAGCTGAATTAAAAGAAATTAAATTTTTGTACTTCGGTTAGAGAAATTTCCTTAGCTCCATCATTAGTTGACCATTGTATTGAGTTAGTTGTGTTCTATAATGAGCATATTGCATGTTGACACACCTCCATTTCACTTCACTCCACCTGCTTGTATTGTATTCTTCTTGGTTCGTTGGCCTCGCGCTGAACTCTGAACTATTTGACACATGTGTCCATCTTATTCAGATTTGTAGAAAGATTTGAAATATCGCTACATTGGTTGTAACACTTGAAGAAATTTAAGCTTGTATTGAATTCAGTATGAAATAAAATGTGGCCAATACAAATTACCAGATTTGTATACCCTGTGCTCATTAAAAATGGTCTAAAAAGGGTATAATATCTTTGTGCAACTGTAGCTAACAGGCAGAAGAAGTAGCGACACGAAATTTACCTTGCAGGTTACTGTATACCTTCTCTAGGTTTCCAGAATTTTGGATAACTTCCCCCCTGCTCCGCAAGTCGATAAAACTAATTATGGCCATATTTTTCAACTTGGGCACATTGTGAATTGTGAAACAATTAATATTGGTACTTATATAAGAAAGATATTCAGAAACGAAAGACAGTAAATATTTGCATGTAAATATAATAAAAATACTTTTCTAACCAGACTGACACAGGGTATTAACTGTCGTGTTCGCTCGACGGATCTGCTTGTTCATTCTGAAGCGCATGGAACGAAGCCTTTCATAAACTATTCAATTTGCAAATTATGTTTGCACATGTTGTTGACAGCTTTTCGTGAAATGATTTTGCAAAATGTGCTTCGTGTTAGGGAAACTATAAATAGAGTTGCCAACTCACTGCAAAATGTCTAATTAAATGAAGTTTGTGTGTAAATTAAACGGGAAGGACATAGGTAACAAAGATTTTTAAAGAAAGTGATGTTGATGACGACAGCACATTCGGCACATTCGACACATTCGGCACATTCGACGTCATTTGCAACTTTCGACCCAAAGAACTGAATAGTTTATGCCTAAACAAAATGGCTCAGCTCCATATGAATGTTGGCACTCGTTGTCACTTGCCCTGTCGAATTTTAGTTATTATTATAAGCTGTTGTACTGCAGGCGCTAAGAATTATTTCATAACTATGCAAATAAATATAGCAAATGATTTATTGCGAGTGGCAAACTTATTTCATTACAAAGCCCTCCCATCTACGCATCACAGTCTCCTCCAATGATTGCATTCTGTCCGAACGGACCATAATTGTTTGGCAAAAGAAAACATTGTTTGCCTATTACAAACCGAAGAGTTGATTTATTTCGGCAAATTATGAATTGCCAAATGTTCCATTGAGTCGTGGCAAATATATTGTAAATAGCAGAACATTTTGTTTGGTTGATTGTTAATTAGAGTGTTTACCTGGTTACTGCCACTTCCGGATTATGGATGTCGACAGCAGCTGTTAGCTGTGATACAATAACACAGTCAGTAGAGTCAGAGTTAGTAGGATTATTGAACTGCTTAGGGGTCCTCAAAGGGAAGTTTGGCAGCCTCAAGCAACACTTCCCTTCCCTTTGGATACTTGTGTGCTGCACTTTTCACAATGTTTTATCAGATGATAATGAAACTATTGATAAAGCATTTCAAATCAACAGACATGAGACAATACTAAATGTCGATTGATATTTTTGGCAGCTTTGCTTTACTTCTATTGGGACTGCAATCTGCCAGCAAGATCTGCATGTGAATACCCTAATTTAGATTTGTAGAAATGTGCTAAGCACGTTTTATATTAATTCAAGTTTAATATGCTCTATTTTATGAATATTACGAGTTGTATTCGGTTTTGGAATTGACCTCTCTTTGTGAGACAAGGGTTCCATTGCATGTGTGTGTGTGGCACATGTGCAATTGCAATTAAGATTGTTCGTTTCTTAGCTCATCATTCATTTGTCATGCAATTTGCTGCATGCCTCATACCTCGTGCCCCATGTCCCATGCCCCATGCCTCATGCTCCATATGCCCAATGCTGCTGTAGCTGAGTGCGAGGGCACTTGTATTTAACCTCCAAGCGCAGTAGTTGCTGCTGCTTCTGCTTCTTCTTCTTCTTCTTCATCATCTTTTCATCGTCATCATCTTCTTTTCTTCTGTCTTGCCAAGTGGTTGCCTCATCTGCCCCTCATGTTGCCTCTTTCTGTGGCGCTGCAGGCATTGCGGTTCATTTAAAGTAGCATACTTATTTGGGCATGTTCATAATAATTCATAATTCAATGCACAATATAATCACACGCACACAGAGAACAAGAGAGAGAGAGAGAAAGAGAGAGAGAGAGAGAAAGAGAGAGAGAGAGAAAGAGAGAGAGAGTGTGTGTGTGTGTGTGTGTGTTCTCTATAGAAAATAAGCTATAATTCTTGACGTTGAGTCAAGATTGCCATGGCCAATTACCATTTGCCGTTGCCTTTGCCTTTGCCTTTGCTTTTAGCCTTTTTTCCACTTACATTTAGCAGAAAGTTGTGCTGAAATTAAGTTCGATTAAACTCAAATTAAGTATTTAAGAGAAACTACGATTGTTTTATTTACAATTCACTTGAAATAAGTTCAAATATTCTTTATATAAGTAATCAACTTGGCCTTCAATCAAGCAATCAATCTTTTCTCAATCTTAAAGCAAAACGGAAATATTGAATATGTCTCTCCCGTTGAATGACCTGGCTTAATATCTAGTAACTTATTGCCTATGGTGGTCGTTAAGGGCAATAGCAGGGTATTTAATTTTGGAGTGGATTAAGCATTGAAGTCGTGCAATACGTAAATAGTATCTTAAGAAGAGAATTGAATTTCTAAAGCTTTCATTTCATTCCTTGTGCTTAATTTGAGTACCGAATGAAGGAGGAGGACAGGGCAGCGGCTAGTCCCTCCACAAGTCCCTCAACAAATTGAGCTATCTTCTCAATTGATTTCAGCGTGAACTTATAGCTATTCTGATATTGGGAGAACTTCACAGTTGGCCAATAGTTTTGGCGGGCAGTAGTCCTCTCGCGAGCCTTATACGGTGTTTAATTAGTCTATCACTGTATCTATCATTGCCTTTTCCAATCTGCTCCTCCCCTGTAAGCAGATTGAGGCCACGATGAAGTGTGGAGTCGCACTTGTCAAGGGTGATGACGAGTTACTCCCTTTCAACAGTATAGGTGGGGTGAAGCAGGGATTAGTGGACTTCCGTCGGCTGATCTTTAGATTCCATCTCCTGCAGCAAGCTGCGAATATGTTCAGGTACTCTTCGAGTCTATCTTCTGCCTCAAAGCGGCATTTGCAGCTGTGGCAAGTCTATGGCAAGAAGAGTCTTCCTGGGAACCTCCATATGGTGCTCGCTAGGGCAGGGTTGATCTGCAGTATATATTGAGTAGGACAGGGGATCAAGGACGCTCTCCTGCGGATGAAAATCATTTGTAAGCTGCAAATCAAAGCTTAGAGTGCACGTTTAATCGTCGTTTTATATTCGTTGTCTACTGGGTATTTAAAGCCACAATTTATAGCTTAGATTTAGTAAACTAATTATTGGAAATGGCTTGATAACTTGTTCTGTTTCGGGTTGTGTTTGGCTCTTCGTCTAGTTGCAATTGACATGGGAAATTTTGTGCATAGTTTTATGGACTTTTTGCAGACTTGACATTAATTGAGGGCAACTGCAAAGGGAAATGGATCGAGGGGGGAGTGGGGAGTGGGGAAAGGCAAGGCGGACTGTGTAGGCCTCCTCTCGGTTTTGTAATCAGCTGAGTGCACTAAACGCTTAAAACACTTTACAAACTGTTTCCCACGGTTTTAACTATGTAAAGTTTTCAACTAGCTCGACCTCGCCATATGCGCTCCACCCCACACCCCACACCCCCTGTGTTAAGACCCTTCCCCTCCAGCCGCGAACATTGGCGTTTTTAATAAGCTTGAAGCGAGTCGAGGGCTAGGACCAAAAGTAGAACCGCCGTCCGTTGCCGTTGCCGTGGCCGTTGCCGTCGCCTCCCCCACTTGACATCATTTGCTCGCTGACGAGAGCCAGCAAATGTTTCCTCTATATGCCACATAAATACACACACACACACACACACACACACACACACACACACACATGCGCACACACACCCACAAGCCCACACACATACAGACGCCAGTAAAAACTTCCGGCAACGCCTCGCAAATTGCCGAGCCGCAAAAGTTGCTGCAAATTGGCGGCAAATTTTGCAGCATTTGCAAAAATTAGTGCACATTATTTTTCTATTACTATTACTATTACTATTTCTAGTTTTTGTGTGTAGAGTTTTCTGCTGCTGCAGCTGCAGCGCTGTCCGGTTCCGTTAGGCTGTTGACCTATTGACCCTCTGTGTAGGAGAGCAAATGCGCTGGCCAAGTGCGATAGCTAAACAATTTCCCTATTAGCTTGGTTGACTTCGCATGTGGTATGGCTCATTCGAGTTCGAATTCGAATTCGAATACGAATTGAAATTGAATTTGCGGTTTGCTGCCGTTTGCCAACTTTGGCATCATTCGAGGATGCAATCAACAAAGGCAGGCAACACGCCAAAGACAAATTCAGCAGTTCTGTCTGTGTTGACTGTCTGTTGATAGCCTCACATTCGCAAATCCCCATCCGCCATCCGCCATCCCCTCTCCCAAACCTCACTCCACTCTTCTTCTCTTGAGAACCAAGCAAATGGCAAATTAAAGATGTATTATATTAAAAATACAGCATAGAGTTCTCAATTATTAACAGTTTGCTGAATTCCACGCCAAGCGAATGTCTACTATACAGTGCGGGGGTTGTTTGAGAAATTGTATTGTGTCTTGACTTAAAGCTACGATTTTAATCCTACAAATTTCTATTTGAGAGCTCTATATTTGACTTCTTGAGAATTAGCCAAGCTGGAAAGAGAGGTTTACATAACTCTGAACGATATTACAAGTGGAATAGATTTCCAAAAATTAACCTCTTAAATCAAGCGCAGAAATAGTATAGTACATATGCCCCATGGCAGTCAGTACAGGGTATTCTCGAGCTTAACATGTCGCTTAATCTACTTATGGCCATGAAATCAATTGAATTCTTCAACGCAAATCGAATGATATTTAAAAAGGTTTTTTGGAATTTGGGGAAAAAGGAGCATTACTGATGTCCATACAGGGCACATTGCAGTTGAGTATATCATACAAGCAACCAGCGGTGATAAAATCAATTGAATTTCTAAAGCTTTCATTTCATTAATTGTGCTTAATTTGAGTACCGAACGAAGCAGGAGTCCATCCAAAAGTCCCTCCACAAATTGAGCTGTCTCGAACTCGAAGTCAACCCAACTCTAACTGACCCCCCCCATCCCCTTTGGAGAACACGGACATCGAGAAATCTGAAAAGTTGACAAATTGAATGTCTAAGTTGTGTATTCTCGCTTCTCAGTTCTCAGAGCTTGTTGCTCGCGCACAGAACTTCATTTTTGTAGCTGACTGCGAGGGCACAGCGAATGCGAAAGAGAATGAGAGGTAAGGCGGTGGAAAAGGTGACGGGAGGGGGAGGGGGGGAGGGTGGGCATAGAAAAACTGGGAACGAGGGGATTAAATGTTGGCCAAAACAAACCGCAGCCAGTCCATTTGCAGTGTATAAAAGTTGAATAGGTTTTTCGTTGTTGTTGCTCTGTTTCTTCTGCTTCTTCCTCCGCTTCCGCTTCGGTCTCTGCTTCTTCCTATCCATCTCATTGTTGTTGTTGTTGTTGTTGTTGTTGTCGTTGTTGGCCTTTCGACCAAAAAAACCGCCATTAAAATAACTTTTCAACTTTGCGAGTTGAGCGTGAGGCGAGTGAATGACTGAATGAGGCGAGTGAGTGCATGGATATGAGTGTATGAGTGCACAGTAAATGCTTGTTGTTAGCCTGGCCAAGTGACACCCTGGCTTTAAGTCTCGCTCACAAATTGCCAGCGGCAAAAATCATCACGAGAAACGCGGCAAAAGTATGCAAAGTGTTTGCCTTTGTTTTTACCTCTCAGTTTCTCTCTATCTCTCTCTCTATCAGTCTCTCTCTCTCTCTCTCTCTCTCTCTCTCCAGTTTCTTTCTCTCTCTCCCTCTCTTTCCCTGCTTAACTCACTCGTAGTCCAGAAACTACTACTTCGTTTAGCTTTTTAGCTAATCCAAGTTAAGTTTCTTTTTCATTTAAAGTTCGTTGAGTTTGCAGGGTATCTGCTAGTCTTGTTTGTGTTTTCTTTGTCGTCTGCCTTTTTTTTTTGAGTTGTGGTTGGCCTTAATTAATTTGCAGCTTCGACATTTAAGACATTTGATAGTTTAACAGTTTTTTTGTAGTTTGCGCTATTTACACACACCTACACAGACAGGCACAACACACGGCACACACACATTCATTACAAATAACTGAAATCTTTTGGTCGTTGTCAATGGAATTGATGCTCTGTCGCTTCTCAGCATCTCTCGCATTCTCAAGCTCTTCGCAAGCCCGCTCTAAGAGCTCGCTCTATCGCTTTCACTAAATCTCTGACTTTGCTTTCACTCTCTTGAAGTTCTTTATCTCTATCAGTGTCTGTTCTCTTAGTGTCCTCCAGTTCTCTATCTCATATTTCATTCCGTAATTTCTCGTCATCCTCAGTTCGCTGTCTGTACTCCTTTTCTTCTTCTTCTTTCTTCCTTCGATCACCTCCTCCTATCCTCTCCATCTTTTGCTCTCTCTTGCTGCCTCAGTCTCAGTCTCAACTTATCTGTTATCTCATCTTTTCTTCTTCCTCCATTCGTTCTCTCTCCCCAATACGCCCCATCCTTAGCTCACCCTGTCAGCCCCAGCCTCAGCCCCAGTCTCTGTCTCGTCTCTTTCTCTTTCTCTATCTCTTTCTCTTAGACTCACCTCTCTTTCGCTCTCTCTGTCTTGTCTCTTTCTCCGACTCATCTCTCCCCTCACTCTCTCTTTTTTGTCTGTCCCATTGCTTCTCTCTTGCCCTCAACATACCTCTCCCCCCCTCTCCCACTGAACTACACAGTTGCCTGTGCTTTTTAAATGCTTTCGTTCTTCTAATTACTTGATGTGTGTTCTCTATTGCATGTTATTTGGCTTATTCCGCAGCAGTTACGATAGCACTCAGAAAGTAAGATGGATACCAAATTGGATGCACGCGGCCAGTGCCAGGGCCAAAGTCAAAGTCAGAGTCAGTTTCCGGCATCATTTCCAGATACGTTTAAGAACTTCTTTGAAATGATGAATGAAGATGAGGATCACGTTGAGCTCTTTGCGAATCTCTTGGAGGATAAGGTATAAAACAGAGTTTCGCCAACTCTCTGCTCCCAGCGGCTGCGTTTCGTTGTGCGTTCCCCTCTCTCTCCCACCTCTCCCCACATTGCTCCTCCATGGCATTGAACTTGTCTCTCTCTCTCTCTCTCTTTCTCTCTCTCTCTCTCTCTCTTTCTCTCTCTCTCTCTCTCTCTTTCTCTCTCTGTCTCGAATTGTGCCCTCTTGCAGGTTATACCACGCAACAGTAATCCAATGTATGCACAGCGCCAACGCTGCGGTGGCAGCTTGCGGAGTCACTCCCAATCCAATTCCCAGCAACAACAGCAACGTCAACAGCAGCAGCAGCAACAACATCGCCATCAGCAGCTGCAGCAGCAGCAGCAGCAGCAGCAACATCATCCTCATGGTGCCACTCGCAATCGCAGCGGCAGCAGCAGCGATATGACCCTGACTATGGCCTTGGCCATGACCGAAACGGAGACAGCAACTGCTCCGGATCGTGCCAACTCTTTCCGCACGAATCGCAACTCGCAACGCAACTCCTTCAGCTCGAGTAGCACTGGCCTCAATCGCGTGGGTTTTTGTGGCATCATCTCCAATGGCAGCACCAGCAGCAGCGGCAGTTTGCTTAATCTCGACATGGAACCAGTGCAGTCAGGTGCCCATGGACACTGTCATGGTCATGGTCATGTCCCGGGAGCAGCTGCGGCACATGCCGAGCGTGGTTGTGGCGGTTCTTTGGGCAGCAGTGGCAATTTGCTGTGCAAGCACATCAAATATTGTTGCTTGCATCAGCCGCCGGCTCAGACATTGGCTGATGGACATCGAGTGTCGTCCACTTCCGATATCAATGCTCAGCAACAAACACAACAGCAGCAGCAACAACAGCAGCAACAGCAGCAGCAGCAGCAGCAGCAGCAATTGCAGCAACAACAGCAGTTGCAACACCAACAGCAGCAACAGTTGCAACAGCAGCAAGAGTTGGAATTGCAGTTGCATCAAATGCGTCTTGGACCCGACGGCGAGGATAATGGTGGTCGTGTACCCGGCAATTTTATGGGTCGCATAGTCCCAGATGGTACCAGGGATCGGCAACTACAACGACACTCGGTCATCCTGGAGAGGGCCTTTGATTTCGGTAAGTAAATGAAGCGAAAGCAAATCGTTATACAAGTAGATTAAGTTGGATTTTAAAGGAAAATCTCTTAGGACAAAAGGATATAAAAGGAAAGTAGAGTGAACATCAATAAAATGTAGACAATTTATGAAAATATTCAGCTGCAATTCAATCCAATCGTTAGCTTTGACTTTGCCTCACTTTCGATCAATTAATTCAGTATTGTCTCTGAGCATATACTGATTATTTGCATAATAAATCAATAGAACATGAGTTAGGGACTGAAGACAAAATATGTTAGAGCGAGCTCGACTGTGAGAGACCCTGTACTTATGTTTCAAGTAGCAAATTAGAGTAAACATTTTATAGTAACTCATATATGTATATACACATAGATACGTACATACACACATACACATACACACTTTATGTTGTGAAACCTAATAGACCCTTTGTACTTCCTAAGTACAGGGTACACAAAAATATTGATATCTATTTTATCAAAGTCAAAATCGCAAGATTCTCCAACAGAAAGGTATTGGATTGTGTGTGGAAAAAACAGAACTCTAGCAAATCCAAAGATATTTGTCAACTACAGCGACAGAGAGTATGAACAGTGTTAAGTGTGTTTGCTTACTTGCCAGAGTCTCCTCCCATATGTGGATGCCACATAACGAGAAGTGGATAATTGAGGCATCTCCACAGTGTAGCAACATCATATTGTGGCTCATTTCAACTCGAAATGAAGTGTCAAGTTGCCAAGGAATTTCTGTGGCAATAACAGCACTTGTACTTCTTACAGGCTAATGTGGCCTGATATCCACGTATACATATATTTACCTGGATATGCTTATGCAATATGGATATAATTATTGGAAGACTTCGGGCAGCCCATTTTGTGGGCTGTTGCAAGATGCTTTGCGAGAATCGCTTACGGGGTTATTAGTGGAGCAGCAAAAACTGAAAACATGACTGTTGCAGGCGATGCCACAGCCACATATTTCAATTAAAATACACACACACACACACACACACACACACACGCACATACACACCCACACACACACACATGAGAATGACAGTTTATGTAGGAGTTTCCTGTTCTGCTCAGCACAGAGACAGTACAGCAGTATAATAACTTTGTGACAATGTATGCAACCAACATAAGCAACTTCAACATCTTCAACAGCATCAACATCAACAGCTGAGTCGATAGCAACATGTGTGTCTTTCCAAGTCCTAATCTGCTCAGATAACTTCATAAGGATCAGAAAATAAAACAAATTGTTTAAGAAAAACTTTTCAATGTTGCAACTACGTGTTTATGTTGCTGTCAACGATAACGTGAAACAACAAAAACGACACGTACAACATGTGTTTTGTAAGAGGTAGAACCATGTGCCATATATTTCTTACTCTTTTTGTATATTTCTTATTTTGTATACTCTTGCAGAGGGTATTATAAATTTTCCTTTTTTTTTTCTGCTTTTAATCGAATGACTGCAAATAAAGAAATTAATTGTCGAGGGCCCTGTACCGGGCTATATGTAGTTTAAGAGATACGCGCTATCAAATTTAACATTTAGTGACCTGTATATGTTACGAAGATTAAGTTATTCGAGAACTTGCATACCTTCCCGACCTAGCGGGAAGCTCATTTCCAAACGTAGCTTCTTTCAACTGCATAAGTTATATAAGTTTCAGATAAATCGTCCCAAGACTACAAAAGTTATGCAGAAAAGAAATATTGCATTGAATGCTACTGTGCGCATAGCCAACGCACTATGTGTGCGAACGAGACAGAACGACCGATTTGTTTATAGGTATGTGCATTCATTTGCTCTATGTTTGTACATTCATTACATTTCTTTGTGTATAGTGACTACTACAGGGTATCATAGTGTCGCGTGGACTCGACTGTAGCCTTTGAGACTTGTGTTTTTTGAGGTGCGGCTGTTAACGAGAATGGAGCCCGTTCCATTTATCAGAATCCATAAAAGAAGACCATAATGCGCATAAAGTTTTCAAATATTCGGTGGAATATAAAATTCGACACACACACACACACACTCACATGCAGACACACACACACGCACACACACACACGCATAAGCATACAGAGAGCAAACAATAAGGAGACGGGGCCCAAAAACGAAAGTTAAACATCAACTTAAAAAGTGGCAAATGAACAGCGAACAGCAACAAAAAGCCGCTAAGCAACATAGCAACAACAACAGCAAAGAGAGTAACAACAATAATAATGAAGAACATGAAAAGGTTACAAGAGCGGAGCTGAGCTAAACCTGAACCCAAAGCTGAACCGAACCGAACGGAACCAAACAAAATTGCGAACCGCTTTACCTTTTTTTTTTTGCCGGCGATTAAAAGTCCCCAATGATAAAGAGGGGTAAAGCGTAAAGCAAGAAGGGAAAAGAACGGAAAAAGGGAGGACAAAATGAAGTTCCATTTCGTTAGGCGTTTTGTCAGTTTGCCCATTTGCCAGTTTGCCTGTTTGCCAGTTTGCCAGTTTGTCGTCCCAGACAGTTGACATTGAGTTGAACCGTCGATGTAATCATCTCAGTTCCTTTCAAAGGAGCTGAAGCTTCACAATGGGACATCGATTCCCGTGAAGGCATCCATAATGAATCTTTAAACTTGTTTCAATTCCAGCGACTAAAAGTCGACCTAAGTCAATAAGTTTAGTGTCATAAACATCTCATTTAATCATATCAAGATAAAATGCTCAAGAAATACAAGTATACATCTTAGATACGTTTGTATCCATCTGTCAGCAAAATTTGAACTTTGTCAAAGCCATTTTCATGAATTTTAATTATTTAATTTGCATTACATTAAACGCAAACTCGAAATAAGTTTGGCTACTACAATGTAAGGCTCTCATGTCTGGCAAAGATTGTCGAAGAGAAACTTGGTAGTTTATCGCTTGGGATGCTATGTTGAGTTGAGTCTTTCTAACATCCTTCGATAACAGTTAAGTTAAGTTAAGTTAAACAATAAAAATATGTAGTATAAAATATAATAAATTCAATTGTACAGATTATTTCATTTGTTAATCGTATATAAATAATATGTTCATAAATAAATCACAGCTTATTTGACCCATCCAAGAGTTAAAAAATGTGCAAGCAGATTTGTATTTAATATTGTTGTAATAATTACATATTGTTAATAAGTGTTAATTAATATTTTAACCCCAACAAAACAAGTCTATTTTATTTATATATAATTAACATTGAGCGAATGAAACCAATTAATTAGTTATCCCAGCGTTATCTATATATATTTACTTTGACTTTCTGACAAAACGTACATTTATTGCTTGTAAAAACTCCCAATACATTAGCCAAGTCTATTTTCAAGGTTTTGTTTTAAATTAAATTCTCAATATTTTATTGATTGATGAATTGAAGTCCTCGTGTCAAGTAACAATTGGTTGTTGTATTTGAACTGCCTTTTTTTTTAATGTTATATCTTTATCAATTCAATCACTTACAGTTTTTCTTGCCAATGTTTGGAAATCAATTGAAGAATGACAAAGAAAAACTTGGAAGTCCTTTGAGTTATGTGTGGGATTAATCTAAAAAAAATATAACATTTTATTGACCAACTGACGGGCATAAGTAGTAAGACCGGAAAAGTAAATATGCGACCATGAAACTGATAACAAAAACCAGTTGGAAAGGCTACAGTCGCAACGCAACCGACAGTATAATACCCTGTACAAGTATTTTGATAATAAGTACTTTGATTATAATAGAAGTAAGAACATAACAGGTGTTTCAAGAATAGTCTATTAAAGCTCTCATTTAGCATATGTATTATTTGCATGCTTATAGCATCAAACTTTTGCATGTGTGTACATACTCCATAAAAAGCTGAGTGTTACATCACTTCATTCTGCACGTATCGCAGTAGTTTACTGCCTCGCTCGCACACATGTGCTGCCCGCAAAGCGCAAAGCGCAACGGTTCAATGGAACAATAACTTTTATTTCCTTGCTGATTATCTGTCTTAATTATAAACCGATCTTGATGAAACTTTCAGCATTGCTTTTATATGATAATCTTCAAGCAGCTGTAAACTTAGAAGTGTATGCGTTGAGAAATGTGGCCATAAAAACTTGATCTGCGTATGGTACACCGGATCCTTGATGCCAAATTTGGTGTCTCTAACTCTTCTAGTTACTGAGATCGACGCGTTCATACAGACGGACAGACTGATGGACGGACATGGCTCAATCGACTCGGCTATTGATGCTGATCAAGAATATATATACTTTATAGGGTCTGCCACGCCTCCTTCTGCCTGTTGCATACATTTGCACAGAATTATCATTCCCTTATTTACCCATTTTTAATGGGCACAGGGTTTAATAACTGTCAAAGAGTGTATGAAATATTTGTCATATTTTGTGGACATTTTTGGCATACTCTGTATGTTGCAACATGCAACAATTTGTAACGTTGATGCAGTTGTTAATTGATGAATAAATCCATTGCCTTTGTCTAATCTCTTCTCTCGAAATCCCCATAATTGGCGACTAATTTGACCGGCATGTGGCACACACAAGTCTCAGTTTCTCAGGTAGAGCGACCAGTTGAATGTGGACCACAAGAATGTGGCCAACAACAGCAGCACAGCATTTGTTCTGCTGCTGTCCTTGTGCGCTGTGGTCCTTGGTCCTCGCCTAGTCACCTGGTCAACTGTCCAATCCTCATTGGGAATGTGACAGTTATTGTGAGCCAATTTGGCTTCAGTCTGGGCCAAAGCTTATCTCGGGCAAAAACAGTTGCCGCTGTCCATTGTTTATTTGCTAATGTCTCTTTCTTTCTCTGTCTGTCTGTCTCTCTCTCTCTTTCTGTCTCTGTGAGTGTGTGTGTGTGTGTATGTGTCAGAGAAATGAGTTTCGCCAGTTGAAGTCAAAGTCAAAGTCAAATATTTTCAACCGAAAACTTTTCAAAGGTTTTATTAGAGTATAGAGACTAGAGTGTGTGCGTGTGTGTGTGTGTGTGTGTGTGTGTGTGTGAGTGCGTGTGTGTCTCTAAAAGTAGTATCTATTTGCTTGCTTTTAGAATTTTTTATTTTTGTACCCTGTACTTAAGGTGAGCATCTCGGGTATGCCAAACTAATGAGAAGATTAAGTAAATTGTAAAGTTTATGGAGTTGAGTAAATACTGCTAGTCGGGCATACCCACTCACACATTTTATACCCAAAAATTACAGACAGGGTCAATTTAATAAACTACGTTATGTTGTGCCGCAAGAAGGAAAAAACGAGGAAAGAAAACTCTGTAAAGAAGAAGCACAGCAAGAGAAACAAGAAGAGACGATTGACAAATACCCTGTTGGTTGTTTTACTTGTACGTGCTGTGTTAAATACTTGCAATCGATTGAGTTTACCCAGAAGAAATCTAATTCCGTGTGGTGATTCCATTTATATATATATATATATGTATATATATATATATATTTTATTACTATATCTTGGCTATAAATATTTGATGTTCATCAACATTAAAGGGTATAACAAGCTATTGAAGCTAAGCGAGACGACATAAACCAATAAAACAGCAACAGACATGGGTGCGTAGGAGGGTAGAGGGGAAATCATGGCCTGGCTTAATGCTAATTAAAGTCCTGCATTCACTTTGGGCCGTAATAAATATTTAATTACAACAACAACATTAACAACAATAACAACACGTGACACAGCACCATTAGCATAAGCATAAATACCATTTAGTTTATTTAGTTGGCCTTGACTAAATTAATCTTCCTCAAAGCCCATTTACTTAAATATTAGATGAATATAAGCTATATAAATATATATATATCAATAAATGTATTATATATATACATATATATATTTATTTATATATATATATATATATATATATATATATTATATATTATATTATACTTTATTTATTATTTATTACATCTACTTATTCGAGTTAAATTTCCAAACGCGTGGCCTTCCTCATCTGCACCGTCTCATTGTAATTCAGGCGCCTAATTTATTATTAGACCCGGTACCCAAAGGGTACAGGGGCTTATGTATTTGTGATATGTATGTAACAGGCAGAAGGAGGCGTGGCAGACCCTATAAAGTATATGTATTCTTGATCAGTATCAACAGCCGAGTCGATTGAGCCATGTCTGTCCGTCTTTCCCTCTGTATGAACGCGTCGATCTCAGCAACTATAAAAGGTAGAGACACCAAATTTGGCATCAAGGCCATAGTTTTGATGGCCACATTTCTCATCGCAAACACTTCTAAGTTTACAGCTGCTTGAAGAATCGCATATAAAAGCAATGCTGAAAGTTTCATCAAGATCGGTTTATAATTAAGACAGATAATCAGCAAAGAAATAAAAGTTATTGTTCCATTGAACCGTTGTGCTTTGCGGTCAGCACATGTGTGCGAGCGAGACAGCGAACTACTGCGACACAAGCATATGTAAATGAAGTGCCGTAACATGGGGTCTGCCACGGCTTTGGCTGATTGACAGTTAATGTAGCCCTGTACAGGGTATAACTATTCGCATATGGAAAACATTTGTAGACTTTCCCTTCCGTGGGGAGGTAGCCTCAGCGGAGGCACCTCACCCTCTAGCTATATAATATATTCGCATAGATACTGCTTGTAGCCTAAGGACGAAACTGTTGCAAGTTGCATCAAGTCTGATTTCGGAGTCGGAGAAGCCTTCGTCTTCAAAGTGACAGAGTAGTAATAAAGATAAACTATTTTTTCTTCCATCATTCAGAATAAATTCTACTCAAAGTGTTGCTTGATCTTTGCAGACACCAGTTGCGATGAGAGCGATGTGCTGAGCAGCAGCACAACTGGCCCTGTGCCCTCTCCGGCACCCCATCAACTGGCCTATAATGTGTTGAAGCCGATTCTCAAGCAGCCGCAGCAACAGCAACAGCAACAGTTACAACAGCAGCCGCAGCAGCAGTTGCAACATTCGCTTCCACCAACATCGGGATCGGGCTCGGGCTCGGGTTCGGGTTCGGGACATGGCCATGTGCATCGTCTGTTGCCAACGCCACCGACACACAGTGGACTTGGGGCATTCCACACTCGCGAGACGGCATTGCAACGTGTGCAACAGCAAAGTGGCATGGGCGGCAGTCGTAGCAATGTCTATGCCACTGTGTCAGGTCCCAGCACAAGCGCCGCCGCCGCCGCCGCTGCTGCTGCTGCTGCTGCCGCCGCCGCCGCCGCCGCCGCAGCTGCCAACAGCTACAACTATAATCTGCAGCAGCAACAGGTGCCACATGTGGCAAGCGGCAGCAACTACAACTTGTCGTACAACTGGGAAAGGGAAACTGATCACCAGAGTGAATGGGATCAGGAGATGAACTCGGCTCCGGCAACAACTCGCAACAGCTATGGCGAGTTTCTAAATGCTGCAACAGGACTAGCCTCTGTTGCAGGACCAGGCTCGAGTCGTGTAAGCAGCCCCGACTTGCGGTTACCTCGTGACTTCAACAATTTGAATTTGAGCTTTCATTTTGATCACTTTTACAGCAGAGCTTGCGTGCCCAGAAGTCGCCGATCTTGAACAGGCGACGCTCTTCATCGATTGCTGCAAATTTGTTGCACGGTGAGGTCGACTACAGTCGCAACAACAGCCTCGGAGGCGCCCCTCCCGTTGGTGATGAGGAGCTGTTTCGCATGTCGCACAACAGCACCAGGTAGGAGTAAGACATGGTGGCTTCACATCACACCATCTCAACCCCACCCAGGCCTCCTCCCAGTCCTTCTCCCATCTCCCCTCCCAGCCCGCATTCCTCCCACAGCCCACAGGTCCCCTCCCCTAATTAGAACACTTAAAAAAAGAAAAAGAAAACTTGCCACAATCAACAGCTGTAGCAACAACAACAACAACAACAACAACGAAAACAACAACGACAACAACAACGACATCATCAGTGACAACAATGTGCAAATGTGGCCAATGTGGGCGCCTTAAGCCGCCTAATTACCTGACCTTTTGACCTTCGTCCCTTCATCCTTTTACCATGATCCACACTTTGTTGCATGCCCCACACATTTGCCAGGCGTCTGGTGCTGAATTCCTTTCTTGGAACAACCTCATTTGCAATGTTAAAACACAACTGAAATTCAATTCTGTTCAAAAATTGATCAAAGGTCAATCAAAGGACTTAAGGAGGGGGAGGGACGGGACTACGACGGCCAAAAATCCATAATCCCTTGTGTGTGTGTGTGTGTGTGTGTGTGTGTCTGCGCGTGTGTGTGTGTGTCTGCGTGTGTGTGTGTGGGCCAACTTCCTCGTGATTCCAGATAATTGCACAAAATGCCGCCGCATTTTTTATTAATTTTTGGTGGGCTTTTGTTTTGCAAGTACAGTGGAGCCTCGCAAACGAAAAGTGTATGCAGTGCATTGAAAATATTCAAATTATTGATGTCATTTAATTACAATTTGTATTTGCTGTGTTCTACAAATCTCTAGAGATGTTCCTGAAATTTCAAAGATTTTATATTTTTGAAGACACAACAAAATATCAAAGAAAATAAAATATTTTATATAAATATAAATATAAATATAAAAATAAATATATACGAATTTAAACCAAGGCTAAAATGT
Source organism: Drosophila funebris (assembly GCA_018901825.1). Taxonomy (NCBI): domain Eukaryota; kingdom Metazoa; phylum Arthropoda; class Insecta; order Diptera; family Drosophilidae; genus Drosophila; species Drosophila funebris. Next base: position 4,152,852 of record JAEIFK010000455.1, on the reverse strand, counting down.
TGTGTAATATAAACATAATGCAGGAACATCGACAGACTTTCTAGAAGGCAGCTGATTATTTGATTTTGTTAAACGAATATTTTCGATACACCTCATAGATCCGGGCTGGATTCGTTGTGGCAAGGCTCCACTGTGCTTGGGCCAGTGCCTCGCAAGTCTGGCAGCCCAATTATGCCGGCTAATGCAATTTATTATAAATCCATCCATCCATGTGTCGTGGGTTGTGGGCTTTGTCATTGCTTTGCCATTGCAGGGATCGCATGTCGTTGGCCAAGTCGCCGCTGAGTCGCGGCCTGGAGAGCAGCGTCCTCACCTTTCAACAGGCAATGTCTGGTGCAGTGTCGCCACAATATGCAGGGAGTGGAGCAGTCGGAGCTGGAGGCGCATCCACATCCGCAGCAGCTGCTGGGCAATTGCAGACCGATGAACTGGACAGACGCCTGCTCGGCTCCAGCTCGGCATTGGCTGCCGTTGTCGAGGATACAACAACGAGTGGACCCGATGCCACCGATTCGCCAACAGCCGAATCGAGTGATGATGATTTGCCAGGACCATCAACATCCGCAGCCGCAGCGGCAGCCGCGGCCATGGCAATGGCCATGGCACCGCACAGCAGTCTACTGCGTGAGCGTGGCGTAGGCGAATCCTCCTCAGCTCAATCCACTGGAGGCGTCTGTGCCCCTGTCCCGCCACCCGGCAGCTCGGCGACCATTGCCGCAACTCGGCAGCGTCTCCGAACATCCAGTATGCCAGCCGAGAGTCGTAAGGTGAGTAAGTTCAGTATACAACTTGCCTAATTATGCCCAATTAAGTTGTGAGATCAAGCTACGTCTGAGTAAACTTTATTGCTTACTATAAGATTGAGCTACTTCTGCGTAGATCTTACCGGGTATCTGCAAGTCGAGCAGCCTCTTTACTTATTTATACTTCAAAACGAAGATCAACGCATCGCTGACTAAACCTGAGTACCGGGTATTTTTTAGTCGAGTAATTATAAGCTAAATGTGAATGCACTTATTGCCGGAAATCTTCAAGTCGAGTATGCTCATTAATGAAGTAAGTTATTACCGGGTATCTGCTACTCTTTACGAGATTTCATTACCGGGTATCTGCAAGTCGAGCAGAGTCTTTACTTATGCCAACATAAATGAATGAGATTAAGCTGCCGCTAAGTAAAACTTATTAGTTTAGCAAATAATTCATTCAATTTATTCCAGTCTAGATCTTATTACCGGGTATCTGCATGTCGAGCAGTCTACATTATTGTTCTTAATTGAATGTCGTGTTTTGGGCAACGAACAATTGCAAATGCTGAGCTTAAGTGTTAAATACTTATTAAATGGCTAATCGCAGGACTTACCGCCCACAAAGTATGAACGATTCCACATCCGCTTCTCCTGCTCCACTTCTCATCAATTTGCAGCCCCGGCTTTAGCCCCATCTTCAGCTCAATCCTCTGGCGAATTCTAAGCCTAAGCTCCTCACAATAATGTCGTCATTTTGGGCGCATTAAGCTCTAGGGACTCGGCCCAAACAAAAGTGCCAAGGAATGTTTCGCGTACATTGTTAATCCTAGGGAAAAGCAAGCACACACACAGAGAGAGAGAGAGAGAGAGAGAGAGAGACACACACACAGCCACAGGCAAACACTGTCAATCCCAAATGCAATTCTAGAGTTATTGCGTTGAACTTGCGCGTGCCCAGCGTCAATTGAGAATTTCAAATTCTCGAGTGCACCAAAGTTGCAAGCCCCTAGGGTAATATACGAGTGTCTGTGTCTGTGTCTGTGTGTGTGTGTCTGTGTCTGTGTGTGTGCGCGCTACAAGGCGTGCTACACTGAGCGAAACGATCAAGTATTTTCAGTTTTCAACTTGTTTTCTCAAGTAGATTGCAAATAGTAAAGCTATTTCTTAATGTACTTAAAATAAGCCGTTCGGTCTCAATTGAAGCACATTGAAAACTTGCATCAAGTTCTTTGAATTCTGTAACTGAATGTGAAGATAACAACATGATAATTAGTCTATGAAAACAGTGTAAACTAAATCTGCATATAAATATATAATTATATAAAGAATTGTTGTACTTATTCTGAGTAAAACAAAGCTGTTTTATTTATCCCAAGTTTCTGTTGACTTAAGTAAAGATTTGTAAGTTAAGAACTTTGGAACTTATTTGAACTTTAGATTCACATTTTCTCTCAGTGTGCAGTGCAGTGCAGTGGGAGCAAGAGAGAGAGAGAGAGAGAGAGAGAGAATAAGAAGTTGCAGCAGACAAGCATTTTCATCGCCTTGCTCGCAACTCATCTCGTTTTGGGCCAAGTTGTTGGCGCATTGCTTGTCTGCTGTTGCCTTGTCTGCACACCGGCAGGACACACCCACAAAGACACACACACACACACACATACACTTGACATTCTTTTTGACTTCAACTTGTGCTATTTATATGACCAGGATGCCTGCTGGCTGCGTCGCCAGTCAGCATCGTCTACGTGTTTGCCATTGATTCGATTTTGGGGGCACATAAAGCGGATTGTGGCACGGCAAGAACAGATGTGAGGCAAACTGCACTTGCAGTTGGAGTTGCAGTTGCAGTTGTAGTTGCAGTTGTTGCTGGTAGTTGGTATTTGACAGTTGCCCATTGCCAGTTGACTTCGTTGACTCTTGATATCAAGTGGGGAAAAGTGGAAAATGCTCATGCATCAGTTGATTGCACTTACAAGTTTTTCTCATATTTATTTCTTAGCGTTTTGAAATCTATTTTGAATGCTGTGCCAACTCCCAACACAGTCAGGTCAATGTGCCGCTTGTAGCTTCTCACTCTCTCTCTCTCTGTCTCTCTCTCTGTCTCTGTCTGTCTCTCTCCCTTGCTCTTTACTGTGCAATACCTACCTGCACCAACTGTGTCCCCCCCGTGTGTTGCACTCTTGTGTTTTCATTTTGCACAAATTTCCACGCAACGCGTCCCACAAGCTGCCGCCATTTTCACTCGAGCAATTTGCCAAACTAATTACATTAGCTGCAACGACTAGATAAGTGCATGCCAGAGAAACAGGCGCCAGGTTACCCACTGCATCATTCCCACTTCCCACATCGAAGTCATGTCAGCTGGGGAGAGAGCAGGAACGAGTGGCAAATCCGAAAGTCTCCTTGTTTAATAGCTGGGTGTGTGAATGTCGATGCCGAATAATGATGAGGAGCTGAATGGGCGTTAGTCTAACCATAAATCCTTAGCTAATGACTTGAGTGTGCTAACTCCCTCTCTCTCGCTCTCTCTCTCTCTCTCTGTCATACACACCATTTGCCGATATTTCGACGTGCCAAAACATGATACAAAAGAAACTAAACTAAAGTTAACGATAACGATAACCATATAACACACACACACACACACACACACACACACACTCATACATAGATTTACACCTGTGAGATATACAAATATGAGATATACACTCGTGGTCAAAACAATAAGTACACCAGCCTCGTTTCTCTTTCAACTGCAATATGTTGCATACAACTGCAAGCTACTATAACTATCCGCTGTAATCTATTTTAGGAGGCGTGGCAGCTCCCCATAATATATATTTATACATGTATATACATATATATTCCTAAGCAAGATATATCGAACTGAGCTAATATGCGTTTAATGTGATAATTGACAGTGTTGGTAAATCATCGAATATTAAATAATTGGTGTGACAGTGTTGGTAAATTCTCAAATTTTAAATGTAAGGCAATCCACATATCCATACTATATATGTATGTGCACATGTGCCGGGGAAGCTGGGGATTTATACATAATTTTAAATAATATTCATCTGAGTCTCTAGAGATTGACAAATTCATATAGACAGATGGACATGGACATGAATATATTTTATAGGGTCTGTCACACCTTCTGCTGTATGTTACATCATTTTAGCACAAGTTCAAATAATTTAAAATGAATATATTTGAGTTTATACTCAATTGATGCGCATGTACTTATGATGTTAGCCAGCACTGTACGACTGCTGATGTAAGTGGTCGGCAGCTGTGCCTGTCTGTACTTAAGGCTGTATGCTTAATATCAACGATTCCACCTGGTGCCATTTGCCAGTCGATAGCAGTCTAATGCCTGCGCTGCCTCGAGAGCAGAGAGCAGAGAGTCGAGAGTCGAGAGTCAAAAGAGACTTGGAGAGTTGACAGTTGTTTAGTCATGCTGAATGGTTGGCATGGAAATTGCCATAACAGTGAGCAATCAGTAGTCTCTCTGCCTGTGCCTCTGCTTTCAATACCACCTACTTTCCGCTCTCTCTTCTTTTCTCTCTCCATCTTAATAATGCGTCTTTTTAAATATTGGCACTACTAGAAGTAACTTTCTCATAGTTGACCGAATCTATTTCTCTCGATAAAATAAGCACGCTTTGGTCCAAGGCTGTGAACTTGGCGCTTCAAGAATACATTTTCCAATGAAATTGTAATATGTTAGGTGTAGGTCAGTTAGTTAGAGTATTGGTTAGAGTATTAGCAAACCGCCAGGAATATTGAAAATAAACAAATAGAAACATATGTTTTTTTGCGGTTTGTAAATATTTTAAGATATATTTATAAACATACATTTAGTTAATATCCCCATAATATTATAATATAAGTTATCAATCTTAAGTAACCCACGCGATGATCTTGAATGGGCTTACTGAGCGTATGCGCAATTATTGTCTCGTTATTGTGGCGGCTAAGTGTTATGATGGGAATAATTGTAATAGCATTTACTACATTTACAACATTCATGAGATTCTTAATACTTATATGTATATGTATTTGTGTTTGCATTTGTATTTGTATATGTGTGTTGCTGCATGTGACTTGTTGACTTTTTGCAGCCCCGATTGGCGGACACGCGTCGCTCGGCGATTCATTGTGCCGCTGATGTGGACATGGATTATTATCGGTTGCGCAGTTTTAGCATCACGTCGCACGGCGTTTGCAATTTGGGCGATTCATTACGGTAAGTGGGCGGGGCAAACAGACACGCACACACCCAGACACACATCTCTGACATTCCACTTTCTTGTTTTCTTTCGTTCTGAACGGCAGCAGTCGTAGGTCACGTTCGATCAATTCTGTAACATCGGCGGGAACCTCACACAGCGGCGTGGATCGTCACAATAGGTGAGTAAGAATGTGAGTGATGTGAGTGTGAATATTGAGTGTGAGTGCGTTTGTCAGTGAAAGTCTGACTCGTCTCAATAGAGGGTGCTATAAATTGTTTGTAAAATGACAATGAAGCATCGCAGACAAGGCACAGGGCGAAGTTCATAAACGGTGGCAACAATGAAAAACGTGCCCCACATACCGACTGTGCGCCAGAGTGAAAGAGAGAGAGAGAGAGAGAGAGAGAGAGAGAGAGAGAGAGGGAGAGAGAGAGAGAGAGACCGCCGACCAGAAGTACAGACTAATTTCATACAATTTCCACACAAAACAATTTCCGCTGCCATTACCATTACCAACTGCAGGCAAAGACTTATTTTGTTTCGCTTTTTTTTTTTATCAATTTCTTTTTTTTTTTTTTTTTTTTTATATATATTTTGTGTTTTGTCTCTGTCTCCGCATTGTCAAAGGAATTTGGTTTTATTGTGTGTTTGCCCATCGCTTGTGACTCTCTTTCTCTCACTCTCTTTCTGCTCTTTGCCCTCATTTTTGGTATTTCGCTTCGTCGTGGGTTCTTATTATTACTGTTATTATTGTTATTACATGCCCCGTCACTGTCTGTGCCGCCTAAACTTAGCAGCGCCCTTCTGCCATTGTATACAGGGCCGTCTTTGCAATCGTTAAATCAAAATCTTTAAACAAGCAGACAGTTCATTTAAAATAATTGTTTGCTACTTCCTCTGTAAATAAAAATGTAAACTTAACGAAGATGAATTGATTTCATACTTTGCATGATCGATGCTCTCTCTTTGCATCTTAACGAAACTCTCTCTTTAAAAGATGGCGAACACAAAGAGTTGTGCTGCAGTGATTTTCTGCAATAAATATATGTATGCGTTGTCGAGTGTGAGAGAGATACAAATACATCCAATGCATTGTATATGTCGGTGAGAGTCGGTGTTCTCTTCTTGTCGCTTTGTTGCAGCGACACTTTTTGTAGCTTATCAGTGATGCGATGCTTACATGGCTGCCGCTAACCTACTCATCTCTGCCCAGCTTACATACATCTACTATATGTGTGTCTGTATGTCAGTACGTATATATAACGAGCCTTCAATCGAATGATTTGATTTATCTCAAATTCATTACGGTTGCTGTCTGCGCAAACGAAGACAAATTCGCTCAAGGAGCTTAACGCTTTAAACTCTCTTTTCTCTCACGAACTTGTTGATATTCTCCCATGCAAAGATGGCGAACGCCAACCAATTTGCTATAGTCATAGTTAAGTCGCTCTACAGCAAAGACGTAGAGTAGAGTAAGAGAGATACATAGATATGTGAATGTTTGTATTCATATTATTATGTATAGTACATTCGTTAAACCCAATGATTGGATATATTTGAAATTAATTTATTTTTCTGTCTCTGTTGTTGTCTCTTTCTGTCTTTAGCAATGCGTCGCGCATATCCGCTGATGTTGTAGAGGGGGCGGACCCCTCGCTCGCCCTGCAACCGCAAAAGGTGAATGGCCAACAGAATGGGGAACACATTCCAGCCTATAAAATTGCCATGCTCGGCGCTTCCGGTGTTGGAAAGACAACGCTGACATATCAGTTCACAACATCGGACTACATCTGTGCCTATGATTTGAGTTTGGGTAAGTGAACCAATCAAGCGGAACCGGCACCGGAACCGGAACTGAGAAAATAAAAAAAAAAAAACATAACTGACCTGCAAATAGGCTGTGACACGTGTTAAACGATATCATTCACAGCAATGCCAGAGCTTTGTGGGCTTAGGTTCGGCTATGGGTCGTGGTAGGGGGGGGGCAGGGGCAGGGGCAGGGGCTTAGGTTTGGGCTGTGGCTTTTAATCAAGCGCATTTGCATTTTAATTACGCAGCAAACTCATAAAATATGAAACGCGTCGTTGCTAATTTCATTAACTTTGCTAAAGCATCACTGAAAGTCTGAAAGAGACTGGGAGCGTGGCAAGGGAAATGGGGAAAGGAACATTGTATAGATAATTCCCCTACTCTATTTGGCTACTTAAGCTGTCAGATGCTATGAGGAACTTAAATAACTCTGCATAACATAAATGACTAAAAATTGCTTTAAAAATTATTCTTGGTTGTTGTAAGGTATATTATCAACAGAATTGTTGTTGTTGATGATTAATTTTTATTAAAATCAACATTTCGAAGACAGCAACCGATTATGTTATCGATTAACCATAATGGGTGTCATCTCTAATAGTTAAAATCTGTAAAAATATAGATTCATTTGCATTAAAAGATGTCGCGTTGATAACAACGTAGAACATAGAACATAGAAATAAAAAACTTAATGAAGGACGTACAGTTAGCATACGAGTTATCGATTGCCCACAATTGGTGTCATTTCTTGTAGTTAAACACTGTGAAATCTTTCGCTGACTTTAAGGGAATTTAAGGTGCAATTAGTCATTTGTTGAGTGGCATTTGAGAAAGGTTAGAGAGCAGCACATACGTGTCCTGAATTCGTCTGACCTAAAACATGAAGTCCCATGTCGGAAGTGCATGCAGCGTTAAAGCTCCCTCGACGGAGTTCAAGTTGGAATCGAAATCGGAGTTGGAGTTGGAGTTGTAGTTGGAGTTAGGGTTGGAGTTACAGACGGAATCGGAATCGAACGCACGCAGCGTGTCCAGCTTAGACTCTGTCCGTTTTTACAGGGAAAGATGGAAATGGAGGTGGAAATGGAAATGGAAATGGAGGTCGTAATAGCGTGGTAGGCGTAAGAGCTCTGAAAGTCGCCATTAAGCTAATCCTACAGAGAGTAGAGCTACAACAGCAACATTCGTTCCACTTCAAGTTACGCTGCCACATTCATGATGTACGACTTGCGTGCAGAGGGGCGGAGTGAGACATGTGTTAGGGATAGGGGTGAGGGAGAGTGAGCTTCTGAGGCGGCAAATACAAAACTTTCACTCGTCACAGAGCACTGAGGCATGCGAAATTGTTGCAAACGTGTTGCAATGAGCTTGGAGGCTGCATTGTTGCACAAATGCACCACACAGTATGCAACCAAAGGGAGAAGGAGTGAGAGCAAGAGAGTGAGATAGACAGAGGGAGAGGTGAGTGAAATTCCTCAAGTTTTAATTAGCACTTCAGTCAAAGAAGCAGCAAGAGAAAGAAGAGACCATAGAAGCAACCAACAGAGCAACAAAGCCAACTTTATGCCGCACGCAACTTTTATTGTTCTGTGTGTGTGTGTGTGTGTGTGTGTGTGTGTGTGGGGTGGGTGTTTAGGGGAGGGGAGGGGTCAGGCTCTGAGCTATTGTTAGTCTGTGTTTAACGTACGTAAACTCTGCAAAGCTGCAAATAGCTGATGCTGCCTCGCTTTTCTAAGAAAAACAACTAAAAATGCTCTAGTCGAGAGTGCACGACTATGAGACACCCTATACCCAAACAGTTTACATCATCTAGTTTCTAAGATTAACGCATTTATGCAGAAAGTTGTATAGACGAACGGACGGACTAACGGACGGACGAACAAACCGTCGGTCGGATGAACGGACGGACGAACGAACAGACGGTGACCTTATAGGGTCAAGGATGTCTTTCTTCTGTGTGTTACATACAGCTGCACAAAAACATTATACCCGATTTTGTCCATCTTAACTGGGTATAACAAGGAAATTTACGAGTTGCTGTTTAGGCTTTTTTCATGGAGTCCCCCCGTAACCCAACAAACCCGGTCCACCTTGGTTAACCCCATCAAAGTAATGTACATCTATTTAAGCCGAGCAAATGCACTCAGCGCTCTAAAAGTCTATTAGTCTGTCTCCTGCCACGCCTTCCCTTGTACCTGTCCAATCTATTAGGGTTTCTCTTCAAATCCAAAAAAAAGAACTGCAAGTAAAAAAATCAATTTTAAAATTTTTTAAAGATCGTTTAATGAAGCCGATTATAAAGTATTTACGAGTTTTCAGTTAATTAGCGCTTCATTCTCCATTTGTGAAACTTTTCTTTCTTAGCTCTCTTGTTCTCTTCTTTCCTCCATTTTTTGCTCCATCCTTTCCTCTCTTGCTCCTGCACTCCCCCTACTTCCTGCGTCACATTAATGCGTTCTAACTATTGTATTTTTCCATATTCTTTTTTGGTTTTCTTGCCACTTTGTAGCTTTCCGTTTTCTTTTGTAATATGTCATATTTTGCGTCGACTGACCAAAGCTGTGATGAGGAAGAGACGGGAGGGAGGGGAGTGTCACTGAACGCAATACGGGACACGCCATTGCATGACGCTCCAGTCCATGGGCTTATGTGCATGTCCACAATTACCACACACACACACGCACACACATGTGTGTGCGTGGTGTCTCGAAAAACGCTTGGAAAGTAGAAACGAATTATTAAAAAAAAAAAAAAAAAAATAAATAATGATAGAGCAAGAGATAAGGGAAAATACAAATATCTAAGTGGAGCATCTGTTGCTCTGTGTGCGAGTACAATCTATAAACTAGACACAGGACTAATTTGAAATGAAAATATAAAACAAAAACAAATATTTAATTCATTTCAAATATTATTTAATCAATTCAGAAAATGTTGACCCTTCTGTTTTCCTTGAAAACGAAAAGAAAATGCTTTAAGCGTGCAGTTAGTTCTTTATGATGACAGCACTTATATATTAATACTCGTATTCTCTAGTACTCAAAGTACTTTGAGTATAATTGCAAAGCACTCGCGGAAAGCATAGGAAAAGAAGAAGGTGCGTGAAGGAGGGTGTGTGTGTGTGTGTGTGTGTGTGTGTGTGTGTGCGTGCGTGTGTGTGTGGTGGAAGTTAAAGGCACTTCCCAATCCATAAGCTCATCAGCTGGACAATCAATTTATTTTCCCACCGTTCAATGAATGGGATTACAAGTTTAGATTTTTCTCGTTTATTATGGATTATGGATTACATGTAATTGCATTCAAATGGCCACGGTTCCTCGGGTGAATCCAAATCATCTCCCATCTCCTCAAACTAAAGGGGGAAGCGGGGGGAGGGTTTTAGGGATCCAAATTGGGAGGAACAGATGCAATCACAAGCTGTCAGCGGCATGACTAATCCCAAACGGAAGCAACAAAAAAAAAAAAAAAACGAGGCTCATTCGACAGTTGAGGACCGTGCATCAGTATTTACTACTGAAAGAGGGTAAACTCTGTACTTATCGTAATAAGCAACAAAAGAAGTGAGCGTGTCAACAATCTAAAACAAACTTAATCTGCCTGCACACCATAAGAGTGTTGTCGCCAAATTTGGTAGCTCTAGCTCTTATAGTCTCTGAGATCTAGGTGTTCATATGCACGGATAGACGGACATGGCTCAATCGAATCGGCTGTTGATGCTGATCAAGAATATATATACTTTATAGGGTCGGAGATGATTCCTTCTGCCTGTTACGCACATTTCGCTTTCGTCAAACTTAATGGACTATGTACTTTTTTAAAGTACAGAGTCTAAAAACAACAAAATGAATACATGCATATTTAATTACATAAATAAATGGAAGCGCTTTAAGAGAGTCTGCTAGACTTTGAAGTACCCTACAACAGAAAGAAATGAATGAATAGCACTTTGAGCGAGTATGTTCGACATATCAATACCCTGTTACAGACAAAACTGGAGCTCAAATTAAAGCATACATAAAAAGGAAAACATTAATATAAGCTGTACAATTGAATGCATAAAGGAAGCGCTTTTAACGCGCATGCTCGACTCGCAAACATCCTGGAGCAGACAAATGATCCCAAACGAAAGCAATAAAAGGAAATAAATTGATATATGCATTTATAAACATGTAAATAAATGAATAACAAATATTGTATATACTCTAAGAGCTTTACACTGACACATCCTTCACTACTCGCTCGAAGTACAGGGTATAAATAACAGCAAAATGCAGCACACTTTTAGGAGCCGCCAACAAAATGCCGTTTCAATGTTTGCAATTCAATTTCTGAGCTCCGCCCACGCGCGGAAAATTACTTGCGACATGCAAATTAAGCGCGCTAACTGAGAGGAGGGAGGTAAGTGCGCGGCAGGTCAGGAGGGTAGGGAGGTGCTGGCATGGCATCCAAATATTTGCCAAGGCAATGCAAACAGCGGATGGGAAAGTGCAGCACATTGTTTGCCTCCGCAGGCGGGCTGCCTCCTGCCACGCCTTCCCTGTTCCTCCTGCAATCGAACTTGAAAAGGGAAATGTGTTGCAGAGGAAGAGGGTTAGCTCCACTTCTGATTGTGGTGGTTTTTTCGCCGAGTGGTGCCGTTGTGCGGTGCCTCATGAACGCATTCCGTTTCTTTTCTTTTCTTTTGGCTGCACCACTTTACGGGTTTTTTTTTATGGTGCCCCAGCGGCGGGACAAGCGCCAATTGCGGCATTAACTCCGTACTCCGAACTCCGGCAAAAGAAAAGCACATTGATTACGCTTTTTATGTGGTTACGTCCTCCGGCCGCTGCGAAAGCGCTGAACAGCCGTTTTGATCGATTCCCAGCCAGGTTGTCTGCCTTCCCCAGTTGACTGTAGCTTGGCAATGTAATATCCTGTAAGTAAGTAAGTTAGAGAGGATCTCAGTTCTAATAGAAGTTAAGCTTTCATATGTTTTCAATGCTGTTGACTAGCTTAGCATCTCATTTAATTAACACCCAATTCTATGAAAGTGAAGCTTTAATGTGCTTTTAAAAGTTAACTTATAATGTGCTTTCAGAGCTTTTCAAATTATTGACCAACTTAATCATTTGGCATAAAACTAATTGCTGAGTCAAAAGCTTAAATGTGCTTTCAAAGCTCTTACAGTTTTTAACTAAATGAAAATGCTCTTCATGGCAAGCCTTACTGTACTCTTACAATGCGATTTGAGCAACCCAAAAACGAATAAATGCGAAGTACAAAGTTAAAATGTGGCTTTAAGTCTTTTACTGACTCTGACTAAGGAAAAAACTGAGGCTGAAACTTGAATGTGCTTTCAAGGTAATCAACACTGTTTAAATACTCTTACAATGAATAAATAATGCAAGCTAAATTAGGTAAACACCTCTTGCGGAATTTCGCAAACAAGCGCAGTTGGATTTAAGTATCGCACTTAGTAACTCCCCATCAGTTGGGCGAATTAATCAAATATGTAACTGCCTGTGTATTTGTGGTAAGCAAAGAAGAAACATTTACTTAGCGGTAAAGCGCATTAAACCGATTATTGAAATGGCCGACGGGCCGAGGTAAATCAACATGTTTACACATTCTGGGACATTCTATTGGGCATTTGTTAACTTTCTTTTCACTTATTACATGTCTTGCAATTTCTTGTACCTTCACAGATGATGACTATGGACAGAAGACGGTCTCCGTGCTGGTCGATAATATTGAGACGGATTTGGAAATAATTGATCATCCGGCTTGCGAAATGTCAGTAAGTAGCGCATACTTCCAATTCCGTTGGCCATCGAGCCACCGCAACCCACCGAAACCCATCGAACACCGCAGTGCATATAGAGTTATGTGAGCTTGTGTCTACTGCCTTCTTTTATTTTTTCCATTATCAGAGTAGGTCAAATATAGCCTGTTTATGGGTTAAGAGCTTTTCACACACACATGCATTCACACACACACACACACACACACACATGCACAGATTTAGCCAGCTTGTCTGCGGGTTGTTGCTGCGGCTGACACTTTTTTCAAATGTCATTAACACATTTTTTTTATCAGCTGCAAAAAAGGCCAAAGCGCATTACATTGTTATAGACGTCGTTTCGCATTAACACCCGCATGCCGTGTGTGTGTGTGTGTGTGTGTGTGTGTGTGTGTGTGTGTGTGTGTGTGTGTGTGTGTGAATGTTCTTTGTAGCAGAGAGAACTGAAAGGCGCAAGCAGAAAATTGCATTGACAGTTTTGTTTCTATTTCTGTTGCCTACTTTTGTGCGCTTAAAGGAATTATCTATAACGGTTGTTGCTTTTGCACTTCTACTTGTTCTTCCTACTGCAACTACTACAAGCAGATAATAGATAGTTCTAGCATTGTTTTGGCAGTCGCATAATTTCATAGACAGCTAAGCTTGCTTTCAGTTGTCTCCATTGGGCGCTTGTACAGATTAACCTTTCAAGAATTCTACACTTGTATTAACTATTAATTTTTCGCCCATCTGCTGTGCGTCTCACCGCTCTCGTATAGACACATATTGTGTTATTGTTGTAGTCAAAAAGTGTGACATATTTCATAGTTCGTTGTGTGAATTGCATTGACAGCTTAGTTTCAGTTTCAGTTTCAGTTTCATTTTCAGTTTGAGTTTCAGTTAGTTGTCTTGTTACCAACTTTTGTGAAATTATTCAGCTGAATTAATTGTTCTCATACTTCATAGAATTATTGCTGTAAACACAAATGTGACATGTTACATAGTTGAATGCCCAAGCAGAAAATTGCATTGACACTTCAGTTAACTTTAGTTTCATATTGGTTGCCTCCATTTGTGGACTGCAAGAATTATGTTGTTGAAATTATTAATTTGAAATTGTTGTAGCTGTTTCTATTAGATAAATAAGCTGAAATTGTACATAATTCCTCATAATTGTTAATGTATCATAATATGTTTTTGGTGTGAAATAAATTGCATCAACAGTTTCTGTTTCCTTTTTTTTGATGATGATGGAAATTGTGTTTATTGATGTTGATGTTGATATTAATGTTGATGTTGTAATTAACTATTCTATGAACATATAATAACACTGAATAATAGTAAATGCAATTGCAGGCATAGCAGTAGTCTCCACAGTTAATTGAGCAGTCTTGAATGCGCAAACAGAAAGTTGCACTCAATTCTGTTCTTGTTGAAATTTCTGTTGCCTACTTTTGTGCGCCAAGGAGTCAACTGATTTATAATATTGCACTCTCAACTCGTTAAGTAATACATTTCATTATCCATTTTCCATTTTCTATCTTCTTTTCCCTTTCCTGCGCAGACGGAGGCGTTCTGTGCCACATACAACATAGATCTCTTTGTGGTTGTCTACTCAGTGGTGGACCGCGGCACTTACAAGTTTGCCGAGAAGGTGTTGCAGTATCTCAAGGAGAACGATATGTTGCTGACACGTGGTGCAATTCTGGTGGGCAACAAGACAGATTTGGAGCGACATCGTGAAGTGTCCCGGCAGCGTAAGTATTCATAGATACTCAACATATACTTCTCTCTATTAACATGTATGTATTGCCTGCTTGACCATTTGCTAGTGGGACGCAAGCTGGCTAAAGAGATTGCTTGCAAGTTCATAGAGACATCATCGGGGTTGGATCACAATGTGGATGAGTTGCTGGTGGGAATTGTGGCGCAGGTGAAGCTGAATCCGCAACGCATTCGTCTGTTGAGCGACCGGGATCGACAGCGTCTCAATCTGCAAAGTACCATACAAAACCATAGAAGGATGCATCTACCGGCACGTCGCATTGTCAGACAGATGAGCATCTGTCAGGCCGATGGCGATGATTTGCCAGATGGCAATGATGTTGATAATGAGAATGTTGATGACAATGATGATGTGGCTCATCCGGTGGCAGGAACATCTGCTGCTGCGGCAACTGGACGAAGTCAGCAGGTACGCAAAGCTAATCGACGGACTCTCAACCTTGAGAGCATTCTCAAGATGGGGGAGAGTGAGCTGGAGGATGAGGAGAGTAGCGAGACCCAACGATTGCATGGCTATGCCAATGGTAAGAGTAAATTCGAGCTTCTGGCCGCTGGAATGCGACAATGTCGTCCTTATGGTCCTGGCAACGACGATGGGCCCTCCACCTCTGCGGCAGCTGCAGCAGCTGCAGCAGCAGCATCTGCAGCGGCGTTGCAGCAACGCAATGCGCTGGCCATGAACGATAATCGTCATTATGATGGACCAAGTGGGAGTGGTTTGGCAGCTGGGGCTCGTGGTGGTGCCCGTGGTGGTGTCCGTGGTGGGGCCCGTGGTGGTGCACGTGGTCTGGCTGACGACGATGATGATGTGGTTGATGTCGATGATGATGATGATGATGACAGCGATGATGATGATGATGACTCCAATAAGGCCACCGATTGCAATCGCAAGGTCGTCACCAAATTGACGGCACGCACCAAAATTTTTCTGTCGTCGGTGCTGCGATTCAAGAAGAACATGAAACGACGCAACTCATCCAGTTGCAGCGACTTGTTTGTCATCTAAGCGAATCAACAACGATGTGTGTGTGTGTGTGGTGAGTGTGGTGAGTGTGGCGAGTGTGTGTGTGTGTCTGTGTGTGTGTCTGTGTGTGTGAGTAAGTGGACACGTGGACAAATGGAGTGAGCAATTATCAAAGCTACACAACGAACGAAAAGGAAAACAACTATGAGAGAATTGTAAATGAGGAGAATTGCAAGAAAGTTAGACTGTCACAATTATAAATCAAAAAATAAAAATAAAAAATAAAAAATATTGAAGTAAATTCAATATGGCAAGAGGAAAATTTTAAATTGGCAACAAATTGATAAACTGAAGAAGACACCAACGCATTATAAAATGAAAATGATAATAAAACAAAAAGTAATTGCAATTTTAAATAAACTCTTAAGTTTTTCATATTCAAAATTACAAAATTGGCGAAACATTAATTGAGAATAAAGAAATTAAATTCAATTAAATTAAACATATGAAATTGAATTGAACTTCAAAGTATTTCAAATAACAATTAAAGCACATTTAAGAAACAATTTGGATATATTAAAAAAAGCAAATTAAATTTTTGAAAGTTTCACAAATTTAATTAAGATTGTTAAAACAAAATAAAAAAGGGAAAGAAACAACAAAAACTGGCAGCGACAACTGCAAAAGAAACGTCGGTTTGGCTTGCCGAATTAAATTTATAATATGCACTTAGATTCATAGATCTAAACTCGATCTAGACTCGAACTAAACTCGATCTAAGCCAGATCTTACTCTGTCCGTCAAATATCAATATCCGCGCAATAGATGAACGATAGTTCAGTTATATGATATCAGATTAGGCCACAATAACAAAAAACAATGTTCCGATTTATTGTATTTATCGTGTTTAGCACGCGGCATCATTACGTACATACATACATCATATGTAGATGCATAGAATTATGTCCTTCTTTGAGACGAAGTAAATATGGACAATAATTTTGAAATGCGAAACTCTTGAAAAACGAAAAAAGAATTTTAAAAACAAATTTCGAATCGATATCAAATTAAATCTTAAAATATTCAAAAACAAAAAAGAAGAATACAAAAGAAAGAAAAAAACGTCACCACAGCACTGGCGACAACAACACACGAACAACAAACAAAAACAGACAAAACAAACAGCAACAACAACATTTTGATTTATATATTTTGATTTGAACTGAAACAACTGATGAAAGGATTTACATACATTAAATATGCAACAATGTCGAACCGGAATACAAAAGAACTAAGAACCTTGAGCCGAACATCAAATACCCTTGCAGACGCGCAACAACTACAGCTCTGGACAAATAATCAAATTCAAAGGCAAAGTATTTTGTTCTGCGAAGACTATATGCATATACACTCCTGGTCAAAATACTAAGTACACCTGCATAATGTGTCTCTGAACTGAAAAGGATTTAAATGGTTTTGTTTATGATATTGCTTAAAAGTTCAAGGAAATATACTTAAAACACAGTAAACAAACTAAATTTTAAATTTATATTAAGTATATCTTCTTAACAAAATCTGAATATCCGTTTCTTATGCTTTTCGTTCTAAACATTCCCTCATTGTGTTCCCTTTCATACTTCCCCAAAAACAACACTGAATTTGATTGATAATAAATGTATTTGTTGTAGTAGGGATGGGAGCTTCTGTGCAATGTGGTGATGGGACATCGGTATAGCTTTAACGATATTTTCTGTAATTCAATATATAATTATATTTAAAGAATTTAAAAATAGATAAATTACTAACTATGCTGTACTTACTATGCTGACCACGGGTGTATGTGTGTATGGTGAGGTGTATATTTCTATGTATATTTCATACATTCATACATTCATACATTCAAATATAGCTTGCTTTAATCATTGTTGTTGCACTCGGCGCTGTTCAATTATTGAGCGAACGAACAACAACAAAACGCATTGACAGCGATTTTCATTTTTATTCATTTCATAGTTATATATTTTATTTATGCAAAGGAGAAAAGTAGAACAAAATGCAAATGGAAAGAACGAAGGCAGAGTATGCATGTCGAACTGCTCGACTGTAGAATGCCCTGTACGCAGGTCAGTGAATGAATAGAGTATGCCATAGAAGAAGAAGAAGAAGCAAGGGCGACTCAATAATTATTTGCAGTCAGATATACACAAGTACATATATGTGCATTTTTTTCGGTACTTTATACAGTATGCAGGAACATTTGGAATTGCGAATTACGAATTACGCGAACATATGAAAACATTTTAAAGGAAAATATTAAATACTCAATGCATAAATGTCTTTTACAGTTCTTTGTGTTGTGCTTAAAATACAAAACCAAAAAAAAAAAAAAAAAAAGAAAACAACAAAAAAAACAAACAAAATACAAGCAAATACTAAATACCAAAACAATTACAGGGACGCGAAAGGAGATGATAATTCCTCCACGTATACTTATACATACAGATATACAGACATACAGACATACATCCATCATGCATACATGTATACATCATGTACGTATTGCCCAAATGAGTTCAAAAGGTTGCAACATTACACATTCATGCATATATACTGGTACATATGTATGTGTGTATGTGAGTATATGTGAGTATATCAGCTGAATAATTACATATACTCCTGGTCATTCAAATGGAACTGAAATGCAAAGTAAATGTAATGTAACTGCAACTGTATGAGCTCAGTTGGGGTGTCCACAATATGTACTAAATGTTCTCCATCAGCTTACATGTATATGTACATCGCATCGCCAAACATCAAAACATCAATTAATAGATCAACTGAAAGCATGCTTATCGTAACTGTACTATTCCAGTTCCTAATCTCACCTTCATACAATTGGTGAATTGGGTTTCATTAAGTTGTAAGTGATAGTTGATGTAAATATGTACAGACACCACATTTACTATCTCGGGGCAAATGGATTACCAGGTCATATTCCCAAACCACTTGAGGCTCACATTCGACAATTGGGTGAAAGGTGGGAAGTGGCAGAGGGTGGCTCGAAAACTTACAAATATGAAACTTTTCACATGTCCTTTTAAGAATGGCAACTGGAATGAAACGAACATATATGTACATACATATGTTCATGAAAACACATATGTTTGTACATATCTACGAAATTTATGTTATTTATACTAATAAAAAGCAAATACAACAATACTACGAAATGTATGAAACGCCCCAAACAGACAGGAACTGTTGTTGTGGAATTGTCAAACTACGTTTGTAAAACGAAATAAGAATAACAAAAAGGAGAACAACAGCAACAACAACAGCAACTGAGAATCAACTTAACAACTTAAATAAACTAAACTCAACTCAACTAAACTCAACGAAAGTGAGCAACAAGCAGCAGCAGCAGAGCTAACAGCAACAGTAAAAACAACAACAACTCAACTGAACAGTATCAGGAAAAAGTCAATTGCAGCAAAGCGAAGCAGCACACGCAGAGAGTGAGGGAGTGAGTAAGGAAAAGCAAGCAGGCGTTGGGACAGTATGACAAAGCAAGAAAGCGAAAATTCGAAATAAAAGCTCGAGCAAGGAGAACACGCAAGACAAATGCAGAAAGCATAAAGAGCAACAGCAGCAATAACAACAAACATCAACAACAGCAAAAACGACAGTAAATAAATGAAATATGCGCAATGAATGAAATCAACTGACCAATCAAAAAGGTCAAATTAAAAATGAAAATGAAAATGAAAATGAACCGACAAAAATGATGCACTTAAGTTAAGAGAACGGCTTGAGCATTTTTAAATAGATGCAAGTATATATTTTAAATAGAAGAATGATAGAATGATAGATTGATAGAATGATAGATTGATAAAACGCTAGATAGGATTAGTTGTACACTGTGTACAATTAAGCGATGAATAAGTAAGTAATTAGAATCCTTCAATCCCACACACATATCTAGGAACTATTATACTGAGAACGTAACCTTAACTGAAGCATATCAATTCAGTCCCATGCCAAGCGGAACGACCTTTAGAAAGAGTGTACTAATAGTAAGTAAACACAGGGAACTCACTTTAGAGCTAGCTTCCGGTACAATATTGAGCTGCTGTCGTTGTCTATTTTGTTAGAGGCAACGGCAACGACAAGAACCAGAAGAAGCAACCACAGAACCACAGAACCACAGGCTTGTGCCATCCACTGAAGAGTGCATGCATGCTAACTAACTAACACACATACTATGTTCTACATACTAAATACATACATGCATACATACCATACATACTTACATACTTACTATCGACAAACTTTTACAAAACGAGACTGATTAAACCCCACTTTAAGCATGCGCCTCTTTGATTTGTTGCTAAATCTGTTTGACGAATTTCCCCCATCCCCATTAATATTCGTATGCTTTTCCGGGCGCACTTCATATCCAAAATCGTATGGGAATACAAATTACATTTACAAATACATATACATTACCATATACACAAATATAAAAAATAAAAAATAAAATATATAATATTAAAAAAAAAAATAAGAAGAAATATATACAATTACATATACTATATATAGATGTATACCATATACATACATTATACATACATATAATATTATTATACATATACACATACTACATATATATCTACAGTTTACTATGAGATTGACAACTTTTGCTCTTTGTACTTGTAAAACGTAACTTAAGTTTCATATTTGTTCTTTTGACAAAACGAAAACAAAAACAAAAACAAAAAACAGAAGCAACTCCAACTTTGGTATAAACATTTTGAGATGATCTTAAGGTATTTTACTTACACGATATAATATCATATGCGGATCCCTTATAAGATAATATGATATCATATTTTGATGGATTTGTCATTGTGTTAGTCAAAATCTATTATATATTTATGGTTTTCAAATCTCTTTTCGATGTTTCTCAATCGTTTTTAGGTATACAGATTTCGAGTATCAAGCTCGCATACCGAAAATATGTGTGACTACACTGCTGGTCACTTGAATAGAAACGATAACAAATATATAAACAGAATTTCATGATTACTCGATGCAAACTTTTTCACTTCTCGATTGAGCGAATTCGAACTCGAATTCGCACTCGAATGCACTTTCACCATGTCTATTCGAGCGACGGGCAGTGTGACCACACGTATTATATATGGAAAATTCCAAATACAGAGTACAGTTTACAGTTATTGAATGCTGATGTACAAGTTTTATAAATGTAAATCACAATTACACAATTTTGCTCTTTATATATATATATACATACATATATACATATATATATTATATACATATTTATATATATATGTTCCATTTTATTGAAAGAGTAATTACAAATCGGCTATGAAAGTAGAAAGTGAAATTTTTTTTGGAAATTTGTATTATTTTTGTATTACGAAAAAAATAACGAAGATGGCGTGCTGGGAGAATGGAGAGTGTAGAATGTAGAAAGATATATAGATTAGAAATACGTTATGGAATTGTTAAGATCGAGATCGTAGTTGTTATCGATAACGATGACGATAGCGTGATCGAAATAGTTGGAAATGAAACAATGTTTTTGGGGAATTGTAAAGGTTTTGGTTCATTCAATCAAATTGAATGCGAATTTTAAAGCTTGACATATTTTAATCGAATGTACATTAATGTTTAAATAAATATATATACATATATATGTATGCAAATGTATGCGTGGTGCTTAATTTTCCGGATTGAACAATCAAATAAAAATGGTGACTTGACACATGCCACAGGACGGGTTAGACCTTGCCACAACCTGACTCCCCAAATACAAGAAAAGGCAAATTGACTTCAAGTTAATTAAGTGAACATCCTTATTGTCTAGTCACGAGGTAGGGGGAAATACGAAGTGTACGAAGGAGTGTGCTGGAGGCACGTTTACCCACTTAACTGCAACGCATAGTTTCTAATTAAAAGTTGGGTCATCGCCACCTCCTATCCCATTGAGGCATCTCCTTTGAGGCTTTGGCGGCATTTTGATAAATGTTGCGCCACTTAATCAGCCCACAGAGCAAAGGGACAGCGGCGGGGTCGGGGCCGGGGTCGGGGCCGGGGCCGGGGTCGGTGCCGGGGCCGGGGACGAGGTAGGGGTAAAGGGTAAGAGCATGTGTGAATACCCAACTAAATTCTGACCAGACCAAAGTCTCATCTTAACCACTACCAAAAATAACAATAAAGAAAAGTTACGGCAAGTGTATAAATGCGTGCTGTAAGAGGAATCTTAGTAGATACCCTGTAATGAGCTCTTACTTGCCTTGAGCACATTCCTGTCTTTCACATCATAACATGTTAAAGAGCAGTTATTGTCTAGCTACAGGGTTTAACAATGGGAAAGATAGAGGAAATGCTTTTTAGATACCCTGTACGCAGCTCGGACATAAATAAGGGAGAATGCTTGGTTGATACCCTGAAGCTCTTTCCTACCTTAGGCGTACATATACATACATTTTTCACATGATAAATAGCAAAAAGGAAGTTATTGTTGAGCTACTGACTAGCTAATCTACCCGTTGTGTAGCTACAGGGTATTACAATGAATATTAATGCGGAACACAGACTTGGTCGTCGGTCTTTGGTCTTCGGTCTTCGGTCAAAGTTGACACTGAGCAGGTGCCTAGATGTGAGTTGAAGTGAGCCTTGGGGATATCATTGTTCCTCCTACCAACTCCCCCCCTCTCACTCTCTCTCTCTCTCACACACACTACAGCCCTGCATCCTGGACAAATCATATGAAAATTGCATGTCATGTTCTGGAATTACATGAGTTACGATGCCTCCCAAGAGATCAGAAGGTGAGAAAGGAATGCGACGTAGACGTAAAGTAAAGGAGAGAATGCCTAGAAGATACCCTGTAATCAGCTCATACTTATCTTAAAGAGAAACATACAGTAGACGCACTATTATTGAGAATTATTTAATGAGTTATTAATTTAAATAAATTAAATACAAATGGAGAACAGAGAACAGCGTTGCCAAGTCTCGTGGCAGTGTTATGGAAGGTGTTTGCTTGTTGAGGGTGTTTGTGGGGTGGGGGTAGGGGGGGGGTTAATTTAACGTACAGTATTGCCAGATGATGATTAAATAAATAAATAAATAGTACAAAGATGCTGCTTAAACGACTAACTCCTGATACCCCTGCTGCTCCGTATATCCATCCTCCATCTCCTTGTCTCTCCACTCCTCTCCTCTCTCTCCCCTTGCGGCATGTAACAGCTCAACGTCGATACAAGGTATTTACAGTGTTGCCAAGCATGTTGGCAAATTCACGTTGGCCGCTTAGTTGAAAAAATCCAGGATGCCATTGAAGAGTTCGTAGGCGAAGTCACCTTCGGTTTCGCTGGCTGCATCTGCGGCAGCCTTCTTCTTCTTCTTGTTCTTGTTCTTTTTCGCCTTCTTGGACTTCTTGGTGCCCTTGGCCGTGGTTGACTCTGCAGCCGCAGCTGGTGCGGCAGTGACAGCACTTGCAACATTGTCGGCCTCCTCGGCAAGGGCCGTAGCAGGGTCAGCTGCAACGGTGCCTGCCTCATCCTTGCTCTGAATCAGATCCGTGCTCTGCTCCCGTGTCTGATCTACAGCTGGTGTGGCAGCTGCCACAGCGGGCTTCTTGACGGGCTTCTCATCCTCGTCGTCATCGAGCTCATCGAGCAAGCCGCCAAGGCTAAAGCCACCGTAGTCTGCATCCTCAGGAGCTTCGGTATCATCATCTTCCGCATAATCGTCCGTATCGTCGTCCTCCGCTGAAGGCTCCTCGGCATCAGCGTCGGCATCATCGTAATCATCCTCATCCTCATCGTCATCATCGCCGCCAGCTGGTGAGGAAAGAGTTGTCATCATAGGAATCTTGCCACATTCCAATCTTCACTTACCACCAAAGCCAAAGATGTCATCGTCGTCATCTTCTTCCTGTTTGACCTTCGTGGGCAACGGCTCTGCCTCCGCAACACGTAATCCCTCGGCACCAAACTTGAAGCAGGAGATGGGCAGCTGGGCCTCCACCTCATCTTCGGCACGCAGCTCAAAGGCCAGGCATGCCTTGAAGTTCTCCTTGGCCTGGGACAATCCATAGACGCGTCCACAGAACTTGGAGTAACCTCCGGGCATGCTCACGCAAATGGGACGCGCCCTTTTGCTGGAGATGCGACGTGAGGCAAGCGTGATTTGACCAAACTTGAGGGAGACGCTCATCTCATCATTGCCCAGGTACGAGATCTTGGCACAGCCTGGACCACTCGGCAACAAAGGTAATCCAAATTTGCGGCAACAATCACAATGCGACTCTGTGCATTTGCAGTACCGACTAATGGGATTCTTGTCGTCCTCCGCCGGTTTGGGCGTCTTGGTAGGCTTCGGCTTGGGCTTGGAGGTTGCCACAGCGGTTGTAGAAACTGGAGCTGCTTCGGCTGCCTCTGCTGCTGGTGCAGCTGCTGATGCCGCATCCACGCTGGCAATTTCATTGACGCTCTCATCTAGAGTGGAAGCAGCTTCCGCAGCCGGAACTGCAGCTGCACCCGGGGTCGGAGCCGTAGCTAGAGTCTCTGCAACGTCCGCACTGGAATCGGCGCTGCCTGGTGGCGCCACATTGGGATCAATCTCCTCTGGCGGCAGATCGAGCTGCTTGAAATTCTCCGAGATCTTATCGGTACGTCGACTCACGGACTTGGCGTCCACATCCACAGCCAACAAAGTGAAGCTGGCCACAAGCAGCACCAGCAACGAACGGACGAGGAAGTTGTTCATCTTGAGCTGAAATCAATTTGGAATGCAAAATTAAGAAATTAAGAAATTAGCTAATCAAATCGAATACGAAATACAAATCCAATCGAAGGTTTCACCCAATCAGAGACAAAGTCAGAGTCAAAAAAAAAGTCCCAAAAGAAAAAAAGTATTTCAAAAGTAAACAAATAAAAAACAACACACACAAAAATCGCTTTCAAGTGGCGCGCGATTAAATTTCTCCATTTCAGCTTCATCTTCTTCTTCTTCGTCTTCTGCTTCTTGCCTTTATTTCGCATGAACTGACGAAAGAAATGAATTTAAATAAATATTGACATAATTTCTTCCACTTGCTATCCGTTGCTTTCTTGCTCTCTTTCTTTATGTCTTTCTTTCTTTGTTCGCGAGTGCGAAATACCCAATGCTCATTTAGGGCTGGTGGAAGGAGTTGTTGGGGGGGGGGGTAGGGTAGACAAACAATGGAAATAAATTGTTGTTGCATGAATTTCAAAGTAAACAAATTAACGGCATCTCAGCGAAGCATCAAGCGGTTGGGGGCAGCTCGAATCGAAATCGAAAACGAAATCAATCTCAATCTCGAATTCGAAAGACAAAAGCTAACCAAAATAACCAAAAACAAAAACGAGAGTGAAATCTTCTTGAAAGATCCAACAACAAGTTGAGTTACTTAATTGAATATTTTGGATGTGGCTGCTTAGAATGTGAAATGTGGAATGTGGCATGTGGACTTTGAAGTGTGCATAGTGTGTGGAATCTGTAGCTGACTAACTGTTTCATTGCTGGCAAAGAGAAATTTTTACCTATTGACTCATTGAACCACGCATTGGCTACCGGCGTTGTAATGAACCTCGGCCTCAGCTTCAAGCGTTGGCATTGGAATCTGCGTCGGCGTCAGCGACAGCGTCAGCGTCGACACTCAGTTCATTTGGCGAGCTTTAAACAGAGCGGCATCTGTGTGTCAGAGGGAGAAAGCACTGCCCACTACATTGACCGAACGGTGTATTATATGCAATGACTTAGTTCTCCCATCTCCCTCTCTCTCTTAGTCCCTCAACATAGAATGACCTTCCAGCAAGAAACTAACACAACAACAATAACAACAGAAGCAAGCGTAATTTGTAACCCAATTATTACTGTTGTTTGCTTGCTTGACTGAGTCGACTTATTAGTGGATAGAAAGTATGGTGACCAAATGCGGCAATACAAGTCACAGCCGCAACAGCAGCAGCAGCAGCAGCAGCAACAGCAACAACAATTACCATTAACTAAAAGTAGAAATAGCTTCTTCGAATTGGCCAAGAATACGAGTATCGAGTGGGTGATGTTCTTATTGCAACACACGCACACGCGCATACACACATGCACACTGAGTGCAAGCATTTAGCGATTGTTGTTGCACTTGGGAATTTGGCGACAGTTACAGTTACGATTGTGACTCCGGTTACGTTTCTGGCCAATTGGCCCAGTTGGCCTAAATGGGATGGTCGCGACATCCGAAAATTTTCTTCAGCTGTTCACATATGTGTGTATGTAATTTCACTGGCATTCCAATACGTAACAGCGACTCGAACTCAAGCATTCACATGTATTCACATTCATATTCATATTGACATTCATTTGCATTTGCCGCATTTGGAACAAAACAACAACTACAACTGCCATTGTGGAGCGTGTGTGGATGTTGTGTGTGTGTGTGTGTGGAGTGCGTGGACTCTCTGTGTTTATGTGGATCGTGTTGTCAGCCGCATATTTTCTATTTTTGTCAATAAATTATAACGGTTGTGAAAAGATATTAGCATTAATTAATTATTAAACGCATAGGAAAATAGAAAGTAACCAAACCCCAACACAACAACATTAACAACACTAACAGCAACATTAAAAGCTTTTATCAAAATGCTCATAACACATGCGTAAAAGTAGAAGTAGTAGTAGAAGTGCAGGGTGTGGGGGACGGGGAGTAACCGAAATCAAAATCAAAATTCAAAAAAACTGTTAATTATGCATCCACAGCCGTTAAGCGGTCCACGCAGCGAAAGTGTTGAGATTTATTTATTTTTATTTATATTCCAAGTCTGCGAAAATTTCTTTTCAATTTTTTGGCAGCTTCTTCTAATCCGTTGACGACGACGACGTTGATTACGACACAAATGCTTCGATTATGCTAAACTGCTGCAAAGACTTTTACATCCTTCAATGGTTTATATAACTCACCCATACACGCACACACACACTCACATAATTTGCATAATTTGGGTCTCACTTTCTTTGACTTTGATTTTGAAGGCGGGCGAAAACATAAGAATTACGAGTCAACTATATTAGGGTTAAGTAACTTCTTCTATTCAACGCCGGAAGAGTGAAATTTTACGTTTTGTTTGACTGCATTAAAGCCATTAACAAGTGATCGAAGTTAATGAATGTTGGCCAAGAGGAAGCTTGAGGCTCGATCGTAAACTTTGCCCATTAACCTGGTTTGACATTCAAAGCTAATTCAAATTTAATATGTGCGGTATGTGTGCTTTTCAGAGAGCCTTTTTATGCTCTCACGATGAGCAGATCTGTGCGTTGTGTGTGTGAGAGAGATGGTCACAGCTTAGTGCAGAACTATGATGCATGTGAGTGTAAGGGATATGACCACAGAATAGTGATTTACTATTTGGCGACAATAAGAAATGAGAGAGCACAAGGAAGTAGAGTTAATTTATAAGGCAGGCATCAGGCTCCAGTATGTGACGCGAGTTTCTTGTGAGCGCACTGTAATACGCGGGCAAAGAAACAAAAGAAAAAGGAGGAGAATTGGAAATGTGAAGAGATATTGTTGATGATCATTGGTAGAAAGTAAAACGAGTGCCAAATTCAAACAAATTTGTTAGCAATAGCTCAAATAGCACCAGCAACAACAACAACAACAAAACGATAAGCAGAACACCAAACAGTGGCAGTGGCGATGGCGACGGCGACGGCAACAGCGACGCTGACAGCGACAACAAGAGCGACCAACGCAAACTGGTTGACACAATTTCTCGTCGACTTTTACGTGCAATGGACGTTGCTGGTTTTGGTTTTGGGTTTCCTGGTCATCAGCAGCTTCAACAACGTCGTCGTCTTCGTCTTAGTCGCTTATGGCTTTGGTTTTGGTTTTGGCCAAGTTAAGCGTTAATGTTCTGTTTGTCGCAGGCATTGGCCGCATTTCGCATTTAACTTGTGCCACCTTCACACAAACAATGAACAACAAAAAAGCGAATGAATGAAGAAACCAAAACAAATGTAAATAATCTTCGCTTGGATCTGATCCAGTTTCTTAGTTCCCCCTTTACCAATGGATTCTGCTCATTTACCTATTTACACGTGTGTTATCCTGGCTCAGACTTTCAGTCAGTTGAAAAGCGGCAACAATTATAAGCAATATTCACTTTTATCAAATCAAAAAAAAAAAATTAATTCACAGCAATTGAAAAAAAAAGAAGACAATTCGTTTTGGGCGCGAGTTGCAAGCTGTGAGTGAAGCTTTTGTGTCGATGTGGGTGTTAACTTAAAGAGTGAACTCAACGTTTGGAGACGCGAAACACAACTGCGACAAGGAAACGACATCGAGTCGAGTTATTGGCAATTCCAACGATCCGATCCGAGCCATCAAACTTCGGCGAACTTCAGGCGACACACGACGCAACCCGAGGGAGGAGGTGAAGCGAAGACAGCGATTACAAAAGCTACAACGACAGTGGCAGCGGCAGCTGAGCGCGGCTTTCTTTTTGCTCCAAACGTGTTGGCACCTGTTTGGCCTAACGGAGAATCTATGCGCACGTACACATGACTACCCATGTATGTATGTGTGTGACTTTGGCGCCCTCCGGGAGCAACAACAACAACGACAACAATGCAGCATCGCAACATTCGACATTAGACATGTTCGAAAGACACGAAAGACATCAAACTCAACAGCTGAACAACAATTCAGCTCTTCCTCCTCCACGTCGTCTCTCTCTCTCTCTCTCTCTTGCCCTTGATCGTGGCAAATGGGATAATGGGAATTCTTTGTCTAGGTCCAAGGCTCCTTGTGATTCATTGGCACCGCACCCTGTGAGAACCTTGATAACTCCACTGGTTAAAGAACTTTGAATGCGAACAGACAAAGAAGTTCCCCCCAACTTAATATTCAAGACGTGACCGCACGTCGCACTTACAACTATTACTCATGAATAGGTAAGTACGATCAGAAGTACCCATTGTGGCATTATGGGCAATAAGATGATAAGATAACTGGCGAAGGCAAATGAGTTGTATTATTCATCTTCTTTGAACCCAAATTGAGATTGAGATGACCTGCAAGTTGCTCTAAGAACTATTGGCTTGCCATTGCTGAAAATAAATGGTACATTTCAAAAAGTGTACCATTGTGTACCATTTTCATTCACATATACCATAAATATTTGGTACATTTCAAACATATTGGTTAAAAGTTCGACCATTTTTTGTATAAATGTACCAAATGTGTGCCGCTTTAGCTACTCGTTGCAAGCGACGCACGCTAGATGGCGCCAATGCATCCTGCCAAATAGTTCTGCGAATAATGAACTGCTTTTTCAAGACTGATATATAGATTCTAATTTGACACCCTCTGCTTAAGGCATATATTTACAGGAAGTTATGGCTATTTTCAATGATTGCAGGGTATATAGTATGAGCCAAGCAATTTTGATATATGAAGAAGAAGAAGAAAGGCTTATTTTCATAATATGATATATATTTATATTTATATTTGATGTGCAGCTGCAAGCTCGAAAGAATTTACAATTTACATATATGTATATAGTAATAGCAATAATGTTAAATCGAACTCGATGTCGATGTCGATCTGGGAATGGGATTTGGAATCTGATTGCAAGAAAAAACAAGCATTCAGAAAAGTTTTGTTTTGAACACTTTAACTTTAACAGCTGCAGTGTGCCATCTGCCGTCATACTGTGGTCTGACTGTGGCGCAACAACAATTTGATAGATTTGTAATTGGAATAATACTCGAAACAAGAATACATACAGTAGTAGAGTACAGTAGTATCATATTATAATATACACACATATAAACAATTGCATAACAAGGGGGGAAAAACACAAAAAAAAAAAAAAAAAATGATATATATTAATTAACGACACGAATGAAAGAAAAATTGATTTTACAAATTATTTGTATGTGCCCACGAGGGGAGGGAGGGTGTGTGTGTGTGTGTGGAGGAGGAGGGCTTAGAATATGGGGATATAGTTGTCGATTTTGGCGCGATGCTTCTGGGCAACGCACTCGGCGATCCAGACAATGTTGCGGCATTCCTGCTCCTTGAGCTTAAGGTACGCATAGAAGACGCCAAAGTGGAATTGTTGCAAAAAGGCGAACACATTCAGTTTCACCTCGTGCTCAAAGAACTTATCCTCGAGCGTCTTGTCACCGGGATTGTTGCCGGAGCCATCGAAGAGCGCCGCATATTCCGCATAATACTCGGCCACGGTCTTGACCTGCTCATAGTCATCGGCACGGGCCAAAGCGGCCAAACCATCGGGATACATCTTGCCACAGTTGGGATACAGCTTGGCGCGATCATCCTTGGACAGCTCGGTGCCAAAGGAGTTGATGGTAATGATGATGGCGCGACGATCGGCCTCGAACTGAAGTTCACAATAAACGAGAAGAGAATCCATCATTGAAGGAATCATTACAGATTACGGATTACAGAGGAGCACATAAGCTCAACTTACAGCCAAGATCTCGCACATGACGTCGGCGGTGGAGCCGCCCATGTTCTTGCAGAAATTGTAGAACGCCTCCAGGTAGGCTTTGTAGAGGGTATTACGGATGATCTCAATGTTCATCTCATCCAGATCTTGCTCCGAAATGCAGTCCACAAAGAAGGGAGCCAACGGTGTGTCGACCAGCACAGCATTGTAGAGCTCAGCGGGCGTGGATGCCACATGAATGGCCTCCATCTGCTCGAAGCTGCCCAATGGATGACACTTGGGTATCAGCTCAGAGATTGGGCGCTGATGCAGTGTGCCCGTGATAAGCAAAATGATATTGTCAATCATATAGCCGTATGTGATGAAGTCCAGGAAGTTGGACAACGGCTCCACGGCGTGATTGCGCATATGCTGGAACTCAATGACGAGCTTCTCACGCAGCTTGTCATCGATGACGGACACCGACAACGGGGATGGCTCGTTGGCCAGGAAACTGCCATAGTCCGTGCCCTGTAGATGCAGCTTGAGATCTGAGTTGGAAAAGAAAGAAACTCGAATAATTGATACTCTCACAGACAGGTGGACATGACTATATCATGTAGCATATATATGTAGTATATAATTTGTAACACATTTCGCATAAGTATATTTTAAACAATAAAAAAAAAGGAAAACAAATCACAAGACAAGCTTCAGCACACACACAAGCACGCACACGCACACACACAGCCAGCTGCTGCTGCCCTCGCTGATAGCAGCGCTGCTCGCACTTGTCATGTGACTCAAAACGGGCGTACTTATAGTTTATATGTTGATATGTAGAGTTATGCGGCACTGCTGGCACCTGGCACTTACCCTCCAAGGTCTCGCACTGCACCAGATTCAGGTAGTCAGCCTGCTTCAATATGCCACATTTGAAGCCACGGCATAGGCCCTCCAAGTAGCCGTTGTCAACGTTGAACATAAATCCAGAGCTGTCCATTATTGTCACTTACAATACGCACACGCACACACACAAATACAGAGAAAAGTTTGGAAATTGACTTTGTGCTAACGCTTCTGTTGGGTTTTCTGCTGGGAGTTTACTGCTTCGACACAGTTTATCACTCGTTCGGCCGTTTGCGTTAATTGTGTGTGGTGTGTGTGGCTAAACCGCAACTTTTCCAACTCTGCGCCTTAAGAAAATTCAACCTTTTTTCTCTATCGATCGACAAGTCATATGATTGCAGCGAGCCTTCTTCTTCTTTTTTATTTTTCTTAGCACTAAAAATGCCTTACGTCAAATGACCAACGAGAGCTGCCAACTTGTGCGCACAGTTGGCAAAGCGGCACGTAGTTGGCAACGCGCTGTATCGTTGATAACGCGGTGCACTGTGCAACCCTAGTCAATGGCAAATGTCTGTACAAGTAACATGTATTAACATAATTAAGGCATTCATACTTTCATTTGTTCACATCTTTACATATCAACAGTAAGATGAGTTACGTAGGTACAACATGTGTGAAAGAGCAGGATAGCATGCTAAGATTCTTATTGTGCGCGCGCGCCAAATAAATAAATTATCGATGCCGATACCAATGTTTAAATCGATACTGCTATTAATGCTTATCGAAATTTAAATGCTTATTTTATTACTTTACATTTCATAGATAATTACTTTATTTAATACATATTTGTAATTTAGATATATTTTTGACACAGGTGCAAGCACAAGCACAAGTACGGATAGGAGGTAATAAAAATGCAGTTCTGAAAACCTTCAAGGGTATTATAAAGATCTTCATAGCCAGATCTATTTGAGTTTTCGCTGCTCGGCTCTGGATGCACTCTGGAGCTCGAGAGCAGCAACCTCATCGTAGGTCTTATAATAACAGGCGAACCACATGAAGATGATCATATCGACGAACATGAGGCCTGCAAAGAGAAAGAACTCGTTGGCCTGCGACTGAAAGAATTTTAACTCGGCGACGACGACGACGATGATGTTGCCAAAGGCAACAGTTAGTAGCCAGAACGCCTGCAGGAGGGATTTCATGCTGCGCGGTGCTTGGGAGTAGGAGAACTCCAGTCCCGTTACGGAGAACATAACCTCACCCAGAGTCATAAACACATATTGAGGTATTAGCCACAACATGCTCATCGAATTGGGCTCTGTCACCTCGAACATGCGAGAGACAAAGCCTTCGTTGTCCTCGCCAATAACCAGGGCATAAACACCGCCAGGACGCAGGCACTCTTGATGAATCAGGGAGTCCCCCTGTAGCACTTCATACTCAATCGTGCTCAGCTCATGGAGATCATGATGACGAGCCATCAAGTCCAACGCTGTATTCCCGGACTTCAGCTCTCTCCACACAATGCGTGTTGAGCTCGAAAGATTGGCCAGTGTGCGGATCAGGGCTTTTGACTTGTTCGACTTTTGCAGCTCATCCTCGTACCAGAGTTTTGCCGCATTCTGCACTGGACGTAGGAAAAGCGAATGAGCCGTCGCCTCATAGAGCAGCTGAGTGCCGCCCTCTATCGGTGGGCAGTCTGCAAGGATAGTTGGAAACGTTCTCAAACATTCTTAAGCTCATCATCATCATCATCACGACGACCGGGGTAAGCATCTCTCTCTCGCTTTCTCTCGCTCACCTATTGTCAAGCTCTCTATGGTATAATCGAGCTGAAAGCTGCCCAGATTCGTAGCCACATTGCCGCTGGAGTAAAAGTCAATTCCCCGCAATGTGAATTGTTTACCAGCTCCAATGTTTGTGCTCACCCGATAATTGCAGCCTGGAATGCCACTAAAGATGCGCACTTGAGTGTTGCCTGCTTGGGGGATTACGGGATAAGTACGCTAGAAAGAGGTCGGCAATCCTCAGTAAGGAATAGTATATCCTCGAGACTCCAACGAGATTGTTCCGAGATTCTACTCCGACAATTTGGACACTTAAACACATGTTAAGAACTGACGTCAAATGATTTGTGCTCTGAGTACATTTAGGTGTAGATAGGTGTACAAAGGCGATAAGATAGAGAAGAAAGATTGGATGGCGAGGCTTACAAAGAAACAAAAAACACACATGTACTTATGATTATAAGTTTCATTTATTTGTATTAGATTAGTTTAGTTAAAACGTATGTATTGTCATATTCAACAACGCCCCGAGATGCAATTGGGGATCCGGGGAAAAGCTTCACTTACACTATCTACAGAGGAGAAAGAAAGGAACGAAGGAGGGAAGAAAGGAGGATGGATGATGGCTAAGGTTTTTCATATAATACACAACATGGGAGGAGCAGAGAGATTGAAAGAGAATTCTACTCATTAACCTCCAAGCCCTTGTTTGCAACGCCCGTGTCAAGCGGTTGGATCTGTCGATTCTCATCGGATTGAGCATCGCCGGTTAGGGGCTCGCTCTCCTCGCTTTTGTTGGGATCGTTGGGCTTGTAGTTGTAGGCCATGAACATGAAGATAAGCATATCGACGAACATGAGGCCCGCAAAGAGGAAGAACTCGCTGGCCTGCGATTCGAAGAGATCTGCCTCCGCAATGATGACCACAATGACATTGCCAAAGGCGACCGTCAAGAGCCAACAAGCCTGAAGCACAGACTTCATGCTGGGCGGTGCTTGGGCATAGGAGAACTCGAGACCCGTCACGGAGAACATGACCTCGCCTAGGGTCATCACCACATACTGTGGAACCAGCCAAAGTATGTTCATCGAGTTGGGTTCCGTGACCTCGACAAGATTCGCCTCATACTCCCCCGCTGAGACCTCATTCACAATCAGAGTGTAGACTCCTCCCGTATGGATGCGATACTTTCCGATCGGTGTGTTGTCGATGAAGACATCATAGTTGCTCGTTGACATACGAATTAGTTTTGTCTCATTAGCGTACACATCATATTTTTCACTGCTGCCCTTCCACTCAATGAGTCGCTGTTGCTGGATATTTGCAACGGTGCGGACCAGAGGGTAGCTGTCGGAGGGTTTATTCACAAAGTCCGTCTCCCAGCTGGCGACTTTGGTAAGGTTTCGTGCATTCAGGAACAAGGACCAGGCTGCATTGTCCGTCAAATGTTGACTGCCGGATGCATATTCTTCGCAGGAGGAATCGCCAGTGATTGTGTACTCCAAATTGAAGGGGGGTTATCTATCCAGATAGACTTCTCCACGAAGACGCTGCGGGGCTCGACTATGAAGTTGGGCTTACTGATTGGCAGATTCGTGGAGAAACTGTACGCACAATTCTCAGTGTTGAAGATGCGCAATTGGGCGTTGTGACTGTAGGGCAATACGGGATAGGTTTTCTAGGCGTGCAATGAGACGATAGAGACGGAGAGAGTGTAAAGAGAGTGTAAAGCAAGAGAAAGTAGTCGGTGCATAGTTGGAGAAGCTCACATCGATCACAAATCAAATCAACATAGTCAACACTAGGACCTTAACTCACCTCCAGATTGAGTTCCACAATGCCAGAAATGATGAAAGCGATGCCAGCCAGGATTCCACCCATCGTCAGCTTTTGCAAAGGGCGACGAATGCCGACGAGTCGCAGAACAGGATAGAACGCCACATCGTAGAGAGGAATGAAGACAAGAATCAAGAGCGGGTTAAGCACCTGTAGCTGATCCGGTTTCAGATCCCAGGAGCCCATGTCGCCGTCCATGCGAGTGGCCTGGAATGTCCAGCGGGAGCCTTGCTGATCGAACAGTGCCCAGAAGACGGGCAGCGGAAGATACAAGAAGAGCACACGCATCAGCACCTTGACATCATCGATCATCTTCCGATCGTATTTCTTATCCGCATAGTCCAGCCAATGCTCTCTGGGATTCGTCTTCTTCTCCTTGCACTTGGTCGTGATCGCTGTCCAGATGGTGCTGCTCACCAGCACCACCATGTTACCTGCTGGTGGCTTAATCTTGTACAAAGGTCTGCCCAGCACAAATATAACCACAGAGACAATCATCAGCACGGCGGGCACACCAAAGGCCAGGGGATAACAATTGATATCGTCAAAGCAATGGACATCCTCCCTCAGAATTGGCGTCACAGTCGTTGAGATCAGCGAGCCCGCATTGATGGAGAAGTAGAACAGGGAGAAGAACGAGGTGATCTGTTTCAACTGCTCCGGCACCTTGAACTGATCTCCACCAAACGCCGCGACACAAGGTTTAATTCCTCCCGATCCCAGCGCAATTAACGCCAAGCCGAGTATCGTAAACGTTTCCACCGGCAAGTTCAGCGGTCCAATGGCGCCCAATGTCAACAGGATCGAGCCACAAATGTAGACGAGCGACAGATATAATATGGTCTTGAATTTGCCCAGCCAGGAGTCCGAAATGATGGCACCAAATACACAAAGGAAGTAAACAAACATGGTAAAAATGTGGAACACAACCGTCGCTGTATTGTCGGAGTAGCCCAGTTGTCGACTAAGATAAAGCACCAGGACAGCTGCAAGTGAAGAGCTTGGTGATGATCGGGAGAAGTGAGATGCCAGGAAATCTCTACTTACTGCGCATGCCGTAGTAATTGAAACGCTCGCAGAATTCATTGCTGATGATGAAGAATACAGACTTGGGATACGGCAGTTTCTGCAGCAGAGAGATCGCATAGGAAGTGCATTTAATAAAGGATAAAGGGATAAAGATAGTCTCGTCGTGCACTCACCTTTTCCTGACCCTCCGCCTCGACAGGGTTGGTAAAGTTGCTGCTCTCAATTAGATCAGTGCCATTTGTCCCATTTTTCTTTGGTTCTTGGCTGTCTTCCAATTCGGCCAACTTTCTAGCCTTGCCATTCGTTGCGGGCTCGGGCTCGAGCTCGGGCTGTGTCTCCGCTGCAGCCTCGACTACCTTCGCTGCTGGCTCCTGCACCTGATCCAGCTCATGCTTAGCATCTCCTGCTGCTGTGGAGTCTCCAGTGTCTCCAGTAACATCCGCTATAGCTGCAGCTTGAGGTTGTGCTGTCGCCTCAGCGGGTTTGATGTCTACGATAGATAGACAAAAAAAAATTAAAGAGCTTCCAGACTAAATGCACTTACAAATAGAGGCCACCTAGAAGCGGGACTGTCTCCGCCGGGTTTTCCATGATGATTGACTGCAATTCGGCAGCTACAGCGAATTGATAATGCTTCTGATCTCGAGCATTTCATCAGAAAACGAAACGCAGTTCGTCTGATACGAGAGACAACTGAATCTGAATCGGAATCTCAATGTGTTGAAGACGCTAAGATCCCTAAGGTCTTCAACTCAAACCTTTAGTGGAAGTGTGAATTTGGCGTGCTTCATAAATATCCGAGCATTTGACTTGTCACCGCATTTAGCCCACGAATCTCCATACTTAGCGTCATATCAGACTTAGAATGGGACTGGACGTGAGACTGGGACTACGAGTTGCTTGTATTTATGGATAAGCGTCTGCTTATCATCATAAATGGCTAACGAGTGTTGTAGGCATTCCATAAATCTACATACAAATTAGAGAGCTAAGCGATTGTGTACGCAGTTCTATACCAGACAGCTTTCCATTGGGAGCGATTGAAGTGGGGTATGTCGAAGGGCTGGAAGCTGCACTTCCTATCCTATCAGAACAGGCAACTCCTAACTCGTATCGTTGACAGAAAAGAAGAATCCATAAGAAGTGGAGAACGCAGAAAATGAGATGAACCGGGAAGAAGGGGAAAATCTTAAAGAGAAATGGGATCACCTCCCCCTCAGTGTAGTCTCTATCCCAGACTCGAATCGAGTTGTAAACATTGATTCCAGGAAAGAGATGATTCACACAGATGTTGAATGAAGGGACAGTCCAAAAGAAGAGGAGAGCAAAGAAAGGAAAAGTGATCACCTTTCTCTCAGTCTCTATCCCAGACTGTTATCGAGCAGCAAACTGATACCGTGTTATCGATAAACATTGATTCATGGAAAGAGATGAATCACACAGATTCTGAATGAAGAGGAGAACCCAAAAGAAGTGGAGAAATGGCGTAATGAAGAGAAAAGTAATCACCTCCCCCTCAGATTAGTCTCTGTCCCAGACTCTAATCGAGCTGCAAACTAATCGCATGTTTTCTCGATAAACATTTATTTTTATTAGCCAATACTCATTATACGAAGGAATGTGCCGCATCACATCACATCACATCGCATCGCATCGCATTGGGGCCATAAACAAGCGAGCGTCTAAATAATGTTGGACACATTCATTCTACATATATAGGCTACTCCTATTTTAGTGATAGTTCCTCTGTCTCCTGCGCCTCCCTTCGCTGAGTACCGTTGTTATGAGTACGCGTATGCATATCAAAAGTGCTTATCAACCTTGATAACGCGGCGCGTCGCGGCGAATGTTTGAAGTCGGGCAGCCAACACGTCGCAACCCAATTGAATTTATCAGACTAACTTGGCCGAAATGGCAAGTGAAAATGAAACAATGTAAATGTGAATGCTATTGTAAATTTGAATGCGAATACGAATGTGAATACGAATACGAGTGCGAGTGCGAATGCGATTGAGGGGAACTCACAATGTCTGCGGGGACATCAGCAACATTGTCGATTGTCAATTGTCGATTGTCGATTGTCGCTGATAACTCGTGAATCGATCAGTTTCATTCATAGAACCTCCCTTCCGTCAAGTGTGTCAATGTCAGGCGAGTCGAATGATGTAAGGGATAAGATACATCAGCTGCACTTGAACTAGTTCAGTTCAGACTAATTATTAGGTATATCATAGGATTAGGATAGGAACTAACCACTGTGGAACTAGTTCCCTTATAAATTGAACAATGCAAACGACAAATGACAAGTTTAACATATCAATGTCATCTGATCCAGTTCATATTTAACACTTATTCAGTTGGGAACAATGGAATCAATATGAGGGAGAACTAGAGAGCTGAGTATGTCGCTTGAACTAGTTCAGTAATGGAATCAATCGAGAGCAAGGACAATGAACTGAACTATACCAAATGTTCTTAGTTGAAGCCGGAATTGAACTATGTCAAAAGAGGAAAGAAATAGAAAGTATCAAATTGGAATTATATGGATATGGAAACTAAGATTTCCAGATTTCCATCAAGTGTTAACAATATAATTGAAACGGTAATGAGCAGGTGCTGATCACATAAGCGTTAACTGATTCTGGGCATTCGGACGGACTCGAAGCCAAAAGCAAATGTCATGTAACTACAATTATGGCAATTATATATAGTATATAGTATATATATACTATGGATATGATTTGATCTTTTTCGGGCGGACGTGCTAGCTGTATGTGAGTGTGTGAGTGTGTGTGTGTGTGTGTGTGCATAGTAGTATAACATCCATATCGACATGGAATGGCTTTGCGATTACTACTTGAACGAACAACTCGAGAGTCATAAATTTCAGTCAACTGAGTACAAATCTATATGTATATATATATCTATATATATATAGTAGTGAGTAGTGAGTAGTGAGTATATATGGTTGTAGATTTGTGGCTAATGATTGAAACTGTTATCAGTAATCTATCGTCTATTGGTTGACGGTTATCCGTTTGTTTGTTAACTGTTCGCTGTTAGCTGTTAACTGATTTACAAGCGATTAAGCCGCCCCTCTGCTGTGACTCTTTCCATGTTTTATGGATCGATACTGCAATCGATTTCGACCAATAATGGGCCCTACACTTTTATGGCACGTACTTTCCCACGCAGCATTCTTGGTAACACTCACACAATCACAATCTGTGTGTGTGTGTGTGTGTGTGTGTGTGTACTACACTCTGGTAGATACTCGTGCACATGACTTGCCACAATCTGTATGATTGACTTGTTACCGCTAATTGCTAGGTAGACGTACAGCTGGAGTTATTGCCTCAAAGGTATATATTTATCGGCGGTACGAACACTACCACAATGGCTTATCGCCATTCAATATTCAATATACACTTCATAATTCCAAGTCGAGTCGAAGTCGAGAAGTAGAAGCACAAGCAGAAGCAGAAGTCGCAGTCGACGTCTTGAGGCAACATTTTTTGGCAACTTCTGGCGGATGTAACGTTTCGAATTGAGTTTGTCACAACTTTGCAGTTAATTGCAAAACAACTGGCAACAAAAGTTGGCCAGAGTTGGGCGTCTAGAGTATGCTCGACTAGGCGTATGCCCAGTAATCACACATTCCAACATTATCCGGTTGTTATGTGTGTTGACAGACAGACAGACAGACTCGCAGCTAAATGGTTACAACTTTATAAGTTAATTGAAAACAACTGGCATAAAGATTAGGCAGAGTGCCAGCGAGCAGAGTCTGCTCGACTTGGTCAATACTCTGTAGTAATAAATTACATTTAACCATACATATAATTACACATTCGAGCATGAGAACTTATGAGTATGATTAGTAAGAGTAGAGATATAACTAAATAGGGTCTGCTCAACTTGGGCAATACTCAGTAATGTTATTATAGATCGCACTCTCCGGTGTAAGCATTTCAAAATGTCGACGCAAATTATTTAATAAATATGCAACAAATATTCAATTTGCTTTGCAGGGTATTATAGAGTCAGGCAACTTGAGTTTTTGCTACTGCTTCTGCATCCAGCTCAGCGTCATGCAACTCTCAGTCTATGATTCGTCAGCCAGATTGCCGTAAAATTAGTCAAACAGCTATTGTAGAAATTAAAATAAGTTCTGTTAACACCCCCAATGCTGGGAAATACCAGAGGTAATTATACAAATAGGCGTATTTCACAAACCAGAACATTTACGACCCGAAATTGAAGTTGTGTTGTATTGTAAATCTCAAAATAATAGCGACATATTCAAATGAACATACAACTTATATCAATTGCAGTGCGTGTGTGGCATCGATAAATGAGTATATTCGATTATGGAATATCGAATACAACACGGCATTTGTCAGCGGCGGCCCATGCCAAAATAAATATATACTACGCTGTGCCTATTGGCCAAGTTTGGAATTGGTTTTCGAAAGTCAACTTTAGGAGCCGCAAGAGCCACAGTAAAACCACACTATGGTGCACAATCAGCGGGCCAACACTTGAACTATTATCGCCTTAAAATAATAATGATAAGATTGGCTGGAGTAGATTTACAGTACATTCGCCTCGCAACTCCTTGGAACTGCTGCATTACTCCGAGCAAACGGGGAATATATCATATCGATGATTTAATGCCTAATCACCTATTATATTATAGGTGCTAGATAGGAGATAAGAGGCCAAATAATAGATGTGTATTTCGGAAAGCAAAGCAATTAGTAATTTATCGATAATTGCATTTTAAGAGCCGACACTCGGTGAGGATTCGCATTTACAAACTACAACGTGTACTATCGATAGTCTTATATTAGCTAATACCATTATCAGTGTCCGGCATGTTGTTGTTGTTGTTGCTGTTGTGTTGCTTGTTGTTGTCGGGTTGTATTCACTTCACATCCGTTATGCCACACTTGAAATTGAAGAGAAAGAGAAATCAGAACTCGATTTTATAATTTCGATTATTCGAAATTCCGAAAAAAAATAACAAAAATCACATTAAAACAAACAAGGCAAAAAAAAAAAAGAATAAAAAAATAAAAAATAATTTAAATGCGAATTTATTTAACGTTGAATTCAACAAGCTTATTCTTTTTTTTTTTGCTTTTTGTATTTTGCATTTTTATTGTAATTAGCACGTAAAGCGGTCACCGAGAGTGAACCTCGTAAAGCAAAGGCAAAAAAATAAATAATAATAAGAATACAAAATACAAAATTAAAAACAAGAATAGACTAACAGCTGAATTTAACATTATTGAGGCAGCAAAACACAAATTGAAAATAAAACAATGTAATTCTGATTGTTGCTTAGAGTAAATTGAATTTCTGTTACTTTAGTCTGGTAACTCACATTAAAAACATTTAAGCTTTGATATAACACAAAACACAAACAACAAGTATTGAGATCGAATTCGAATTCGAAGTACGCGGCGTACGCCAAGTCGATGCGATGCGATGCGATGCGATGTGATGCGCGTCCAAGTTCGCCAACGGCGATCAGCAGACTAATGTTCGATGCATGTAAGTCAACTAAGAAGCCAGCAGTCAGTCAATCAGTGAGCGCCGACGGCGACGGCGACGGAGACGGAGACGTCGACTGCGACGCAACTGCGGCTGCGCGCGTGTCGTGTGAAGGCGTCGCTGTTGTTACCGTCGCTGTTGTTGTTGCCCTCGTCGCTGCAGACGCAGCTTTTGCAACCTAGCTACCCATTAACCGTTAATCGCTTGGGCTAAGCACTTGAATTGAGAATTTGGAACGTTACGCGACGACTACGTTCATAATGAGCAAGCTCCGTTAGCTTATCAGCTTATCGCAACTGAAGTACATACTTATTTATAATACTCGCGTCCTTCGCTGCTTATAATAATTTATGGCCTAATCGAACTAGTTGAAGGCAGGATTTATCGTAGGGTATCTCATGAAGAACGCAACAGCTAGAGATGAGCAACTGTGGATAGACAAGCATGCACAAGCATCATGTTCGTGTCACGATTCAGATCTCTCAACTCTTATGTACTAAGAACTTGTTCTAGGGTATCTCAATCAATGCAACAGATAGAGACAAACATAGGTAACTATACAGTCCACTCAAGTCGTGACACGACACAGATCCATCTCTGATCTGCAATCCAATATCGGAGCAGACTCTTATCTGTTATCTGGTAAATATCAGTTTTGTCGACGACTCGTGTCTGCGGCGTCATTAATTAAATATTTTCGTGTCAATTCATCGCTTATCTCAACTCGTTAGATGATTTTTTTTATGATAAGAGCATGAACAGTAACTCTGAGATGCGTTTATGGCATAAGATTATACACATATGTATGTATACCCTAGCAATTTTGGGCTACATATTTTCCACTTTCATAAACAAGCTGTCAATCTTTAAGCAGGTGATCTGATAAACTGAAATGATCTAATCTATGATGATGTTTGGAACTCGCTTCGACAACCCAACCGATTTTGTTTTATGAACTTAATCGTTTCGCCGATAACTGTGAATAGTATTTATGATTCGATTGCTATAATAATGTTCGCAGCGATTAACACATTTCTACAGATATAGATACAGATAGAGATACAGATAGAGATACAGATACAGATATAGACATAGTTATATACTATAAGCATACATTTATGGGTAAACATGACTATTGCACATTGTATGACTCTATTATTAGCTGCTGTAACCGATTAATAAGGCATTTCTCTCTCCCTCTCCCTCCCTCTCTCTCTATCGATCTCGCTTTTTGCTTTCGATTTAACGATTGTCATTTGGTCATGAGCTCTTGAAGAGATACCAAGTTAAGATTGAGATTGCATGCCACATCGGGTATTATTATTATGAGTATTCGATTCGATTCGATTCGAATATACGACGAGTATATGAATGGATTGAGTAACAGTTTATTGAGGCTATTAAGAGTGCATTGGTGAAGCGCATGGCATATACTATGTATGTATCTGAAATTCCTACAACATGCAGTTACATATATACAGGCTATCGATAACGATAACGATTGCAGCAGAAGGCAATGACACTAGAGTGCTTTGGCAACACCCTCAAGTACTTGCTCCCAACGTATCTCTCCCTGGTAATCGCATTGCCTAACTAAACACGTCTAAGCTATTGCTAGAAATTAAAAGATCTTGACACACAGGAATCCCATTGTTGGGGCTTCACAATGATTCAATTGATCAATCCACAACTAAAGAATAAAATAATCTGTGTTTTGCTTAGAAATATCCCATTCCAGTTATTTACTAAATAATATCCACATTAGTTTAGTCTACAATCACATACATACTCAAGTATTATTCTGCTTGCAATTTTCCATTTTAAGACGCAAAATCATTATCGCATTTCCCCATATCGAACACTTTCATTATAAGATATTAATCGTATTTATAGCTCACGTATTCTAGATTAAGCGGTCAGTTATTGTTTAAGGAACCACATCCAGCAACAACATTGAGTAATAGCTTTGATAACTCTTTAACTCTCACTCTCATAAGCTGCC
The DNA here is from genome assembly GCA_018901825.1 of Drosophila funebris. Lineage (NCBI taxonomy): Eukaryota > Metazoa > Arthropoda > Insecta > Diptera > Drosophilidae > Drosophila > Drosophila funebris. The sequence goes on along the minus strand of JAEIFK010000455.1, from coordinate 4,109,983 downwards.
TGAAGATCGGGGTGAGCAACACTTTTCCGAGAAACACTTTCATAAATAGAGAATCAAGTTCCATCTATTGTAACCACATATATAAATATAACTGTTTTCCCATTAATAGCGTTGATAACTCTTTAACTTTTATAAGCTGTCCACTTGAAAGGGTGGACATAGCACGCGCCATGGTTGCGGAGCCAAAAGGGGCTGTCAGCTGACAAACATCGCCAGATTAGATGGGAATCGGAATCGAAATTGAAGTCAATGTGTGCTTAATATAATCGAGCAGAGATTAGCCTAATTCAATTTGCACTTTGTATTACCCGTAAATCTGGAAAGGGGGTGGAAGGGGCTATAAATAGAACTAAAGATCCAAGCAGATCGGAAAAGTGCAACATGAATCATTGTTGGCACACTGCTACCCAGCAGTTAACTGTCAAGTTTTGAGTGCTGCCATTAATTGTAGTCGTAGGCACAATGTACCAGAAACTTTTCGATCGTCTGGTCACACCGCCACTAAGCCAAGCGCTTGACGATGCCTCCGATACCACGCAGGGTAAGTTCTGCAGCTTATTCAATATGCTACTATATGCTGAAGTGCACTATTGTTTATTCATTCACTCTTGCCTAGTGGTGCGGCTGAGCAGCGGTGCTCTCTTGCACTCCTTTGGCCTTACAGGGAGCAAAGCTCAAACTGTACACTATGAAGCAGACATGGATACCAGTCCTAGCGAAAGGGAAACCGAGTCCAGCAACAGCAAACAATCCTTGGAGCGATTTGAGGTAAGAATTACCTTATGAAAATCCATAATCGTACAATTATATGCATGAATATACAAATGTAAGCAATTATAGTGCTTGTAACAATAGATGGATAAGCGTTCAAACAACAACAACACACACACTCACACACATAGGCAGCTTTTTATCAGCATTGAACTTGACAGCGAAAGCCCGGGTTGTATTGAAGAAGTCGCCAGCGCCGCCAACGCAACAGCGACTGCGCTGCCTGCCTAAGCTGCACTGAACCCTCTAAGCTGCTTGTAAGCATAGCATGAGAGAGTAAAATATTGAGAGAGCTACAGAGCGGGCGTGAGAGCAAAGCGCAAATCTCTGCTAATTGACACAACAGCATCGTTGCCTCCCTTTCGCTCCCCCCGCATTTTAAATATCCAAAATTTTCACTCAATGTTTAGCCGCTCTTCAATATTTTGAGTGACTGCCAGTGCCGTCGACGCAAACGTTGACTGCACTAGACTAGAGTTGTTCTTGTAAACTTTGCACTTGGTTTCGTTTTAAAGCGCAGTTTGCGTAAGAATCACAGATCATTTGTTGTGCAGAAATTGTGGTGTTCGTTTTGTGGCGTAAACGTGACGGGGACCTCCCTATCAAATACCAACCCCCCTCTCGCTTTCCGTTCGAGTTGATTTGTAGCAGTTAAATAATTGCAACACGCGCGTGCGTTTTTGGCAGTTCATTAAATTCCAAGTGCCAAAATTTGAACTTGAACGGCTTTTCTTTTTGTCTGTATTTCATTTTATTTTGCGTTTATGTGCTCTACCACATTTTGTGTACCTCTGTTATGTGAATTATATTTTATTGTTGAAAAGCAACAACAGAAGTCGCGGCCTGAAAATGAAACCTGTCGATGTCGAAGCCAACGGCAAATTAAAGGAGATGACAACTAACGAGAAGCAAGAGAAACAGCAAGAGGTGAGCTTAATGTGCCGTTACCTTAAACGGTTACAAGTCGCTTACAGCTTATGGAAGCTGACGATTGCAAGTACATGTGTACATACATGCATAGCTATGTAAGTGTATGTAAGTGTAAGTGCTATGCCCTACACTTAAAAAGCAAAAGAAATCGGTCGAAACGAGAAGACGAAGAAGAAGAAGGCAGCGACTTCTGTTTATTGTCACTTTCAGATGTCAATTGAGAAAGTACAAGTTTACAGCACACACACTCACACACAGACATTGCTGCATTCTTAAGTGTACGTATGTATGTACAGATGTAAGATAATGACAGCTAGAGATAATGCTGGACATCTCTCGTCTACATAAACATGTTTGTCTGTATGTACATATGCATATTGATATCAATAATTAGACTTGACCTTGGACAGCCTCCTCAATGAGGGTGTCTCTAGTTTGTAAATCAGAGCAATCCTTTTATTGTCTCGGTCTCGCAAATTGATTGAATTAATCAATGAAAGTGATCAAATTGAGAATCAAAACAATTGACTGCTAATAGGCTGATGACGTTGACCTACATTGAATTCTAGGAAAACCTGACCAGCTTAAGCTGCATATCTATCTAAATATACCTAAATATCTATACAAAAGCATTAGTATTAGTATATACGGATAGTTATGTATACTCTATACGCAATCAACAATCGCTGGATGCGCCTCACCGCTTCATCGCTTCACCGCTTCAGCCTCAACTTGGCAATTAGTCGCAGCAGCTTTCGATCTCACAGTTAAATCATCAGCGCTATGGTTATGCATTCCACAAGTTCCATAGGTTGCATAGGTTCCACAACTTACCGTTCAATCGAAAGAGCGAAAGAGCAAAGCGACAAAACAGTCAAAGAATGCAACGTCACAATCTCACACTCATACATAGATGTGCGGTTGTATGTGCTTATAAAGAGATTTGCATACAACAATTGCAATTGAAAAGCATCAGTGCATTGTTCGCATTAACTGTGGGAAAATTGTATATATGTATGTATATATATATTTATATATATATATATATATATATATATATATATATATATTTATATAAATATATTCCAAGTCGTAGTTCTCATTTGATTCTGATGAATTCTTAGAAATACCTAATTTAATAGACAGAAATCAACTTTGATTCACTTGCTGTTCTACAAAATGTAGATGTATATATATGATGTAAATGTATTTATATTACTGTTGTATTTGTTCTTTGCATAGTTAAGTTCGTCTGGTCTGTTATGAAGATGGGAGAAAGGTTTGCTTGCTGATGGACGGCTTAATCTCTTGGATCTTGCAGAGAGAATAAGAGTTCTCTCTTCTCTCCAGTTGCACCCGTAGATCGTTGATCGCTCCATGATGAATCGATCTCTTGAATCTCTTTGGGAACGTGTGTTTACATTTGTTTACGCTATTTTTTTTTTCTTTTTAATTTGCCAAGTGCAAATAAATGGCGGGAAAGAAGTCTATAATTCTGGATGTGATAGACTGACGGATCGAAGCGTCTCAATTCGCTTATTGGTAGTACACGCGATCAATTCATTGGGTGCACTTGCAACTGGTAAACTCGCTGCACGGAGAACGCGACGCGAGAGTCGCGAATCGCGGATCGCGGACCGCCGATCGCGAATTAAGAATTGAATTGTATATAAAACATTTGTCTGAGAGTTTCAATTGGAAAATCCACTTTTCGCAAATGATCGTGTCTCGCTCAATGGTGAGAAGGGAAGGTGTGAATTGCAAGCTAAGTGTGTACATACTCACATATACATACATATGTGCATATATACACATGTATTTGTGTATGTATTTGTAATGGGTGTGGACTTGACTTTGGCTTAAATCGCTGCGTGTGCAGAATTCGCTATTTGTCTAATGTTTTGGTAAAAAGTTGCTGCCGTAAACCTGTTTATGCTTTACCTTGGTCAATCGGCAAATGCCAACAAAACCAACCAAAACAACAACAACAACAACAACATCAGCCAAAACAAAAACAATGAAAACAAAAACGAAATACAAATTGAAAGCGAAGACTAATAGCAACATTTGTCAACGTTGCTCGACTGTGCGATACCCTTTAGTCAGCTCTCAAATTGTACAAATGGTTATCAAATTTATGAATATTAAATTACTACAGAAATACTTTGTAAATGTAATTTGTTTAAATAAAGTTGTTGAATTTCTTTCATTGTTCATTTGCTGCAACGCATACTACTCTGTCAGCCGAAGGGTGTTACAGGGTATGCAGGCAAACAACAAACACTAGGTCAGACTCGCCAGAGAATATACATATGAATATATTCATATTCGGTCTTTATACTCGTATCTACAAGTGCAAAGATACTCAAGTGTATACAACTGTAGACGCTTGTTGCTCGACTGAGCAATACCCTATAGATCAATGAATTCACTTCTTGTTTCGAATAGAGTACATATATTATTGATATGTTAACTTGTGAAGATGAAGATGTTGATGATGTAGAAATATGTATACATATAATACATCTCAGTATACCCCCTTTAGACGCTTGTAGGGTATATTTAGTTGACTTATTGTAAGTACATTTTTTATGACTTACTTAAATGCAGAGAGAGAGGGAGAGAGAGAGAGAGAGAGAGAGAGAGAGAGAGTGAGTAAGTGAGAGAGTGTGAGAGGGAGAGAGAGAGGAATAGGAAAATGACAATTATTTATTTCTATTTTTTCTAAATTGTAAATAACAATTTAATTATTTTTGCTTTGATAATGAGACGATGACGTTTGAATGCTCTTACTTAAATAAAGATTGCTAAAGGGCCTGTCTACAGTTATAAATTTCACACACACACACATTCACACACACCTGCACACACTGATATAGTCGTCTGCAAGTAGACTACAAATTTGACAAGTCATTGGGTAAATGATGGGGCACTTTCTATGCATAGTTATAAGCAAAAACGTTGCAGTCGAGTGTGCACGACTTCAAGGTGCCCTGTACCCACGCTAATACGTGTTTGGACTGACATGTATGAGCAGATGCTATTACGTTATAACGGCATCAGTGCTGCTTCTTCCTCTTTTGGCCCTATGATAAATGTAATAATTTCTTTAATAAGAGGTATTACCTTTATAATGAATCTTTACTTCTTCAACAGTTTCCCGAATATCCCAGAGCTGTCGCCTTTATCATCAGCAATGAGTTCTGCGAACGCTTCAACTACTATGGCATGCGAGGTGAGCACGAGTAGTTATCAAACTCAAATACCTTCTCTAGTTTATATACTTACATGATACCTCTCTCTCTTGTTAATCTTAGCCATTCTGGTACTGTATCTGACCCACAAACTGGGCTACAATGAGGAAACATCGACGGTTCTCTTTCACATATTCACAATGTTGGTCTACATCTTTCCACTGATGGGGGCGTTAATTGCAGATGGTTGGCTGGGCAAATACAAGACGATATTGTATCTATCGGTGGTCTATAGCTTGGGCGCCTTAATCGTGGCCATTGGCGCTGTTCCCATGGACGCGATGCCTGTCAAGTGAGTTGATGGAAGAGGATATACTTTGTATAGACCCTGTACTGCATATATTCTTGATCAGCATCAACAACAGAGTCTATATAGATAATTCAGTCTGTCTCAATGCGTGTCTAGTCATTCAGACAGACTGAATTATCTATATAGACTCTGTCACTATATTATTATATTTATATTATTCAGCGTCGAATTAAAGTCAGAGGTATACAGTCTCTCAAAGAGTCTGTAACAGTTTGCAATAAATACAGGGTCTCTCACAGTCGACTTCACTCGGCTCTAGGCTTTCACACTAGCTTATACCCTGCGTCCATTGAGTATACGCTTTGTGCCTAATCGCAGGGTATCCAATAGTCGTGCACGCTCGACTCAAGCGTTTAACTTTAAGACTATAGACTTTAACCTGTATATTTCCTGTAGGATCGTTACCATTGTGGGACTGCTCTTCATTGCCGTGGGCACAGGCGGCATAAAGCCATGTGTCTCTGCCTTTGGCGGGGATCAGTTTCAGTTGCCGGAGCAGAGTCTGGAGCTGGCCAAGTTCTTTTCGCTGTTCTATTTTGCGATCAATGCGGGCTCGATGATCTCGACGACGGTGACGCCGATACTTCGAGCGGATGTGCATTGCTTTGGCGATGAGGATTGTTACTCGTTGGCCTTTGGCGTGCCAGCTGTGCTCATGGTCATCTCAATGGTGATCTTTGTGGCGGGCAGGCGACGGTATCGAGTGCAGCCGCCGGCGGGGAACATGATCTTTGGCGTGTCGCAGTGCATCACAAATGCCTACAAGGGATGGCGACGGAATCGTAAGGAGAAACCGATGGTGCACTTCCTGGATTATGCGACGCCAGTTGTGGGACAACAGATGGTGCACGAGACCAAGTGTCTGGCCAAGATTCTGCTGCTCTATGTGCCCTTCCCCATCTTCTGGGCCTTGTCGGATCAGCAGGGATCACGCTGGACATTCCAGGCCACGCACATGAATGGCAACATCTTGGGCTATGAGATTAAGCCGGATCAGATGCAGGTCATCAATCCCCTGCTGATCCTCGCCTTCATTCCACTCTTTGACTACGTCATCTATCCGCTCCTCGCTCGCATTGGCATCAAGCGTCCGCTCCAGAAACTCACCATTGGCCTCCTGCTTGCCGCCGTGGGATTCTTCCTCTCGGCTGCTGTGGAAATGCGCCTGGAGCAGATGGAGCCCACAGCTTACCCATCCTCGCCAAACATGGCTCATCTGCGTCTCTACAATGGCATGCCATGCCGCTATGAGTTCTCCAGCGACTTGGGATCCTCAACTCATCTGGACACCATTGAACCACTGGGCATGTGGTCGAATCTTGATCTGCATGTGCCTCAGCCCATGGAGCATATCTTCAAGGCCAAGTCTCAGTCAAGTAAGTGTGCCAACATCGAGGGAAGAATTCGCTTGGAGCCTGGCAAGTCAGTCAGCTACTTTCTGGCCAAGGATGCACTTCAGGAGTTCTCCGATGGCCTCAGCAGTGTCCATCACATCAACAGGCCACCTCTAATTCGCGCTCTAATCAATACGCCATTGGATGAGGGTCCTCTTCTGCTGAGGACATCCATTGCAGATGTATCTGGTATTCCGCTGGACAGGAGCAATCTCTCGGCACTCCATGAGGTGTCCCTTGGCTATGGCGAGTTGGACATCAATGGCAAGCGAGCGGCCAGCTTTGAGGCCAAGAGCGGAGCCCTCTACAGTCTGTTGGTGCAGGGAAATGCCCATGATGGTTACGTGAGTGTCGCCAGTTGATCCACGTGATCAATGAATGAATCAATCATCAATCCACTTCAATCGCTTCTGTTTCGTTTGCAGCAACACAACCTGCTGGAGGTGGTGTCACCCACATCGCTGTCCATTCTGTGGCAACTGCCGCAAATTGTGGTCATGACGGCAGCCGAGATAATGTTCTCGGTGACAGGATTGGAGTTCTCATTCACCCAGGCACCTGTGAGCATGAAAGCCGTTCTCCAGGCATGTTGGCTACTCTCGGTGGCCATTGGCAACATGATTGTTGTGGTCATTGCCGAGGTCAAGTTCGTTGACTCGCAATCGGCTGAGTTTGCGCTCTTTGCCATCCTGATGCTGGTCAATTTGCTGATCTTTCTCTTTCTGGCCCGCAACTACAAATACACGGATGCGCCACAGCAGCAAGCGGACGACAGCTTGGTGCACCCTGGTGGCATGCCACACTTGGAGAAGCAGCCGAAGCAAAGTGCGGGACGAGCATCGGCAGGCGGAATAGATGGGCAAGGCAGCTATCGCAATGCAGCGTTCGATTATGGCCAGGAACCTTGAGTGTGCGTTCAATGCAATCAACCTAAAGTTGTCTAATTTATTTATTGAATTTTATTTATTTAATGCTTCTGTTTTCTAGTTATTATTATGTTTTATCTATGTAAATACGTGTAGTGTAGTGTAATTAGTTTGTAATTCATTTTATACATTTTTATTGTACAATTACAGTTGTTTCTCGTTTTACGTTTTACATTTTACATTTTACGTTTGTTGAGTTATTTGAATTTGGCGCAGTTTGCAAATAACCAGGGCGGCACAGTAACCACTGCTTGGCCGTTAGCAGCGTTGCCACCTACCGCGCGAAACGTTGATGTCTTTCGAGGTAGTTGGCAATTCCAACGCGCTGTGTTTAATGTCCACTGCGCACGATCGCCGACTGCAAACAATTGGCAACTGTTGAATTGTGAACTGTAAATTGTGAAATATAATTAATTGCGATGGAATTGTAAACTGATTAGATGAAGTCACTCTATTCGTTACTTATTCGAGGCAATTGTTGCTCAACAGATAAGCGACAACGAGAGCGTTGCCCAATGCCGTAAAATACGCCCGAGACGAAAGTTGAAAAGTACAAGAATCTGCGCTGGCAACGCCGCAATGTCGATGGCTGTTTTGCCGACTTGTCTCGCCAAAGTTCTTTGCAATGTGACTGCTAATTACAGACGAATAGAGAATCGTTAGAGCTTGAGTTAGGGCAAGCATGTGTATCAAAGTGTCTGTTGTGTTAGGGCAAGCGACAAGTCAGTTGATGGAATGAACAACGCACAATGTTTTATGCAATTTCAATGTGACGCAGTTAAAGCGACTTGACGGCATTGCCAACAGCAAGAAATGAAAAATTGGCAAGAGACGCCGAATGAAGACAACGACAACAACAACAACAAGCCGTAGCAATTCAGCGAAACAACCCACAGGCAGACAAGGCAGTTGTCAATCGCAGGCTCAGCTACCTGAGAGGGGAAGACAAAGGAAATATCCAGAAAAACGGGCCCTGCAGCTGCTGTCAGTTGCAGCAAAGGCCTGAGAAAAAGATGACGACAATACTGACGCTGACGCTGACGCAGGCAGCCGGCTTAAGCGAGACCCTAAATAGACTCATAGGGGATGCATAATGTCGTCGTCCGTCTACCCGTCTACCTGGGCTAATGCTGACGCTAACAAAGAGGCCTCGTTCCGGCCTCAGTGCGTAGTCAAGGATACTGATTACGATTACTGATACCGAGTCTACATCGTTGCTTGCCGCACAACATCGGGCACAGTCGGTTCCAAACTCTTCAGCCAGCGACACGGCTACAGCTTCAAAATTTATCAGATATCCGAGTGCAAATTTCTAAAGTTTTTTCGTTTTATATTTTTGTTGAATCTCTCCGTTAGTTGCTGTCCGAGAAAGTGTTGAAATTCCTTGAAATGTTCTTAATGTGAAGTATTTTCGAGAAGATTTGAATCCACAAGTTGCAGTATTTGTATATAGCAATGCCAGGATCAACTCCAGATCATTCATCCGCATTCATCAATCCGATAAAACGCTGAGAGAAGCTGTCAATTCAATATCAAAGGCTCCCCGACATGTAAGTTGCCGTGTGTGTGTGAGCGTGTGTGTGTGTGCCTTGGTTTGTAGTTTGTGGCGCCACTTCTTGAGGCACCTCCAGTATCTCCAGCATCACTGGCATCTTCGAGGACTCGCGCGGCGAGGCGTGTGCTCGCAGTTGAGGACTCGGATCAATCACGTTTGCATTTCCAGCGAGTATGGCCCTAGATAGAGAGAGAGAGAGAGATATGATGCGTGAGCGTCGTCTATGTGGGCTACGCTCTTGTGGCAAAGCTCTGTCCAGCGAGATGGACAAATGTGACGAAAGCACGAGGTTGAGCATTTGCATGCTTTTGGTGCCACACGCGACAATACACGAGAAGAAGCGCAACAACATACTTCCATCGTACGTGCGTGGCATCACATGAATGCGACTGAGATAGCAGCTGGGGGAGAGAGCGTGGGCTCGGCACTCTCTCGCTCTGGATTGCGTACAACAGCATGTGTCCATCTCGCTCGGCAAGTGTGTGTGCGATGGGAGCGGCCGCGACCGACAGGGATGGCCATACTCACAGCTCGAAATGCAACAGTAAATGCGATAAGCAGTGCCAAGCAGTGCACGAATCTGAGCATAACAGCAAACAAGCTTTCACATAATTCAGTACTAAACACACACACACTCGCACGCAGTGTGTATAACCACAATGGATCCGAGTGGGGACTCGTCACACGCTCCTCGCTGCTACAGACCTCGAACCAGGCCACCCCACGCCCACCCCCCGGCAGCCCAACACGTTGCGGATGCTTGCATAAACCTCGAGTACGACTCAAGTGAAACAATATCTATGCACACTCATCCCAAAGGGCACCAAATGCCGCTAACTGTCCAACTTGAATGAGCAATCTAAACCTATAAAAGACAAAGTGTCATCGTATTCACCTCAACAACACAAACTCATCCATCCGCCTCCACATCCGCATCCACATGGCATCGTTCTATCCAAATATCCAAGCACTGTCCGTCTCATTACTCGTCCGTTCATTGTTCTTGGTTCTTGGTTGGTTACATTACTTTCGATTGTTCGTTGTCGAACTCAGCTTAGGCCGTGTCGCTGGTCGACTGTCGCACTGAAGAACCCGAAGAGCCACAGACAAGATCCCAAAAGAATCTGAATCCTTAAGTCAATAGAGATCAAGATGAATCTGAAGTTTAAGGAGAAACACACAATGCCGCCGCCCTGACAGACAGAAAATGAATTCAGAAACCAATCCAAAGGAAGGAACATTTTAGAAACGTATAAAACTCAGAACTCGGAAAGAAAGAAATTGTCACTTAATTAGTAGCCAGAAAGTAGCCAAATATCAGAAAGAAGAAAACCACATCTTGACCTTAGCAATCAGAGACTTAAGCGAAGTCTAAGACACTGTCCCAACTCTAAGTATCAGAAACCCAAAGGAGTCAAAGGAAAGAAATTATCAAAGAAGTTAAGGAAATCAGATAAACTAAAGGAGCAAGAAGGAAGAAGAATACACAACAGTCTCGACTCTAGAAATTAGAAACCATCAAGGAAAGAATTTATCAAAGAAGTTAAAGAAATCACAAAAAATCTAAGGGAAACCATCAAGGAGCAAAAACTGTCACTGCGCTGACGCCAGGAAACAAATCACAGGAGACGTTAAAATATTTTGGAAGAGAACAATACCGAAACGCAGAGAACTGCAAATACTACTGAGAGACTTCAGAGAGAGAGAGAGAGAGAAGAGAATACTTAAAAATCGCATTTACAGGAAAGAAGAAACCTGAACCCAAAAGAACGAAACACAACACAGAAAAGAGAAGAAAATGTGAATGCATTGAGCTCTTGCGAGTGTAGGAAAGGGGACTTGAGAGGCAGGAGCAGAGAGAGAGGGACAGAGAGAGAGAGAGAGTTATCCCAGCAGAATCCAAACAGTTTTTCATTCGCATTCAGTAGCAAAACACTACAAATTAGGTGCAATTATAGTTAATTGGAAATCCGTTGAAATCGCTTTGAAATCGCACACAAATTGTATGATTTTAGTTTTGCTTTCGATTCATTTCGATTAATTTCGATTCATTTTCCGTTTATCTTTATTTGTCATCATTATCATGATCTATACACACACAAGTTGCTTTCAGTGTCGATCTGAAACGAATTGAAAATGTCTTCAATGTCAAAGTAGCTGCAACTTGGTGAGTTATCAAAGTTGAGAGTGAAGCAACTCGTTGGTTGCCACAGAGAACTGAGTTTGGATGAAAACCAAACCCCAATAAACCAATAAAACCCCATCAAGAACTTACAAAACTGTTAACTGTTGTACGTGATGTGTTCACTTTGTGTGAAAGAAAACAAAGCAAAGAAAACAAAATTTAAAGAAATCAAATTGTTTGCGAAACCGTTGAGAAAACGGTTCGTAAACGCCGCACAAATGTTTAAGAACAAAGAGCAAAAAAAGAAAAGAGGGAAAAAAAGAGAAAAAATAAAGAAATTAATGCAAACCTCTGGCTCGACACACGTGTGTGCCGAGCAATTGGTTTGCCGAGTGCAAATCCATATCAAAAGTTACGATTATAATCGTTTAACTATCGCATATAAATGTGCACATCACGTGACAGTTGAAAATCGCGATTAAAGCATAAACAAAGAAGGGTTTCAGAACACTCTGCAGTTCTCTGTTTGGCCAACGAGGCAGTTTCTCTAGAGAGAGAGAGAGAGGGAGAGGGAGTGAGGTGTCTGCTGTTTATAAACCAGTTTATTAACCTATTTTCTATGCCGTGTTCTTTCAGATGTGTTGCAGCCGCTGGGAACAACCAAAGTTATCAGTTTAGTTTTGTCTTTTGTTTACACATTTCACATTTCACCTGCCTTTCGCGATTTCAAAGCGCTACAAGTAAACCTCCAAATTGTCTGACCCCTGAAATCGTGCAGTTATGCTGCTGGGAACTTGAACCTCCTCTTCCTTCTTCTTCCCTCTTCCTTCTTTAGGCCATTGGCGGGATTTCTTTCCATCCGCTGCGCAAGAGTTTCAGCTATGCAAGCATTACAAGGTCCCCAACTGAGAAGGGGGGATCCAAGGAATCCCATTTGAATAGACACAATCCATGAATCCATTTCAGTCTACTTTCAGCCGAGCTGTGGCCAAGAAGATGATTGCAACTGCTGTCTAATAAACATTTTCTGCCTTTTCAGCATTTTCAGTTTATTACAAAAAAAGAAAATGAAAAGAAAAACAAATCTTATATAATTTGTTGACCATCAAACCCAATTATCACTTTCCTTCTTCTGTTTGAATGTCCGTGTTGTGTTTCTGTGTGTACTCATCTGCCACGCCTCCCAGCACAAGAACGCCTACCACACTAAAGCCTTTTGGGTTCCCGACACACCAACTCACAGCAATCCCTCCACTCACCTCACACACCTGTCACCTGCACCTTATTCAGATCACAATCACACTCACAATATCCATAGACACAACTCCTCCGATTCCTTAAAGATCAACAAAAGAAAAGTAAGAGAAATCTTAAAAAGAAAAAGAATTTATATTTTCGAATTGCATAAAATATTTAAATATTCTAGAACTACGTGCGAAGCGCTTTGAACTCGAATATGCTTGGAACGCGGTTCGTCAAAGTAAAAAGTTAACGTAAAACTACAAATAAAACTAAAAGTATAAAAAATCAAAATACTTTCGGATAAATGTTTTGCGCAATTCGAAAAAAGAAACGACTAATGAAAATACACACAAAAATATACAAAAAAAAAAAAAAAAAAAAAAAAAAGAAACTAAAAAAAGACAAATGAAAAGATATATGAAAAGTGTGTGGAAAGCGTTATACGCATTTTCACAAGACTGCGATTAAAAAATACTTATAATGATTTGTTATACGCCTGCGTCGATTCTCGCGAAAATTAAGTCTGTTTTCCGAGCTCCTTTCCGAGCTGCGATAGCACCAAAATATTCACATTTATCTCAGAGAATCAACGCAGGAATTTTAACACCACAATCCCCTAGGTTTTGTTAATTTCATTATTTCTATTTATTTTCTTTTTAGCACAATTACAATACAATACAATATTACTTTTTGCAAATTAAAAACTGATTAAATCAAACTCTGTCTTTGTCTTTTATTTACATGAATCTCTTACTATGCAAATTCCAGAGAATTATTGTTTATTTCAGCGTCTCAGAAGGGAAATGGAGAGTAAGAAGTGCCCTCAACGGATATATGTATCCTTGTGCATGAAAAGGCCTTGGTTTTTAAAGCTCACACCGGATTAAAGACTGACATGCAGGTATTTCAGGGATACTTGCAACTTTTAGCTAAAACTATATACAACTCCGTCATTTCAAGAACTAGGATCCTTCACATAACTAACTTACAAAGACTTCTATATACAGAATCAACGCTATAACTGGACTATGTCCTTGCTGAGCCTTTCAAGTCCTGCGGCTTCTTTCTTTCTCAGTTTCTCAATGCCGCACTCCTGTTGTTGTTGTGGCTTCTGTTATTGTTGTTGTACATGTAGTTGTTGTAATTGTTATTTTTGTCACTTATGTTGTAAGTGTTGTTTTTGTTGTTCTCTCTTCTGTGATCATTTTTTGCTAATTATACCCTGTACAGGGATATATTAACTTTGTGAAAAAAATTTTTGTAACAGGCAAAAGGAGATATCTCCGACCCTATAAAGTATATATATTCTTGATCAGCATCAACAGCCGAGTCGATTGAGCCATGTCCGTCTGTCTGTCCGTCCGTCTGTATGAACGCGTCGATCTCAGCAACTATAAGAGCTAGAGACACCAAATTTGGCATCAAGGTTCCTGTATACCATACGCAGATCAAGTTTATTTTAAATTTTGGATACCTCCCCCCCCTTCCCCCGCAAATCGAAAAAAACGAATAATAGCCACATTTTTCAACGTAGACATTTCTAACTTAACAGGTGCGTTAAGAATTATATGTAGAAGGAACGCTGAAAGTTTCATCAAGATCGGTTTGTAAATAAGACAGATAATCAGCAATAAAAGTTATTTTTCCACGGAATCTTAGAGCAGCAGGCAGCACATGTGTGCGAGCGAGACAGCGAACGACTGTGACACATGCGTCTGCTTACCATGTGTGCATATTTGTGCGAGCGAGATAGGGAACTACTGCGACACAGGCATAAGTAAATTAAGTGTCGTAACACTCAGCTTTTGATTGAATATGTATAAATATGTGAAAGTTAGCTGCTATAAGCAACCAAAGAATTCATATGCAAAATGAGAGTTTCAAAGGGGTTTTCTTTAAACACATGTTATGTTCTTACTTTTATTTTAATCAAAGTATCTATTATCAAAATACTCTTAATATAGAAGCCTGTACAGGGTATTATACTGTCGAATGCGGTCGACTGTAGCCTTTTCGACTGGTTGTAAAATGTGTTATTGTAAGATTTGCCTGTGTTATATTTGCAAATGTTGTTGTTGTAATATTTATTGGCACTGTAATTGTTGTTGTTGTTGTGACGGAAATAATTTGCTGCGATGTGCATTTGAGAACAAGAGAGCATTTAATTTCTACCAGGCAAACAGAACTTGAACATGGATGACAAATTTGAGTGGAATATAAAAAGTCACTCAAGTGAAAACAATTGCACTCAAGCTAAACAATTTTCACTCAAGTTGCTTGCTGCTGATTCTGTTCGCCTGGTATTTCAGTTGATATTTTGATTGTTACGAGCTGGATGGGCCCCATTTGTGTTTGACTCCAATCAACAGATGTGCTCCTGACGAGTCCAGCAAACCGAATCCTTTCGAAGTTCGTAAGGATTGTAAGGAATTTATAAGCAATCCTGGATTTGATTTTATTGTGGCTCCTAAAAGGCTTCAAATTAGTACATTACTACCTTCATGGCAGCTTAACCTAATTATACATTAATATAAAAACATTGACTATCTTATAATATAGTTATACATATAATACATAGAATTATTTTCATTATTTTGATATTTACATATTTAAATTAAGAAATGAAGATATTCTTCTGGCAGGAAGATCATGTGGATGCAGCCTTTTCAGTCGTCTTCTGCTTGCATACCTCGGTAGGCGTTGGGCAAGCGCGTTTGGATGGGCGGTCAATTTTTGACAGTAATTTTCCGCCTGTAGCTGCAGTACGTCACCAACCATAGGTACGCCTAAGTCACGCTCAATGTCCCTATTCCGCATATACCAAGGCGCATTGCACACCCTCCTGAGGATTTTGCTTTGAGCCACTCGAATTTTGCTAATGTTAGTCTTGGCGGCTACTCCGTAAACTTGAAGCCCGTATTTCCAAATCGGGCTTAATATCGCCTTGTATATGGTTACCTTGTTCTGCAGAGTAAGCTTATTTCTTGGCGACAACAGCCACGACATCCTCGCCGCCTTTGCCAGGATGGTTTTTTGCAACATTGTTGTATGCCGAGCGAAGTTTGGGGATCTGTCAAGAATGACTCCGAGATACTTGTAGTGCGATTCATGACTGAGGATTGATCCCAACATCCTAATTCCAGGACAGAATCCAATTCTTGTAGAGAATGTCTTGTTCGCACATTTACTAGCATTGATGCCAATGTTCCACTTACTGGCAGACTGGTGAGAACAGCGGTGTCGTCGGCATATGTTGCGACAAGAACGTCCTGAGGGTCAACTGCTCGTATTGCACACGGCTTCGGCATGTCGACTGTGTATATAAAGTACAAAGTTGGTTCAAGGACACTACCTTGCGGAACTCCTGCACATATCGGTCTTTCTGACGATTTGGTACCCTCGACAATTACGCAGAACGACCTGTCAGCCAAAAAGCTGCTTACTAGCTGGAATAGTTGTGGGGTCAATAGCTGCTTCAGCTTACAACGAAGACCTTTGTGCCAGACACGGTCAAAAGAGATACGCTCTCCAGACTAAGGATACGAGTTAAGATGACTCTCTCCATCATTTTACCCATGAGTTGACCTCCGTTGGTTGCTTCCCAGGCTTGGCGATCATGGTATCAGTGCAGGACTTCCAGATCTTTCTTCTTGTGGACGGCCACCTTAAATCGTATTCATATTAATATTACTTCAGCGTGAAAGTATGCAATATTAAATGTGAGTATTTCGAACCATGCGTTGTTTTCCAAGTTTTCCAACAAATTTTGGGACTGCTTCTGCGATTCAGCACTTTATGAAGCTCCCTGAATAACCCCCCAGATTGAGTGCACTCCCCTGCCCCACAAATCACGCCTGAAGACAAAACTTGTATCGCCCACGCCAAAAGTAAAAGTAAAAGTATGCTAAAAAATGTTCAATTAGGATTGCAAATACTTTTTTAGTGCAGCCTAAAAGTTGGCTTCTGAATTGTTGAAAATTTGTTTGTGGTTTGTGACTTTGCTTGGAGTAGTAAAGTTGCAAACCATGACCAAATTGCTTTCAATATCATGGAATTGGTTAGGGACTTGGCTTTTATTCAACATACTAAAAGTATGCTACAGATATATATTTTTGTTCACAAGTAATATAATTGTACATCCTAAAAGTATGCCGTTGTACTTTAAAGTTTTGCAAGTATCATATTAACATCTAACCCTTAACCCATTAAAACAGTTTTGTTTATTTGTGTCCGTTTATTGAAATAATGTTTGTCATCTCTTTTCATTCTTTTTTTTGCATCTTTTGTGCTTTTCAGTTTTCTGTAAAGAAAAATCTTAAAAATCGTTATAAAATATGTTTACAAATGTAATGCATATAAACAGCTTAAGCGCTATTAAATATTAAAAAAAAAATTGTATAAAATTCATAAAAAAATATATATAGAAAATAAAATGCTTATTAAGTACTTGATAAAATACAAAAAAAAAAAATGCTTATACGAGTAGTTAAAGTAATAAAAAAAAACTTATCCAGGCGTCGTTCGACAACTGCCCGGCGGCGGAAGCTCAGCGGCTGAGTTTCAAACTTACGTATAGGCTAATAAAAAAAAAGAGCTACTAACTAAATTAATATTTTAGAAGCTAATCAAAATTAAATGTGTAAAATAATTGTAAAAATTGTTATGAGCAAAAAAACCGGGTTTTGCGGAAGCCAGGCTGGATGGAGTTGTTGTTGTTAATGGCGTTGATGTTCATTGCGAGCGACATGTGTTAGATATATAGGCAAGTATACATATATGTATGTGCGTTTGTGTGTGTGGATGTGTGTGTAAGCGTAGGCGTGGCATGTTACAGTTTGGATATCTTATGTGGAACCATAAAAGGACTGTTTCCCACCCCCAATACAAAGAACCATTCGCATCCTCATCCTGATCCTGTTTCGTATCCTGCTTTTGATCCTGATCCGACTTCATTACGATCTACGACAACGATTAGCTATGTACACATTTCATCATATCATATGTAACATATGGGCGGTTTTGGGCGTGGCAGCATTGCTTGAGATTTAACAGTTTCCTCTTAACATCTACGTAATCTATCTATCTAGATCATCATCATCATCTGCGCTGGTTGAGCATCTGCAGATAATATTCGCAGTTGGTGCAGTAGACGGCGGGGGCGATCACATGTCTCTTGCGGCACAAATTGCATTCGACGGCCTTCGCCGAGGCCTTGACAATGGCATTGTTGTAGACGCGGGTGGGTATGGCGGTGATGGCAGTGATGGTAGCATTGCCCGACGTCGTCTCCGGCAATCCATTATTCTGCAATGTCAGCTTCGTTTGTGGCGGCGGCGGTGGCGGTGGCAAGTTCTCCGTTTCCCCCTTCGTTCCTGGCTCAAAACTCACTTTCTTTTGTGGCGGTTTGCCATTCAAATTCAGCAGTTGCTGCTGCTGTTGTTGTTGCTGCTGTTGTTGTTGTTGCTGTGGGGGAGGTGCGTAGTAGGGTACTGTGGCAGCTGGCGTTGCTTGTTGATAGCCATGTGGTACGGGAACACGCTGATAGGGCGAGGGCAATGGCTGTTCTATTTGCATTGCATTTCCATTGCTGAAGTAGGCGAGACTCAGTTGCTGCTGTTGCTGTTGTTGTTGCTGTTGCTGTTGTTGTTGCTGTTGTTGATGCTTTTGCAATTGCACAGAGTAGCTTTGAGGCAGCTGATGTGCTGCAAGATGCATTGGCCTAGGCATGCTGGTGTATTGTGCATCCAGTTGTTGTTGCTGTTGCAGCAACTGTTGATTGTTGTTGGAGAGTCCACTCATGCTGGTGCGCTGCTGCAACTGTTGCTGCTGCTGTTGTTGCTGTTGTAGGCGATACAGCTCCTGTTGCTGCTGTTGTTGTTGCTGCATCAACTGTTGCTGGCGTTGCACGTAGCGTTGCATGTCTGGTCTGCCCAGCATAGGAGATGATTGCTGCTGTTGTTGCTGCTGCTGCTGTTGTTGTTGTTGTTGTTGCTGCTGCCGTGGCTGTGGCTCCGTCTGCAATCGCAGCATATTCTGTTGCTGCTGTTGAATGAGTTGAGCAGTCACTTTCTCGTTGGGATGCTGTGCCGTGCGCAGCACACGCTCCAATATGGGGTTGGGTATGAAGTCGTCATCCTCCTCGTTGCCCGCTGTGGCCACCAGTATCACTTGATCACAGAAGGAGACGCTCTTCTTCTTCACACGCTTAGGCGGCGCTTGAACTAGACTGTTCTGGTTGAGCGTCTGCTGCACCATGGAATTCAACAGCTCCACTTCGCGTATCTCCTCGGCAATTTGACTCTGCGACATCTCGTATTTCGGCTTGGGTAGCAGCAACTGTTGCTGTTGTTGGTGGTGCGTCATGCGCACGGGGAGAGCACAGTCCACTTCATCACCTGGCTCATGTTTGCAGTTGGGCAATCCGTTCATCTGCGTGCGCAGCTGGGCCACAGTTGGACCCGAGCCTGGATTGGGGGTGGCGTTCGGACTGAGCAGCTCCTGGGAGGCGTAGGATCTCATAGTGTTACTGTTGCTGGCGTTGCTCTGTTCGAAGCGATGGGCGAGATCACGCACGCTACTGGGAGAAGGTGCCTCCTGCTTGCGTTGCATCGCTCTGAGATCTGTTTGCTTCGCTTGCAACTCCTTCACCCAAGCACAGTCATTACCACTCGAAATGGGCATGGGAGTAGCCTGATCCTTGCGCAGCTTGAGCAGATGTTGTCGCTGCTGCAGCTGCGCCAAGATGCTAGTTGTACCCTCGAGGGAGTCCAGTTGCTGGCGCTGCTGCTTGCTGGCCGCCTCCAAGGCTTGCAGATGACTCAGCTGTTGGTTAAGCGGCTCCAGATCGATTTCCGGAGGAGGTGGAGGAGGGAAATCCTCGCTGGCTTGCCGCGAGTGACAGACGGACTGAGGGGGGCTAGGATAGGGGGGTAACTCCATGGGGGGCGGCAGCTCCTGCAGGCGACCATCAAGCTCATCCTGGGCAGGATAAGGCGCCAACAGCTGCAGATCCTTGAGCGGACTCTGCTCGGAGTGCACCTGGGCACAAGTCGTGATGATGGTCTGACATGAATCCTCGCTGATCGAAGTGTTGGAGCTCATTACAGAGATGTTGGAAAGATTGGCCTCGTGATGGAACTGTTGTTGTTGATGTTGTTGCTGCTGTTGCTGCTGCTGCTGTTGTTGGGGCGTCAGGGAGGAGCTGGTGCGCATGGGAGGAGGTGGTGCCACCTTGGGAACCATCGTCAGCTGCCTTCCGCTGCCATGGAAACTCTTGCGCATTAGTTTGCTGCGCTCGAGATTGGGATTCGCACTGGACACTCCGCTGCTGGTGACGTTGTTGCCGTGTCCATTTGCCGTGTAGTCGAAGTGTCCCTCGGAGATGTAACCGCTCATGGCCATCGAGGAGTTGAAGCCCAGGCCGTGCTTGCCATGTCCATGCAGATTCAAACCGACGGCGCTGTCATCCACCGAGCTTGTAAGTGGCGCAGCCAGGGGCGTGGCATGGGTGTGGCTATTACCATTGTGAGCGTGGCTGTTGCCATTATGAGCGGCATCGTCGACGGCCTCGGTGAGATCAGGCATGGAACGGTTCTTCCTACGAATGAGGCCGCCCATGAGAAGTTTGCGTCGTATTTTGTGCTGCTTCTTGCCACTTTTGTCCTTCTCCTTCTTTTCGTCCTTATCCTCCTTGTGCTTCTTCAGTGTATCCTTGGCATTGACGAGAAGTGTCTCCGTCAAAGAGAATTCCCGCGTCAACTTGTTGCGATCCTCGCTTCGACTACGCTTCTCCTTCTCCTTATCCTTCTCCTTGTCCTTATCTTTATCTCTCCGTCCGAACAAGGAGCGACTTTCTCGCTCAGGCTTCGCCTGGCTCGAGGTCAACTGCTGCTCATACTCGATGGCATTGTCATCCGCTCCGACGAGTGCTTTGAGAGGACTTTTTCGCTTGGGCAACGTGGCATAGATCTCGATGCTCTTTGCCACCGCAGAGGAGGGAGGAGATTGTTCCAACTTCTCCAGCTTGTCGAGGGTTCTATCCTTGCTGTTCTGCCGCATGTGCTTGACACTGCTGTTGCTTCCCTCTCGCATGTGCTTCATCTCTGGCATGGCCTCGCTCTCTGCGCCCTTCTCCACGAGAATCCTTCGATGGAGACTTCTCGCTCGCATCACGCACGTGTTGTGCTTCATCCGGGCAAATGTCATCGTGTGAGGGTTGCTGTAGGGTGCATCCATTGCTGCACGCGCCCTTCCTGCTGCAGCATTGCAGAGAACTAATGCCGTCTCCAGGTCATGTGACTCTTCTACTAACCGCGATTTCTCTAGGAGTTGATCCGCCTCATGGCACAGTTTCTCGCAGTCTCCAGATAGTGTCAATCCGTGACCATGTCCATGTGCATGTGCAGCTCCATTGGGTGCAACTTGTCCCATTCCTGCACCTGCTCCTGCTTCCGGAATTTTCGCTAGCTGCGGATTGAGTGCATGCTTCGGTGGATAAGAGTCCGTTGAGCTGAGCGAGAACGAGTCGTACCCTGCATCGTAGGGTAGTCCATGTCCATGGCCATGTCCATGTCCATGCCGTGTGGGACTCTGAGGAACCGCAGCTACGCCCCGTTTGGCAACCATGTACAGATAGGGATTGTCTAGGGTTGTCGAGCTGGCCGAACTTGCGCTGTTGCGATCCCCAGACCAGTTGCCCGAGTCGCGTCGTCGAGGTTGATTTAGGTGCTCTGGAATGGTGAGACCATCGCTGGGAGGGGAGCTGCCGTTGGAGGCGCCACTCGTATGTCCAGAGCTGGACTCGGCGCTGTGACTCCGTTGCAACTGAAGATGCTGGCGACGGGCCAACTGGGCGCTCAGCATTGCCTCGATCGGCTTGCGATTCAGGAAACCTCCTTCTTTATCTGCGCAGACAGAATTGACGCTGGACCCGGAGGCAATCTTATCCTGGATGACGCTCAAGTTCTGATACTGTGCACTGAGCACATGCTCGACGGTTTTGCGACTGATGTAGGCATCTGTTTCATCGCTGCCAGTTGGTAGTGCACCTGGTGCAACACCCGGTATAGCAGGGGGTAGAGTAACTGGGAAGATACTCTTCTGAATGACACTTAGGTTCTGGTAGTCATTCAAGGGGGCTCGCAGTGGAGTCGGTGTAGGC
This sequence comes from Drosophila funebris, assembly GCA_018901825.1. Lineage (NCBI taxonomy): Eukaryota > Metazoa > Arthropoda > Insecta > Diptera > Drosophilidae > Drosophila > Drosophila funebris. The sequence goes on along the minus strand of JAEIFK010000455.1, from coordinate 4,088,316 downwards.
GTAATAGCACGCCTTGTATTTCCCAGACTGGGCTTCTCCGGACTCGGGGTAACTGCACGCCGTACCGAGGCAGAGGAAGATCCTATTGGTAATTCCATGCCGCAATTGGGGGGTGTTGCGGCGGAGCTGGGAGGTTGGGGCACTGCGTAGAGCAGAAGTAACGGCTGATAGCGCCCACGACTGCATTTATCGACGACACCCTCCCAACTGGGTCCTACCTCCTTCACATTAGCATCGTCAAAGTAGACCCACACCTTGAGCTTCGTGTGGAAGAAGAAGGTCGTGTAATGCTTGCCGTAGTACGAGACGATGCCAACGAGCTCATGCTGCGCCTGTTGAGCCCATCTCTGTTCGCTGACCTGATGAAAGACGTCAGCCAACCTAAGGCTGGTACCGACTGCCTTAAGGACAGCGTGTACTTGATCGGCAGCTGGACGTTCCGAGTCCCATACAATGCCAATGGAGACGACGTCGGGCCGATTGAGCAATGCTCGGCAAATGCCAATCTTGGCACCGCAAGCATTCTGCAAGGGAAATAAAGGAGAGGATTAGGATCCAGCTCGACGACCACTTCATATTTTAACTTACCGGACAATCGCGAATGTCGCCCATGTTGCCCGCGGCTCGCAGCAGCTGCCCGAAGCTGAGTTGTTGATGATTCTGCAGCGCCAGACTCTTCTGAGAGGTCAACGCTGAGGCGGAGACATAGTGCACCATCTGTAAGTGTATAGAAGAAGAACAGAGAAGAGATCAAGAGTCAGTCTTGTGACTTGAACGCCCCTATAATCGTTGTGGGTGTCTTTTGAGAACTGGTCAAACTTCTTTTTATGCACTCGCACACGCAATCGAACTCGAACTCGAATTTGTATTTATGTTCATGTTCAGTTTCATGTTCACGTTCACGTTCACGTGAAACCAGTTTGTCACAAGCTGCATCTAACTGTTCCTGACTTGGACCCGCTTAGAGTGGCATCGAGTGTTTCCTCTCATTCCCTGCTCGGGCGCCAGTCGTAGTCTTGGACATTTATATAGCACAACTTGGCCAGCTGCCCAGTTGTCAGTTGCCCAGTTACCAGTCGACAGTCCCCAATTGACAGTCACCAGTTGCAGGTGTTCCAAGCCCACGCCAAGCGCGGGTCTAATTTATTTACGACCGAGAACGCTACAGTCGAGTGAGCCCGACGGCGAGATACTCGTTTGATTGAAGCATGTCATCAGCATGCTGACTATTTTATACCCTTGCAGAGTCATCTATTCAATTCTAACTAATCGTTCCTGTATGGCAGCTATATGGTATAGTAATCCGATTCGCCCATTTCGGAAATAGGCAACTGCCTGCAAGAATGAGACGCAGCTGCGGTAATAATCCAGCATGTCTATATATACTTAATGGATGCCACAAAATTATGATACCACTCTTCCCATTGGATACCAAGTAAAGTCATTTGCTTTTGCATCTATTGCCACAAGTTGTAACAGTTTTTACGGCCCGTTGCCGACAAAAGCTGGAGCTGAAGATGGAACGGAAGCTTACCTGAGTGAAGGGCAGTTGCTCCGAGTTGGCGCCACATTTGCAGACGCTCTGTTCGATGACGCGCATGGCAAAGCGACGATGGGCAATGCAGGCAGGAGATTCACAGGAATCGCCATCATCCGGCGAGATGTGCGAATGGACGCGATGCAGGAGAAGCTCAAAGCATTCAGCAGCATCGCCCAGACAACCTAGAGGGAAGCGTCTTCCCGCCAAGGGACCGCTGGCCAAAGCACGACGCAAAGGCTCCGGGCACAAGGCGGGCTCTGAGCTCGTCTGCAGCTGTTGGAAGAGTTCCTGAGGGGAAGAAGAAGGAAATGGGGATTAGCAAATGGAGGGGGCAAAGAGGAAGATTAGACTCTTCCTGAGTAGATAGTTCTCTCTTATTCAAATCAAATCTTGGCATTGCAAATGTTAAATGTTAAATCGGAAAAGTGTTAATCGCTTTTCCGGGACTTACAATAACCGCATTGATGCAGCGATCCCTCTCGGTGGTGCAGCCACTGTTATAGCCAAGCACCGCCAACTCCACGCTGCTTGACACCTTCGCCAATCCACAGATTGTTTGTTGCTTGCTCTGACTCTTGTTCTGTCTCGTTAACGTAGCCGATTTGTGTCCCTCACTGCCATCCATGAGCAACTTCCTCGGGCTGCTGCGCGGCAAGGTGCCATTGTTGCTTATCAGTTGCAACTGTGCGTGCTGTGGTTGAGTCTGAGACGAAGACGTTAGAGTTGCTGTTGGCGATGTGGCAGGGGCAGCTCCTGGGGCAACCACATTGTTGGGTTCCTTGCGCTTGTAACGAAACTTGATCATGTTGCTGATGTTGTATTCTTCGATAGTTGGAAGGCTCCACTAATTAACGATGTCGCCTCGCATTGTGGCACTGTAAAGTAGAAGTCAAGTTGAGTGGCATGTCGCATGTGGCATGTGGCATGTGGCAAGTGGCAGACAGTCTGCCAGTCTACCAGTCTGCTTCGTTTCAGAGTTTGCCAGCGATTACAAAGATGATGACGACTTCGATTACGATAACGTAGCCTCTGCTGACTAGACACAATTGAGAATGGCACCAGGGAAGGGGTTAAGCAGGGGGAGCGGAGGGGAGGGGGCACTGACAGAAAACAAGTTAACGTCGCCAAACGGAAGTGAATGTAAAAAAAGTAAAATAAAAGTAAATAAACTGAAACACTTTGTCGAGTCAGCCCTCCCAAAATTGGCTCGTGGTAGGAAGTTTAGCATGGAAATTAGCAATGCAAGAAGAACAAGAAGAAGGAGAAGAGTTGAAGAGAAACCCTTAGAGAAAACCGCAAAGCGTATGCGAGCTGCCAAATGAAACCGATTTGAACTTGGACTTCTTCAGGTCACGCGATGATCGATAACAGCTGTTAAAGATGAGCGGGGGTACAGGTGCCTGTCTCTATAATCAACTCTCCTACGGCACGGCACGGGTCTGTCTTTGGCACACCCTAAACACAGTAGAGACACTCACGATATAGAGACTCACAGTAGAGACGGACACGATAGAATGAATAGGCAAAGCTACAGTCGACGAAGACTTGATACCCTAACAGACTTGATACCCTACGCTCCACTAGAGCATGCTTACTTCTTAACAGTGTATATGTATATAAAGTAACATTAGAAACAGAAACAATTCCTTCTGACACACCTACTAAATGACACAACTGTAGGGTATACGAAAAGAAAGAGTCGGGAGTACGAAATGTGTTGAACTTTCGCTTTTGTGACCTCATTTTTGATACTGACTGAAAGTTGTTGTTTATTATTAAACCGGTCCAGTTTACCGTCCATCTTCACATCTTCACATCTTCCCATCTTCCCATTTGTCAAATCTCTACAGTCTCTCCGCAGTCTCCGCACTTTAAGCTCTTCCCTAGTAAGCGCAAAAAGTGTCAACAAAGCGTTTCGTGTGTTTGTTTTGTGTGTCACCAAAAAATCAAATTGCAAATTGTGAATTGTGAATTGTAAATTTGCAAATTAAGAAGAGAAGAAAAATGCCGACGAGGCAGCCGACAAACGGTCAAGTGGTTCAGTGGTTCAGCGGTTGAGTGGTTGCTTGAGTGTTTCAAGTGTTTGTCTCTACGCTTCTTAAATTACTTTGCGATCTCTGGCAACTGGCAACTCGCAACTGGCAACAATCGACCTGCAACTGGCGACTGACAATTGTCATTTGCTGACGATGCCTTGAAAACTGAGCAGGCAAACGGGGCAGACAGAGAGGGAGACGCAGCGGGGACAGCGGGGAGCTTGGCTCTAGAGAGGGGCGCTGGCAAAGTGACGCCATGTGCGGCATATGGTCTTCAAAATATATATAGACTCTTTTAATGGGCTTTTTTGGGTTTTTTTTTTTGCCAATTTACAATTGTTTAGTTAATCATTTTTCAGCTGTCGATGTCAGTCAACAACAACAACAACAACAACAACAACAACAACAATAACAACAACAACAACAACGATAACAGCAACTACAACAACGTTGACATGTTGTTCCCCTCTGGCAAGTAGAACATTTGTCAATCGACACCAACTGAATCAACTGAATTTAACTTCTTTATTCTCATTATTTTCATTGCACAAGGTGCGACAACTTTTTTGGCCATCACTGTACACTTATTGACCGATCGAGACATTTTTGGGCTAATTACGCATGCAATCGACTTAAATGGTTGCAAAATGCACTTGCTGTTACAGCTGTTGACTGAGCATTGCTAGGGGTGTCTGCCTAATACCCTGTACTTTTGCATTCATAGGGTATTTCAATAGACACTATACTATTTCTTAGCTAATTGTGAATGCAGTTGACATGAAAGGTTACAAAATGCACTTGGACGAGCCTTTCTCTTACAGCTCGCTGATATATACCCTGTAATACTGCAGTTACAGGGTATTTATACTGTGTTCCAAGTAATTTTCACATTTTAACGCTGTTGCTCTGCTTGCAGTTCTTTTGTTTTATATTTAATGGGTATCCTCTAGGTGTACATTTCCTTCTTTATTTTATTATTTATATTATTTTTATAACAAAGCATTGGAAGTGCTTAATAGGCGGAAAAGCCCCTCCCCCTCCCCACACTCAACTGGCCGGAAGTGGACATTGGGACAAATGTTGTTGTTGGTCTTGATTCTATTGTTGTTGTTGTTGTAGTTGTAGTTGTAGTTGTTGCTTTATTATTCAATGTTTAGTTTTGGGCGCTGCTTTTATTTGTGCTCTTAATTGTTTTTCAAGCTAAATGCAATGACACGTGTGTGTGCGTATGAGTGTGTGACTGTGTGTGTGAGTGTGAGTGTACAGGTTGTGCAATGTGACTTATTGTTTGCCACATTTGGTCAGAAACAGTTGCATGTTAATTAAAGTGAAACAAGCGGTAGAGAGACGGAGACAGAGACAGCGAGAGAGGGATAGGGAGATGGCCAAAGGGCGCGAGAAAGGGGGAAAAAGTGGGGTAAGGCAAGAAGGGAAGAGGTGGAGCGCAACGTTACGGTTTTTAGTTTCAATTAGTTTGGTCAACTGGCCCATCTATTTGGCAATTAGCCAAGCAACCCACACAATTACCCGCCGTAGTCTGCTTTTCCCTCTCCCTCTGCCCTTCTCGCTATAACCCCTGCCTCTGTTCCACTCCCTTCTTCAACTCCAACTGCCCTCTTCATCTCAATCTCAATCTGCGCGCTAGTCAAATGCCTTTTTGGCTTTGGGTTTGGAGCCACAGTTTACAAGTCATTGCCAATTGAATTGGTGTCTTGTAAGTTGGCAGTACAATTGGCCAACATTTGAGGCAACTGATTTGCAATTTTGTTGGTCATGGCTAAAACACATAACACACGATTGCCACGCACAGTTTGGGCCAACTCTGGAATGGCGAACAGTTGTTGTTATTGCTGTTGTTGCTGGCACTTGAAATCGTTCTGTCAAATGGCAAATGTTGAGTTTGGAGTCACAGCAACAATAACAACAGCAGCAACAGCAACCACAGCCACTGGTAGTCCTTGAAACCACACACACACAGTGATACACACACAGTGTGTGTATGAGTTATGAGATAGTTGTCAATATGTTTATATTTACACACAAATTTCCAGCTAAAGTCGAAGTCGAAGTCGAAGTCGAAGCTGAAGCTGCATTATGCAAAACGAGTTTATTCACTTTTAAACGCATTCGCATTTGTATTCACTCTGCTTTATTATATATTATACCCTACCTTATGTTGCCATTAAACATGTAAAGGCGTGGCAGATATTACAGGGTATATATATGTGATATCCTACAGCTGTCATACTTGTCTGTCTTGCTTCTTGGGCCATCGCAATCGATGTCACAAGTTAAGAGTAGAATAATATTCTAATCCATTCAGCTGACATTTGTTTCGGATCATTCAAGTATATCTGCTGATTGGTAGAGCATCAATTGTTCGGCGTTTTCTCACTTGTTTTGATTTATCTATTCTTCACTTCAATTAATACGAATGTACATTTATTTCTTTTCCTACTTCTGCTTCTACTTTATTAATGCAGTAATTGTTATTGCTGTTGTTTCTGCTAAATGATTTATGACATTAACTGTTTGACATGCGGGGGTTGTTGTTGTTGCTGTCGCTTTGTCGCTTTTACTGTGAGCAGGTAAGCAGACTTGAGTTGAGTCGAGTCGAGTTGTGTTGAGTTGAGTTGGGTTGAGGGAGAGATACCAGATTGTAGATAGGAGTACTCGTTATGCATTCACTTAAACGTTTCGAGCCAAGAAGTTGGCATTGTTTGGTTCTTTTGTGCTGCTTCCGCAATTGCAACAACAATTTGCTGACCTTTTTCACAGCAGTAATAGCAGCTGAGATTGGCAACAATAAGCAACAAATCTCATTCAATTGGCCTGGCTAAGAGTTGACCTGCCAGCGAGGTGGCCAGATGGCCATATAAAGCTAGCTAGCGCTTGGCTATAAATGTGAGAAAACACTTGCGTCATAGTCCAAATGATAACTGCAACTGTTGCAACAACAACAACAACAACAACAACAACAACAACAACAAGAAGAAGAACAAGAACAACACTCTCAATTCTCAACTGACAAGTAGAACTCAGCTGCAAAGTTACAGATAGAAAATGCAGATATTGTGACGATTGTCAAACAGGTGTTGGCACAAAGAGAGGGAGACACTCTCAGTCAGAAAGAGATAGAGATAGAGACAGAGACAGAGAGAAAGAGAGGGGGAAGTAGAGTGAAAAGGGGGGTAGGGGGCTAATTATATTCATTTAAGCGCTTAATAAGCAATGCAAAGCCCAAGACAAAGACCAAGGCAAAGCTGAAGTTGAAGACAATTGCACAGAACTTGTTGGCAGGCACGTGAGCGAACTGCCAAGTGGTTCCACTGGTTCCAACTGATGCACGGACGAGCCGGAGACGCAGACAGACAATTTACGATCGATGTATACACAATTTACATATGCCAAACATGCGCCAACGCTTTTCAAGAATTAACCATAAATATTTTGGTGGCAACTTGGCTTAAGAATGCCACAGCCACATTAATATGCCACTGCAGGCGCTTAGCGTGTGAGGGGAGCACTAAGAAGGCGGAGAGAAGGAGAAGGAAGACAACACATTCGACTTGCGACATATGACCAAATGTTAAGTTTGTAGCTTAAGTCTTTTGTTTTTGGCGGTGACGCGTCGCACTGCATGTCAAGTGAGCAGCAAAAGGCAAGTGGCAAACAGCAAGCAGCAAACAGCAAGCAGCAAGTGGCAAGTACTCGCTGCCCGCTTTTATAGTTTTGCAATGCAAATTTGCTTAAGGCCTCCCCTCGCTGCCCCTCTTACCCGCCATCCCCCCTCAATGCAGTCAAGCGTTGGACTTGAGACTGCGACTCTTGCTGTGATTTCAGACTCTGCCCCATCGCGTGCCTGGCCACTGTTGTGTGTGTTCCCTAGGGAAACGCCTGTGGCTTGAGAAAATCACTGCAAGCGTTGCCCTTTCTTCCAGCCACTCCCCCCCCACACACACACACATACACCTGTGTCCACTCCTTTACCCCTCTTGTGTCTTAAGTCAATTAATAAGCAACTTCGTTGGGCATCAGAAATCAAAATGCGAACACAATGCGAGTGTTCACTGTGATGAGCCGCTTTTGTGGCGAAGGCTAAGTTCACATTTACATACTTGACAAAAGGCCAAAAGCAGCTAACGGCCAAGCCAATTGAAACACACACAAAACATACAGTCAATATGGCCAAATAGCTAGCGGAACTCTGTCTTCGCTACATGTTTTTAGTTTTTAGTTAAAGCCCGAACTCGTCTACGTTTAGTGAATATGGTCAAGACAAAAGGCCAAATTTATAGATTTTCCTCACTCCACTACGAGTAACTGGTAAGCCATAGTGAGGGGAGTGGGGAGTGCGGAGAGGAAGGGGAAGGGGAAGGGGGAAGGCAAATTGATAAACTTTAAATTATGATCTCAGCTCTCAATTTAGCTCGCAGTCTTCGAAGCGAATCTCTGTCAAATCTCAATCAAATCGCAATATTTATAGAAGAAACCCATTCTACGAACTGTAGCCGAAAGGGGAAGGCGCATAAAGAGGGAAGACATCGAAGCTTTAAATTATGAACTCAACTTTGTGAATACAAAAATCTTAACTAAAGCGAATCGCTGACAAAACTCTATCGAATCTCCATCAAATCTCTGAGAAAACCTACAAAACTCTGGCAAACCTCTCGCAAATCTCTTTTACTTACGCTGACATTTTGCGGGTGTTTTTTTCTTGTGTTTCCTCAATCGTTTTGTTTGCTCCTCTCGCTTCCCCTCCGCTTCGCCAGTTGATCCGTTCACTGATCTAATGATTGACTTGGACGCAGCTGCTGGACGCGTAGCGTATTTAATCCCAAAATGTGCTTATGCTGCTGCTGCGAACAACAAACAACTTGGCTTGACTTGCCAAGAAAACAACTTTTTCAAAATCACAAGAACAAAAAAAGTGCAAACAATTCGTATTTTGAATGTTCAAATTTATTTTGATTTGATTCACGTTTCGCGCGCGTTTTTTTCTTAATTTTCGTTGTTCAGCTTCTTCTCTTGTATTGTGTTCGCTGCAGAGATTTGAATTCCCGTTTCGATGTGCGAGCTGAGAACTGAAATGGGAATCGAATTCGGAATCGGAATCGGAATCGGAAAGGCGCGAAAGCGACGTCTACGCGCTACAGAAATTGGCTCGCAACTGAAACTCGTTTCTGTTGGCCTGGCCAAGCGCGGGCCCAAAGCCACCAGTCAGAACAAGCGGGAGAGATCGAATAACAGAGAGCGAGAGAGCGAGAGAGGGAGTGTGAGAGAGTTGCTGACAGCGACCGGTTTGTTGATAGAGAGCGAGAGAGGGAGACTGAGAGAGAGACAAGAACTTCTATTGTACGACGAGTCTTGATGACTTCAAACTCGGGGGAGTTTTGTGTGTTGCAGTAGGCCAACAACACAACAGCATACAGCATACAACACACACACACACACACACACACACACACACACACACACAGACAGACAGAAACTGAAGACAAAAGGTAAAAACAGGTAAACGTGCTCGGGGCAGGTAAACAAGTTGTTCGCTCTCATTGTTTGCTCTTGCGCTCTCTTGCCTTGAGTCACCCTGTGCTTGTCGCTGACTGACTGACAACCTGTGCCACAGTCCCTCTGTCTCTGCGCGTGTGTGTGTGTGTGTGTGTGTGTTGCCCACAGATTTGCGTCTGTTTGAAATGACAAATGGAAATGGCGCAAAAACTCGGCGACTCGATTGACAAGCAAAAAGGGCCTAAAACCAGTTGCCATTTCTGGGCCGCTGTGGGCGTGGCAAGTGGCCAACTTAATTGGCATTAGAAGTAACTCAGCTCAACTGACTGAAAACCGCTTTGCTTTGCTTTAAGCCAACAAAATGGCCACAGCATCCACATCCACATCCACTTCCACATTTCAATTGCAATTTCCATTTCGATCGTTTTGGCCATGGCCAATGTCTGGGCGCTGAGTCAGCGGGCTAAACGGAAATGCCGCAATGTGTGGCAAGACTTTCCAACGCATCTTCTTCACAGTTCAATCGATCGACCCACTAAAAAAAACCCACAAAAAAGCAACGACAACCCGCAACTCGCAACTCGCAGCCCGTGAGCCGTAATAACGCGCCATAAACACGGCCTAAAAGACAAGGTTCAGCAGCAGCAACAACAACAACAAAGCTAGCAAAGATGTGATGTTGTTTATTGTTGTTGTTGCTCTGTTGCTGCTGTGTTGTTGTTGCTGTTGGTGTAGGTGAAAAGTAAGCCACAGCACGTTCATGTTGCACGTTTTTATTGTTTGTTCGTTGTTGTCTCTTCAACGAAAATATACAAGCATATATACATTTATATATATATAGATATATATATATATATATGTACATAATGTATTTAAAAGCATCTTCGACATCTCCATCTGCTTCATCTTCTGCGACTGCGACTGCTTCTTGTGCTGACTTTTATCGGTTACAAGCCCATGACTTGGCCCATGACTCAAAACCCAAAGACACAGAAACATAAATGGATTGCATTGTTGTTGTCGTTCTTGACACTGTTGCATCGCACCACAATGCACCACAGCGCACCACATCATTCCATTCCATGCCATTTCACTTCACTTCACATCAGCTTACTCCAATCCCAAACCCAATCCCAAACCCAATCCCAATCCCAATCGATGTTGTGACTATGACTCACTGTGGCAATTTGACACCAACAATTGATTGATTGAATCATTTTGTGCCTAGACAAAGGGGCCACACTGGCGGCAAGGGGCAGAGCAGGGGGGGAGCAATGGGAGAAGGCCACATGGAAACTTGGCTCAGTTAATCTCATTGGGCTGAAGAGAACGAGAACTCTCAGCTTAACTTAAGAGTTCAACATTCTAATCACACAGAGATAGAGAGAGTGTTTAGAAATCTTCTTTACTCTAACAAATAGCTCCAATATATATTTCAATTCAACTTATTGCAATTCAATTTCAATTTCAATTCAATTGAAAACTTCAGGAAAGTTAAAAGAAGAAAACATAAATCACTGCAAATATATCAAGCTCTAACAAAAGTTACATGGAAATCACACAAATATTTCCGGCAGTTGCAATTGTCTCTCAGTACAGTGAAACTACGCTATAGCGGACTGCTTGCATTGATTTCCAGTAAACAACATTTCTACTCTATCAACATAAAGTTGAAGATGAACGAGAAATGTTTCATCTACATCTTTTCAAGCTGATGGAATGTGAAATTGTTTCTTAAATAACTTAAATAACTGAAATGTTCAGCACACATTGAACGATCTATTTACAAAACAACTCTCATAATTGAGTTTAAACGAATTGTGGGCAAAGGGGGCGTGGCAGGCATAGCAACATGGCAAAAATAAACATGAACTACGTGTGGTAAGAACAGTGCAATGTTTTGAGATCTTTAGCTGCTTTAGTTGCTATAGAAAAGATAGTAGTATTCACTATAGTGAAGCTCCACTGTATAACCAACTGTAAACCGAAATTCGTTAAGTTTAAGCAGAAACAAAGACAGATCAGATATGACATGACAAATTGTACACAACGATGAAGACGATGTAGATGTTTAAATAAGAAATTATTTAATATTCGCAATCATCTTTACTTCTCACTTCTCACTGCTCACTTCTCCCTGCTCACTTCTCACTTCTCACTGCTCACTCTTCAGTTCTCAGCTCGCATTGTTCGTAATTGTCGAAAAATGCAAAAATTTCACGGAGCAAAGCGAAACCATCGCATCTGATAAGCTCAATTTGAGCTGAAGATGTCGAGTTGTCTGTCTTTCTGGCCGTGGTCAACCTTCACGACGAACACGTCGATGGCTGCAAATGTGGAATACGACAAGAGTAGTAATAATAATAATAAAAAATAGCTAGTAATAGTATGAGCATAATGTATAATGAATATAAATAAAATGTGTGTTGGAGATTCCACAAGATTTAGCTGGAAGAGCAGCAGATGAATCAGCTTCATCTCCAACTTTAACTACAGCTTCACTTCTACATCTTCCACATCTTCTACTCCAGCTCCTACTTCATCTCATTCTCTTCTTCAACTCCTCTGCCATCTGCAGCCACAACTCCAATCTCAGCTGAGTTTGGCATGTGCTCGCAGTTTCACTTACAACCAGGCACAAGTCTCGAAGTATCGAAGTTTCCAGAGCTCCTGGGACTCATTAACGCCAGCATGCTTGTGCTTTACAATCAACATGATCAAAATCAGATGATCATAATGATCTAGTTGATGATGATGATGATGATGATGGCTTTGTGAGTTGCTCATGTTCATGTTAATTATTTTGATTTGGATTTTATGACTCAAGAGCAAACAAACGCATAAACGAATAAACGAAACGAATCAAGGGCCCTAAAAAATGTGGCTAGAAACAGCTAAAGATAGAAATGAAGGTAGATACGTAGATGGATAGGAGTAGAAGTTGAAGTAGAGATAGAGATAGAGATAGAGAAGCCTAGGGATATGGAGATTAGAGCAGACACAAGTGTTTGCCGGGCAAATAGAAGCACCCTCAATTCGTTTGATAAGAACTTACAGCTTATCAAAGTGAAAAGTGGAAAATGTTGAAAAAGTGGTACAGCCATTTGATGGCAACATCTTGCAGTCATTGCACTCGGCTTCTTCTTCTACTTCTTCGTCTGATAATCCCCTTTGTCTACCTCTCGAGTCATTTGTGATGATCAAATTCAGAGAAATGCACAATTGACGCGTCTTATAATGACTTTGTCCTTTAGACAGGAGACTCCTCGACTGCAGCAATGACTGAGGATCAACTCGATGTCGATGTCGATGTTGATGTTCAGGTTGAGTCTGATCATGTGGGAATTGCGCATTGAAGCATTAAAATTTCACTTAACGTGGCGAGACAATTTTTCATTTAAAGAGTGGGAGTGGGAGAGCGAAAGAGAGAGAGAGAGAGAGAGAGAGAGAGAGAGAGGGAGTGAGCAAGAGAAAGAATCAAATGGCCATGAAAATACAAAAAAAAAAAAAAAACAATCAACGTGAACTGAAGCCTCACATGACACAAGTTGATTTCAGATCCAGATCCAGATCCAAATTGTTAGTTGTTGTCGTGGGAGTTTCCCACAGGGCCAATGTATCTTGGTCTTCTTCTTTGTATTAGGCGGCTGCCTTAAACCAAAACTAAAGTTAAAACTGAAGCTGAAGTTAAAGTTGAAGCTGAATTCATAATTAAACTGGGAAAAGAAGGGAACTGAGAACCGAGAACTAAATAAGAACTGGGAACAGGCGTGGGTTGTTTGCTCGGTTATCGGGCGGGTTAACGGGGGGAGCAGGAGAGCAGGGGAAACTAAATTAATTTAGCAGCGACAAGTGGAAAGCCGGCAACAGCGCGAGGGCAAGGGGACAAAGACAAAGACGCAGAGAAAGATAATTAATGCAAAGCCAGACAAACAACTAGGAGTACACAAGCCCAAAAAAAGGGGTTGCCAGTTGTTGTCGTTTAATATGTGGCAGCAAACAAGTGGAAAGCAGGGGAGGGGCAGTGATAGAGGGGGGAGGGGGAGTGGCAGCGCTATGACAACCGGCGCGGCGATCAGGCTAAAAGGTAAAAAGGGGGGCACGAGAAAAAAAAAACAAAGAGTCTCTGAGTCAAAACAAACAGGGAAGCAAACAAACGGCAGAAGCGCAAAGTCGAAAGACGCTGAGAGAAAGAGAGGAGGAGGGGGGGGAGAGATGGGTCTAGTGCAAAGGGGAGCGGAGAGCAGGCGACGGAACACTTTCCACTTCTGTCAAGCGAAGAACGGCGACGTCATCGACACAAAGAGAGCGAGCGCAACAGAGAGAGAGAAAGGGAGAGAGAGAGAGCGCACACAGGAGTCTGAGTCTCTAACAGGTAACTGGAAACACCCTGTGCTTGCTGCCTGTCTGGCGACGAACCTCAAAAAGTACAGTCGCGTCTTAAAGGCGCTGAGTTTTCCACAGCGACGTCTTCGTCGTTGTCGTCGTCGTCGTCTTCATCGACACGAGCTCTTTTGCCTGTTGCCTACGGGTTAGCATGAAAATGTGGTTCTTGTTGTTGTTGTTGTTGTTGTTGCTGCTGCTGCTGCTGTTGTTGTCTTAGCCAAATGATGATGATCATCATGCTGGCTGCACTGTTGCCCGAGTCGCTTTTCCAGCCTGGTTTTCAAATCGTTTTTCGTCTGCTTTTCAGCTTCTTCTTAAGCATTTCATTTTATGGAAATCACCATTGTGGTGGTGGTGGTGGTGGTGGTGGTTATGGTTGTTGTTGTTGTTGTTGTTGCTGTTGTAGGAGGATACGCTGACCAGGCTGGAGTTTATTGACTTCTATGAAACGAAAGACGAAAGACTAAAGCAACGAACTTGCCTCCTTCGCACACTGATCCAGCGAGGGGGTTGGAAATTTGCATAATTGAGTGAGAACAGAACATGACACTAAACGAGGCGCATTAATCATTTAGCCATTAATCAACGCAACGCAACACAACGCGAGGGGAGCAATTAAAGTTTCACGCAACGGTTGTCAGGATCGAAAGGACGAAAGCCGTGGACTGTCAACGCCTTGTTGCGGCTTGATAAGCTTCTTAATAAGCCAAGCGGAGAGGGTAATGGAAAGCGGAGGGCAATAGACAATGGGCAATAGGCAATAGGAAAGGGGCAACAGTTGGCAATGTAGAAACGTGACTGGCAGCATCTTTGTGTCTTCTTCTCGGATTAATCTTGCCAAATGTCAGAGTTCAAAAGGTGGCAGACTTTGATGTTGTTGTTGCTTATTTGATTTGTCTTTGCAACGGGAAAACTGAAAAACCAACAACAGCAGCAGCGGCGGCAGTGGAAGTGGCTGCAACAGATGCAGTTGCAGTTGCATTTATAGTGCGGGATTCTCCCCCCGTCAACTGTGGGAATTTTCATGCCATGGAAATGGGAAACACGCACTTGAAGCTGATGAGCACAACACATTGAGCAATTGTCTATGCATCTGTATGTTGTGTGTGTGTGTGTAGGTGTGTGTCTGTGTGTGTTCTGCATGTGCGTGTGAAAAATGATTTGGCAACCTGGTACCGGGAACTGCAAGCTGCGAACTGAAGGCGTCGTCAGCAATTAAAATGAAAAGAGCGAAACCACGGGAAAATTGACGAGCACCGAGCACAGACTGGGAAAAGTTGTCTGTCCGTCGTCTGGTAGTCTAATTAACCATTTGCTTGCTTGTCCGACTGCCTGACTGACCCTGGACAGTCTGATAGCTTCGTTTACATACATTTAACAGCTGCAGCTCGAAAGTATGCAACAAAAATAATAGTGGGAATGGAAAGTCTTTGCAAAGGCAATTTCCCTGTCAGCTTAAAAGTATGCAACAGAATTTGAAAAACTATTTTCTACATAAAATTAAATAAAGCTGCAAATTAAATTAAATTATTTGTATAAATAAATATAAAATACAGCTGTAAATTGTAGAAAAATAACATTTGCAATGCCAAATTGATATTAACGTAGATGAGGCTGGTTTGCGTCTCGGCTAAACTCACCTTTAGAGCACAGAATATACAGTCTTGTCCACCGCAAACATGCTGATTGAGGCCCCGAAACGAGCGTCGAAAGGCATCCAAGTGCCACAAGACCTGCAAAGAAACAAGAAACAAGAAACGTTAAAGTAAAGTCAAAAGGGGAACATGTTGAGGGGGGGTAACACGCCAAGTTATAGGGGTATACACACACAGAAATCTGTACGAAAATCGTTGTGTGTATAACAAGAGACAGTCAACGTCGGAGACTCGGAGACTCTGGCTCAAACCGGTTGCCGTGACGCCATCTTGCCAAAGATCTCTACTACAACGTGCCTGTCTCTGTGTTGTGCTCAAGAGAACTCATGGCTTGAAGAGTTGTGGCCGCCGTTTTGTGGCCAAATTGAAAACCAGTTTATTCTTCTAGCTACAAAGGCAACAAAGCAAACTTGTAGCACAGCCACAAAACTGCACACGATTTTCTGAGTTTGATGCTGAGCTGAATTGAGCTGAGCTTTGTAGATGAAGCCGGCTGCCTTCTTGACTTTTGCTGTCTCTGCCCCCAGCCGGTTTTTGGGCTCTGTGTCTTTAGAGATTTGCTGTAGTCAGCGACTGGCGACTGACTCGACTGACTCGACGCTTTGACTCTTTATTTTTTTGGCGCAATATTCGTTTTCGTTTAACGCGATTCGATTTATTAAACGAGTATTCATCGTATTGTATGCTGGGCTAACAGTTGTAAGCTCAGCTTGTTGTTGCTGTCAGAGTTCAACATGACTCATGAGCTCTTGGAGCTCTTCATGAGCAGCAGAAGGAGACTATCGCCTATTGATCTGTAGGCTAATTATGCTAAATGTAAGACAATGAAGGCACTCTACGGTTGCGAGTTAGTTTCAATTACATTAAGCAATATTTTGAGTCTAAGTGAAAGCTATCAGTTGCCCCTCGCTAACCCGCTCACCCGCTCACTGCTCCCTCCGCTGTCTGTCTTCATTCCCTTCACCCGATATGCGCATAACACGCGTCTAACACTAACAAAAACTTCCATTAAATTGGATCATTGCGAACTGCGAACTGAGATTGAACATAACCGGTCTACGAAACCACAAAAGTCACACACAAACACACACACACACACACACACACTCACATTTTGGACACCCAAAATGCCCAGTAATGCGCCACAGCTGCACTCTGGACTCGACTTGACTTGACTCGACTGGACTTGCCTCAACTGGACTTGGCACGAGCCAGCTGCGAATTCAAGTCGTAATATGAGCTTGATCAACACAAGAAATTAGAGCTAGAGCATGAGGAAACATAGAGGAAAAGGAGCGCTACATTGAAGGAGGAGGACGAGGATGCAGAGGAAGGAGTAGGAAAAGGTGGGGGAGGAAGAGGGAGGAGAAGGAAGCAGGAAAGAGGCCGAAAAGTAGGAAAGAGACTGAGTAGGAGGTGGAGCAAAATGGGAATTGGAGAAAGAAGGAGGAGGAGGAGTAGGAGGAACATGGAGCCTGAGATGGAAAAATAGGAAGAAGAAGGCGTAAAGCAGAAGGAGAAAGAAGAAGCAGCCTGAGAAGGAAGAGATAAAAGAAGGAGGAGAAGGGATACGGAGCCTTAGACTGAAGATAAGAGTTCTATCTAAAGTGAATTCAAATCGAAGTAGACTCTTAATGTTTCCTAACAAATCTCTAACATATTGTGACATATATGTGGGAGTTAGAATTTTAAAATTTTAGATGTGTTTAGAAGTGCTCTAAAGTGCCCGAGATTTTGATGTCACAACAATCAATCCACAATTAGCACTGTCAATTTATTCGAATGATTCTAATAATCAAAACAATTGTGTTAATGTTTTGCTGTTCAAAGTTTGTAGAGAAATGAAATTGCAAACCACAAAATATTGACTTGTTCTTCAGACAGCCCAAGCAAATACTAAACTGCCCAATATATAAGTTTTAAGTTTAGCGCAACTAAGAATCTCTACGACAAAGAGTTGAATTGCATTTCTCATTTCGAGTCTGAGCCAAGTTGGCAACTGTGCACCTTTCACAACTCACTCAACTTGTTGCAAAGCAAACGCAACTTGCCACAAGTTACGCACTTTGTTTGGCTTTCACACTTCACGTTGTGGTCATTTAGTTGTTTAAACTATCAGTTACACCCACACCAACTTTAACTATAACTTTAACTTTAACTTTAACTTCAACTCTATTTCCAAGTCCAGCTCCATCTCCAGTTGCAACTGCAACTCCATTTTCAACTTGAGCTGCAGTCAAGTCAAGTGGGCAACGCATTTTGATTTGTATTTCATGCTTCGACTTACACTTCCGTTGGCCCAGAGCTGAGTCGTGGGCAGGGGGCGTGAGCATGGAAATGGGCGTGGGCAGTCGACATCCCACAGCGAAGCAACAAAATGTTCAGCTTAAGACTGAAACTAAACTAAATTAAATAGTTTGTCATTAATTGGGCTCATTTTGTGGTTACATTGCCCACAAAATGGTCAATTCAATAGTGTGTGTAGAGTGTGTTGACTGTCGAGTGGGTAGATCAATGGGCGTAGGTGTGGGCGTGGTGTTTTGAAGCCGCATTTAAGTAGCAACGTCAACATTCAGCACGTGCTAATGGGGATTGTTTTCAATTTTTGGTCATTTTGTTAACCAAATCGATTAGGCATTGTTTCCTCACACACACACGCACACACACACACACACACACACACACCTATATAGTATACACATTTGTGCTTGGTAGCACTATGATAGCTAATGACTTCCTTTCTTGGTCTGTTGGCCAAGTTGGCGTCGCACATGTCAATTTGACATCGATGTGGATTAATTATCTTGTAAATAACCAAACGAAACCAAACAGGAAACAATTTCCCTTTGCCTACTTCCCTCTCTATGTGTGTTTGAGTGTGTGTTGCTGTTGCTGTTGCTGTTGCTGTCTCCGCTTTTGAGGCAGCCAATTTGGCTTCGCATGAGAAGTGCGTTTCTATCTGCATTGCAGTTTGTGGCAGCCATCAAATCAGAGAGAAAGAGAAAGAGAGAGAGGGAAAGAGAGAGAGAGAGAGCAAGAAAGAGAGAGAGAGGGTGACCCCTCTAACTCTACTATTTGACGCCCTAATTAGCTGACAAGTGTTATAAAGAGCTAGGCCAATAAATACAGTCAACAGCTTGCTGCTAGCCCAGAGACTAGAGATGCGGGGTAACAAGCTAATATCGATATATCTATCGATTTGCAGCACTCTTATCGATCCGACTAATTGCGATAATATGAACTGGCTGCAGCATAAGACGTGTCTGTGCCGAGCTTCATAACTTATACTCCGGCAATCAAAGACATAAATCCATGAACAAGTCAAGCTCAATTCTGATTCACGTTTATCAAACTTTGATAGATGAGGTTATATAAGCCTAAGAGACTCATATGCCAGCCCTTAGTTGCAACAGTCTCTGGAGGATAGACTCAACTCGACAGCTTAACTCACTCTAAGTTGCAGACATCCAAATTGTTGTTCCTCCAAGTTTTGGCAACTTCTTGTTGGCTTATTGCGTAACAAAGGTAACTAAACTAAACTTACATAGAAAACGTTAAAAAAGCGTAAAGCAAAAACAAAAACAACAACGACAAAAACGCAGCATTGTCAAAACAAAAGACTTAGACGACAAACTTGAACTGTAAGTCAGGGCGAGCAACAAAGTGAAAAGTGTCTGTCGCCCAAGTTTTTCAATCAATGTTGCTGTTGTTGTTGTTGCTGAAAAGTCCGAATCTTTGTGAAAGTTGCTAGTCTAACGTACAGACCAAAATTTCCCTTACGAGCAAGAAAAGTTGGCCACAGCCAAAAGCTAAAAGCAGAAGAAGAAGCAGAAGCTGAAGGCAAAAACAAAAAGATACTTTTAGTTTTTTGGTCATAATTTATGCTCAACCTGTTGCTGAGGCCTCATTTGCTGTTGTGGTTGTTGTTGGTGTTGTTGTTGTTGTTCTTATCGATATTTATTGATCGTGCATGAATTTGAATTTGTTCGCTTTGCCCGCAGCTGCGCATATTTGTTTGTGACAAGCTACAGGCCCTACTCCCCCTCCGCACCGCTTATGTGGCTCCACTCGACAGCACCACATTACCCCACCCGCTAGGCGCAGCCTCTGCTCAATCAATTATCATGAAAACGTTTCAAAATCACATTCCAACTTGAGAAATTCAAATTCCAATTCCAATTCAAATTCAAAATCTAATTTTCCGTTTTATTTCGTTTGCTTTGTGTTTCCTTCTTCTTCTCTTTCACTTTGATCCGCTTCCGTGCATAGAAATTGTGGCAAAAACAATTGTTGTGCATTACGACTGACTGTATGTGTGTGTGTGTGTGTGTGTGTGTGTGTGTGTGTGTGTGTGTGACATAATTAAGTTAAAGCAAGCGCGGTAAATTAAATTAAATGTTAAACGAAACGCGACAAAAGAAATGAGACAAATTTGCAAGTGCAAGCAAAGCGAGCGTGAGAGAAACAGATAGAGAGAGAGAGAGCGAGAGAGAGAGAGAGAGTTGCATAAGCAGCGAGTGCATAATAAATCTCGAAACGCATTTCAAGTGCAGTTTTGTTAAGGATCAAGGGTAAAGGATACACAGATAGGAGCAGGCACAGCAGACAGGTAGCTGCTTGAACTGCTTCTCTTGTTGTTATTGTTGTTGTTGTCGATCTCGTTGTTGTTGTTGTTGTTCTTGCAATTGCAGTTGCATTATTCAGTCACGCAGCGCGAAAGGAAACCAAGGCATGACAAACAGAGAATTCTCAGTTCTCAGTTCTCATTAATCATTTCACAGGCTGTTAACTGAGCATTGTCCTTTCCCACTGCCCGTCAGTCTGGCTGGCTGGCTGTCTGCCTGCCTGTCTGTCTGTCTGTCTGTCTCTCTGTCTATCTGTCTATCTGTCCCTTTGTCATTCCCTTTGCCTTTGTCTGTTGAGCTGCAACTCAAGAGCGCATTTGAAAGACTTATGTCTGAAACTGCTCATAGCAACCCTCGCATTGTGCGCTACACATGTTGTACCGTTAATACACACGCACACTCACTCGCAGCTATGCATAGCTCATGCTACAAACACCTTCCTTATGTAAGCTCAACACTCAAATGTGGCCAAAAGCTGCAGACACCCATTAAATGGCCAACAGAGCCGAAGACGCAGACGCAGACGGAGACTGTGACGGCAAAGGGCGCGCAAGGGTTAAACCTTGTTACTTTGTTAACTGTTTAACCCCAACGAGCTGCTCGACTAACGAGTTGCCCTGGAATATAATCGAATGCGATGCTCATAAAGTTGATGACTATTCACACTACGATGGAACCCATCATAGCCCATGTGACCAACCCCGGCTTAGGGTACAACAAGTGCTTGACAATATTTTTGGTGTTATTGTGTTTGGGTTTTCATTACATTTCCGGCGCGAGTTCCACGCTATTCCAAGTGTTTCCCGAGCAAAACGAACACAATGTTTTGTCTTTCTGCATTTCGAGTGCAATTCAACAGCTCAAATTCGAAACTTTGCTTGGAATAATGAATAATCCTTAATGAGAAAGGATCATAACATAGGAATATCTCTGGGTATTTATAGATCTTCTTAAAATGTTTACAAACTTCAACGTATAACTCTATTTGTTGTTCTTAAGTCAGTTCAGAGATAGATCTGTAGTTGGATGTAAGAGATATCTTTGCTTTGTAATAGATCGTGGCTTAAGGAATAGATCAAACATAGATACTTAGCTTAAATAGATCTTAATCTTATGTCAAAGATGGATCAATAGCTTAGGGAATACATGCAAAATCTATAGTCTAAATGATTGATATCAAATCAAAGATTAAGATTCTTAAGTCAGAGATGGAACTATAGCTCAAGGGATAGATCTTCAGTCAAATACAGATCTTAAAGCAGAGGTAGACCAAGGGTTTGAAGATAAGATAGATCGTAAGCCAAAGATAAATCTAGAGTCTAATTGATTAATATTAAATCAAAGATAAATCTATAGCTTAAAGAGAGTATCTTAAGTCAAAGATGGATCCATTGTTTGAGGATCATTAGTTAAGAAGTCAAAGATAGATCTGTAGATCACTCTTGTTTGTTCTATTGGACTTTAGTTAGTCTACTTACTCTCTCCGCATGCTTCATATTCCCCCTTTTCCCTAGAGAGTTAGAGAGTTGAGTTAATTAATTATCTGGTTGCCCTTTTGAAGTGTCTGTTGGCTTGACACACAGGGTATGACACACATCAAGTATGACACGCACCTGTGCGGGTCTTTTCCCATACTCCCCCCTCTGCTCTCTATCTCTCTCTCTCTCTCTCTCATTCTCTTTCTCTCGGACACTCTACCCTTCGCTTCTCCCGCGCCTCTACATGACAATGCAATTAAAGGTAATTCTCTGCATCAGAATTTAATTTCATTTTTCCTTTGCTGCCCACGCAATGACAAGCTTAATGTTGTCGTTGTTGTTGTTGTTGTAGTTGCTGTTGTTCGTAAAAGTTATAAATAAAGCGCATAATTGTGACATTTTGGAAAATGGAGAAAATTGTTTTTCGTTGCTTTATGAATGACATTTTCCTAGATTGTCGAGTGGCGGGGGTGGTGAGGGGGGTGGGAAGTATTGACGGGGGTACAGTTGAACTCATAACTTAGAAGCCTTAGTTGACCTCTAGACATCCTCTTATTCTTCTTCTACTACATACTCTTGTACTCTGCTCCTCTTCTTACCTTGCAGGTCTGAAAAAATGCGCCAATGTTGTTCTTGTTGTTGTTGTAGACATTATCGCCAATTGTTGCAGGCGAATTCGCTGACTGTCGCTGCAGTTGTTGCTGTTGTTGTTGTTGTTGTTGTTGCTGTTGTTGTTGTTGGCCAGTGGCAAGTGGCGCATGCGGCGGCGCCGTTTTAATGGCCACCGTATCCATTTTGAGTGCTAATTGTTGTTTGCAGTTCTGCTGCTTCTTCTTCTTCTTCTTCTTCTTCGTCTTCAGCTACTGCTGCTGCTGTTGTTTCTTCTTCTTCTTCTTCTTTCGGCTCCTGTGCTCAGCACATGACGAAGGCAGTGAAGGCGCGAGCAGCGGGGAAAAGGAAGACTTCCGATTCAGTGGAGGGAAAGGGGAAAACAATGCAAGGAACAAGACAACCCTTCGTTTGCCAAGTCTTCCTCTTCAGTTCGAGTCTTCACACTAAACAACTGTTGTTGTCTCAATTGTTGTTGTTGTTGTTGTAGTTTTATCAGTTGTCTGGCAAATTTTTTGCACCTGTTTTGTATTTAGAGTTGGCCTTTGTTATTTTTGACAGCTCGAGCATAGTTTTAACGTTTTAATGTTACACACACAGAGAGAGAGAGAGAGACACAGACACAGAGACACACACACACACACACATACACATATGTGCATTTGTTTCAAGTTTGTTGGTCTTCTATCAAATTTCAATTGCCACGCTTGCGATTTACCCAAATTTGTTTGGTTTCGTTTATTGTCAGCAGTTTTTGGATTCACTTGAAAAAAAAATACAACAAATCAAAGAGAATGTGTGTAAAGCAACAACAATGGACAGCGCGATTGTTTGTGGCTGCGGCTGAGACGGCGACTGAGACTGTGACGGTGACGGTGACGGTGACTGCGACAGCAACGTCCGTTGATCTTGAGAGCGTGCGCAATACTGCGGCTCACAAATTTCCCTGCACAGACGGCGCATATAAATTTCCCCTGCCAAGCGGCAATAGTCTCCAGAGAGCAATGCTCGCAAAAGGTACCAAATGTTTGGTACCACTGAACTGCAGCTGGAAACTGTACACAGTTTATAAATTACCCAAGTGCTTTTGGGAAATATTAATTTCTGGCTGTTGTCCACGCTACACACGCTCAAAAATTGTTGCATACTTTTGGGCAGATATAAAATTGCAGTTGGTGATTTGCCTAAGGCAAGTGCAGCAAATTTAATAATTGTTTGAAAATATTTAATTAAAGATAACAATACAAAAATAAAATATTTAGGAAATCAAATTTAATTATAAAAAAGTAAGTTAGCAAGTGTCGTGACTTCGTTGACTTAGCCAAGACACAAACCATAAGTCTTCTCACCAAGATAGGAATATTTCGAACGAAAGAGTGAGAGCGAGAGAGCGTGAGCGTCTTAGGCATTGGGAAATTATCTCGCAAGCTCGAAAAGCAGCGCTCTCCACAGCAAATGAACTTTTGGTGGGTTTGG